>CM053784.1:555784911-555864911 GCA_028749045.1 Cupressus sempervirens
ATCACAGACCTGTTATTGCCTCAAACTTCCATGGCCTAGGAGGCCATAGTCCCTCTAAGAAGCTGGCCGCGAAGGGGAACCTCCGCGTAGCTAGTTAGCAGGCTGAGGTCTCGTTCATTAATGAAATTAACCAGACAAATCACTCCACCAACTAAGAATGGCCATGCACCACCACCCATAGAATCAAGAAAGAGCTCTCAATCTGTCAATCCTTACTATGTCTGGACCTGGTAAGTTTCCCTGTGTTGAGTCAAATTAAGCCGTAGGCTCCACTCCTGGTGGTGCCCTTCTGTCAATTCCTTTAAGTTTTAGCCTTGCAACCATACTCCCCCCAGAACCCAAACACTCTGATTTCTCAAAAGGTGCCGGAGTCCTTAAAGCAACATTCATCAATTCGTGGTCGACATCATTTATGGTTGAGACTAGGACAATATCTGATCGTCTTCGAGCCCCCAACTTTCATTCTTGATTAATGAAAACATCCTTGGCAAATGCTTTCACAGTGGTTCATCTTCCATAAATCCAAGAATTTCACCTCTGACAATGAAATATGAATGCCCCCGATAGTCCCTATTAATCATTACTCTGGTCCCGAAGGCCAACAGAACAAGACCAGACTCCTATCATGTTATTCCATGCTAATGTATTCAGAGTGTAGGCTTGCTTTGAGCACTCTAATTTTTTCAAAGTAACGGTGCCGGAACCGTGACCCAGCCAATTAAGGCTAGGAACACGCCGCTGGTAGAAGGGATGTGAGGGCCAGTGCACACCCAAAAGACGGACTGACCGTGATGACCCAAGGTCCAACTACGAGCTTTTTAACTACAACAACTTAAATATATGCTATTGGAGCTGGAATTACTGCAGCTGCTAGCACCAGAATTGCCCTCCAATGGATCCTCGTTAAGGGATTGAGATTGTACTCATTCCAATTACCAGACTCGATGAGCCCAGTATTGTTATTTATTGTCACTACCTCCGCATGTCAGGATTGGGTAATTTGTGTGCCTGCTACCTTCCTTGGATGTGGTAGCCGTTTCTCAGGCTCCCTCTCTAGAATCGAACCCTAATTCTCTGTCACCCGTCACCACCATGGTAGGCCTCTATCCTACCATCGAAAGTTGATAGGGCAAAAATTTGAATGAAGCATCACCAGCACAAAGGTCGTGCGATCTGTCGAGTTATCATGAATCACCAGAATAGCGGGCAAGCCCGCACCGGCCTTTTATCTAATAAATGCATCCCTTCCAAGAGTCAGGATTTGGTGCACGTATTAGCTCTAGAATTACTATGGTTATCCGAGTAGCAAAGTACCATCAAAGAAACTATAACTGATTTAATGAGCCATCCGTAGTTTCACAGTCTGAAATAGTTCATACTTAGACATGCATGGCTTAATCTTTGAGACAAGCATATGACTACTGGCAGGATCGACCAGGTAGCTTCTAACAACGAGGGGACCCCCAAGACTTGCTACAGCCAAGGGATGCCCACCGCAATGGGAAACCAAAATTTGCATTTGCTCCATCATGCATCCAAACATAATCCACCGCACAAGCAACAAGAATGACGTTCATAGCACATGCAGGACTCGCAACGCTCAAAGATTTCACACAAGAGGAAAGTGTCCCATCATCGACCAGAGAGGGCCAAATAGCGAGATTCAGTTCATAGGCACCTGGGAAGAACATCCCGTATGGAACCCTTTACCCTCAAACTCGCTGTCGCCACTACTCGAAAAGAAGCCTCGAGTCTGTACGAGATGCACCACGCACGTAGCCACCTCAATTGTAAGGCCACTTAGAGACATCCATTTCCAAGGCATATGCCTCCTACACGCCTTTTGAGGTGCACCTTCACAGACAAAATCCTTCTCGATCGCAACAAACATTTTCCCATGATGAAGAGCTGGTTGCCGAAGTGCCAATGGAGACCACCGTGCTAAAGGGTGAAGGGCCTTGCGAGTCAAAAACATGGCTGGTTATGTGATTGGCAGGGGCATCACTGTGCATGCGACCACCTCAATTATAAGGCCGCTCAAGGGCATCGTGTATACCACCCCCTCTGTACATTTATAGGTGATGAGAGCCCGCCCGCATACATGGACATGTCTAACCTTTGGAAAATTTCTCCTTTCCAAGCACAGCCTCGCTAACCGTTCCTCGTGACACATGATCTGCCAACGCAGGTACAAAAAAGTTCCTACAGGTGAACACTCACACTAGCGTTGTCAGAAAAGCTTCAATCTCATGCACATGCACATACTGAAGAACTACACCATGAGGGAACCCACCCGTGAGCACCCACATCTCAGCAAAAAGCATTCATGTGATTTCTTCCCCTAGACAAACATGTTGGGCCTGCACTTGTCAGAGCATTGCAAAGATGAGTGCTCTGGTTCGCAGGAGCTTGAGAAGAACATCTTGTGCAAAACCCATTCCCCCAAAATGCTCAAATCACAAATGCTCGCAGAAGAGTCATAATGCAAAGATGTACACCACGCACGCGATCGAGTAAGGACACTTAGAGACATCCATTTCCCAGGCATATGCCCCCTACACACTTTTTGGTGCACCCTGTACAAATGGCCATACTTCGACAAGCCCTCCTAGAATTTCACATCTGAAGAGAGATGAAACGCCTTGGGCTTTTTTTCCACACAATGCAAACACCGAACGCTCTCTTTAGGGGGGAGCTGAAGAAGAGTATCTCCCACAGAACCCATGAGCTACAGCTGTTCAGATCGCACAGGGCAGGACAGGGAATGGAGAGTTTCTGCATCCAAACAAAAATTATCAGTAATACTCTATGCTTCTACTAGCCCGAACCACAAAGGCTGTCACGACAATGCCATGCACTTCTATAGGATGAGACAGTGAAGAGGTGAGCACGCACCGAGAATGCACTAGCGAATAAATTATGCAGCAACCAAACCTTTTGTTGGCCCCCCTCTCAATCCCAGGGCTCTACCAATCGGCAAAAACTTAGGGTGGAGAGTGGACCCTTGATGAAATTAGGGACTTCGAGCAATGCACCTGTGCAACCATCTCTTTCCTTCTTGCTGTCCGGGCAGGATAAAAATGCAATGATAGAACGTGCCAATGAGACAACGCCCTTGGCTAAAAGATACAATTCCATGCACACTCAGCAACAAGTGCATCTTAGAATTGAACACCAAATGTGCAATGTGTTGCAAGCCGTGCAGACACCTACATATAGGGTATATCCAACAAAATAAAGCGACAAGTACTTCCCACCAGCTCCACCATTGCGATTACCAAATGGGATATACTCACCACCACAGATTAATGACCATCATCACTATCTTGGAATAGATACAAGCACATCGAGCTTCATCCAATCAACTGGATGAATTTCACCTTAAAGGGGCCCAATCCAAAAGTTCTGGAGGTCACCTCCTGGAACTCTCAAGAACAAGGCCCATCTTACATGCAAACTCTGCTACTGCGCAAACACAAGTTGCAATTAAAGAGAAATTGCAAGGCCGTCACAATGACCCATGGTCACACAATGCAAACACCGAACGCTCTCTTTAGGGGGGAGCTGAAGAAGAGTATCTCCCGTAGAACCCATGAGCCACAGCCATTCGGATCGCACAGGGCAGGACAGGGCATGGAGAGTTTCCGCATCCAAACAAAAATTATCGGTAATACTCTATGCTTCTACTGGCCTGGACCACAAAGGCTTTCATGATAGTGCCGTGCACTTCTGTAGGATGAGAAATTGAAGAGGCGACCATGCACTGAGAATGCACTAGTGAATAAATTATGTGGCAACCAAACCTTTTGCCGGCCCCCCTCTCAATCCCAGGGCTCTACCAATTGGCAAAAACTTAGGGTGGAGAGTGGACCCTTGATGAAATTAGGGACGTCGAGCAATGCACCTGTGTAACCATCTCTTTCCTTCTTGCTGTTCGGGCAAGATAAAAATGCAATGATAGAACGTGCCAATGAGACGGAGCCCTTGGCTAAAAGATACAATTCCATGCACACTCAGCAACAAGCGCATCTTAGAATCGAACACCAAATGTGCAGTGTGTTGCAAGCCATGCAGACACCTACATATAGGGTATATCCAAAAAAATAAAGTGACAAGTACTTCCCACCAGCTCCGCCATTGTGATTACCAAATGGGATATACTCACCACCACAGATTAATGACCATCATTACTGTCTCGGAATAGATACAAGCACATCGAGCTTCATCCAATCAACTGGATGAATTTCACCTTGAAGGGGCCCAATCCAAAAGTTATGGAGGTCACCTCCTGGAACTCTCAAGAACAAGGCCCATCTTACATGCAAACTCTGCTACTGTGCAAACACAGGTTGCAATTAAAGAGAAATTGCAAGGCCGTCACAATGACCCGAGGCCAATGCTCCGACTAAGGAAATCTTCTCTTGCAATCACCATGCCGTCGTTCACAGAGAGATCTCCCCATTCACTTGTGACACAACGCACAATCCAAGTGCTAGACGTGAGCTGGCCCTTGAAAGGCCACTTTCCAAGGCATCCCCCGATGACACATTGGAACGAATACCGCTTTCGAACCAATCCCGATGTTGTGCCGATCGAGTTGTCACAGAGGCGACCTTGGGGAGGTCCCGCATAGCAATCAGGATGTGCTTTTGTACCCATCTCTCACAAAGACCAATGTTAGCTGTGAACAAATTTGGAATCCAAGGGCTTGCATCCATCGATATCATCGGCACTGGGTCTATATACAAAGGCCATGGAGAGGTTTCGAGAAGAGAAGCCCCCCCTGCTCACTCACACAATCATCCCAAATTCTAGACACAAGCTCTTGCCCTTAGCATCGCTCTCCAGATCACCACAATGACACATTGGAAAGATAACCGCTATCAAACAACTCCAAAAATTGTGGCAATGTAGTGAGAGAGAAGACCAGCTTTGAGGAGAGGCGCATAGCCAATGGGCTGCTCCTTCATTCTTCTCTTATATAGAGATCCGATGTCACAAATTTCATTTGGAATCTAGGGTGCATTCTTCCTTGCCCACACAAGCAATGGCTCTTCTGATCGAATGGCCATGGGGAGCTTCCGATAAAAAAGGCTCCCTTGTCAGTCGTGATGCGCAGCCCAACTGCTAGACGACAGCTCACCCTTCAGATCACTGCCTAGGCAACCACCACAATGGCACCATTGGAACGACAACTGCTACCAAACCATTCTAAAAATTTTGCGCCAAAGAAGTTATTGCAAAGAGAATGACTCTGAGGAGAGAGCACTCGCATAGCAAAATCGGGATGGCTTCACAGCACTTCCAATAGAAATGATGCTGGTGCCAAGATTCGAAATCTGAATAATGTGTCTTTCTAAAACACCAGCATCGATTCTATTGGGGAGGGTCACCAAGAGCTTTTGTTATCAAAGCCTCCCATTGTAGCCGCGATAGGCACACAAAAAATTTTGCTAGAGCACCAAGCACCCACCTCATGGCTAGAGACAAGGGCTCGCCATTAGATCCACTTTGAAATTGCAGAACAGACACACTGTAGAATGGAAACCGCTGCCAAGTCTCTTCCGTAATTGCCAAGGCATTCATTGGGGGATTCGCACCGATGGCATAAATTTATGCAATAGCCGAGCAACACTGGATGGAGGTGCCAGATGAGGGCTCCCATTTTAGATCGAGTTTTAATATCACCAAGAAGACACGGTGAGGGCTGGCAACCGCTGCCAAACCCTTTTCCAAAATTGAGCCAGCTTAGTGAAAAGAAAACATGATCTAAAGGAGAGTCCAGGAATAGCACCCTCGAGGGTGGGCTTCATGCCCCTCTAATTGATTCAACGTCGACGTCCACTGTTTCAAAATCCAACATATCCATCCACCCTGACAGCAGCGTTGAATCAATGAGGGGGGCATGGGAGAGGCTCGCGGCAACCACCTCTCCCATTGTAGCCGTGATAGGCATGCAAAAAATCTTGCTAGAGCGCCAAAGCACCCACCCTCATGACTATAGACAAGGGCTTGCCATTAGATCAACTTCAAAATCGCAGAACAGACGCGGTGTAGAATGGAAACCGCTGCCAAGTATCTTCCATAATTGCGTCGGTCGAGTGATCGAAGAAGGTGATCTAAGAGAGGGTCCAAGCATAGGCATTCGTTGGGGGATTCGCACCAATCGCATTAATTTATGCAACACCCGAGCAACACCGGATAGAGGTGCTAGATGAGGGCTCCCATTTTAGATCAAGTTTTAAAATCACCAAGGAGATGCGATGAGGGCTGGCAACCACTACCAAACCTTTTTCTAAAATTGCACCAGTTGAGTGACAAGAAAACATAATCTAAAGGAGAGTCTAGGTATAGCACCCACGACAGTGGGCTTCATGCCCCTCTAATTGATTCAACGTCGGCATCCACCATTTCAAAATCTGACATATCCATCTGCCCTGACAGTGGCATTGAATCAATGAGGGGGGCATGGGAGAGGCTCACAAAAACCACCTCTCCCATTGTAGCCGTGATAGGCATGCAAAAAATTTTGCTAGAGCACCAAGCACCCACCTCATGGCTATAGACAAGGGCTCGCCATTAGATCAACTTCAAAATCGCAGAACAGACGTGGTGTAGAATGGCAACTGCTGCCAAGTCTCTTCCGTAATTGGGTCAGTCGAGTGATCAAAGAAGGTGATCTAAGAGAGGGTCCAAGCGTAGGCATTCATTGGGGGATTTGCGCTGATGGCATAAATTTATACAATACCCGAGCAACACCGGACGGAGGTGCTAGATGAGGGCTCCCATTTTAGATCAAGTTTTAAAATCACCAAGTAGATGCGGTGAGGGCTGGCAACCGTTGCCAAATATTTTTTTGAAATTGCGCCAGCTGAGTGACAAGAAAACATGATCTAAAGGAGATTCCAAGAATAGCACTCTCAAGGGTGGGCTTCATGCCCCTCTAATTGATTCAACTTCAGCGTCCACCATTTCAAAATTCGACATATGCATCTGCCCTAACAGCAGCGTTGAATCAATGAGGGGGGCATGGGAGAGGCTCGCGGCAACCACCTCTCCCATTTTCGCTACGATAGGCATGCAAAAATTTTTGCTAGAGTGCCAAGCACCCACCTCATGGCTATAGACAAGGGCTCACCATTAGATCAACTTTGAAATCGCAGAACAGATGCGGTGTTCAATGGCAACCGCTGCCAAGTCTCTTCCGTAATTGCGTCGGTTGAGTGATCGAAGAAGCTGATCTAAGAGAGGGTCCAAGTGTAGGCATTCATTGGGGGATTCATGCCGATGGCATAAATTTATGCAATACCCAAGCAACACCGGACGGAGGTGCTAGATGAGGGCTCCCATTTTAGATCAAGTTTTAAAATCACTAGGTAGGCACGGTGAGGGCTGGCAACCACTGCCAAACATGTTTTGGAAATTGTGCAGGCTGAGTGAGAAGAAAACATGATCTAAAGGAGAGTCCAGGTATAGCACCCACGAGGGTGGGCTTCATGCCCCTCTAATTGATTCAACGTTAGCATCCACCGTTTCAAAATTCGACATATCCATCCGCCCTGACAGCGGCATTGAATCAATAAGGGGGGCACGGGAGAGGCTCATGACAACCACCTCTCCCATTGTAGCCGTGATAGGCATGCAAAAAATTTTGCTACAGAACCAAGCACCCACCTCATGGCTAGAGACAAGGGCTCACCATTAGATCAACTTCGAAATCGCAGAATAGACGCGGTGTAAAATGGCAACTGTTGCCAAGTCTCTTCCGTAATTGCGTCGGTCGAGTGATCGAAGAAGGTGATCTAAGAGAGGGTCCAAGTGCTAGGCATTCATTGGGGGATTCGTGTCAATGGCATAAATTTATGCAATACCCGAGCAACACTGGACAGAGGTGCTAGACGAGGGCTCCCGTTTTAGATCGAGCTTTAAAATCACCAAGTAGATGCGGTGAGGGCTGGCAACCATTGCCAAACCTTTTTTTGAAATTGTGCCAGCTGAGTGACAAGAAAAAATGATCTAAAGGAGAGTCCAGGAATAGCACCCTCGAGGGTGGGCTTCATGCCCCTCTAATTGATTCAATGTCGGCATCCACCGTTTCAAAATTTGACATATCCATTCACCCTGATAGCGGCGTTGAATCAATGAGGGGGGCACAGGAGAGGCTCGTGGCAACCACCTCTCCCATTGTAGCCGCGATAGGCACGCAAAACATTTTGCTAGAGCGCCAAGCACCCACCTCATGGCTATAGACAAGGGCTCACCATTAGGATCAACTTCAAAATCGTAGAATAGACGCGGTGTAGAATGGCAATCGCTGCCAAGTCTCCTCCATAATTGTGTTGGTCAAGTGATCAAAGAAGGTGATCTAAGAGAGAGTCCAAGTGTAGGCATTCGTTGGGGGATTTGCACCGATGGCATAAATTTTTGCAATACCCGAGCAACACCAGATGGAGGTGCTAGACGAGGGCTCCCATTTTAGATCAAGTTTTAAAATCACCAAGTAGACGCGGTGAGGGCTGGCAACCGCTGCCAAACCTTTTTCCGAAATTGCGCCAGCTGAGTGACAAGAAAACATGATCTAAAGGAGAGTCCAGGAATAGCACCATCGAGGGTGGGCTTTGTGCCCCTCTAATTGATTCAACGTTGGCGTCCACCATTTCAAAATCTAACATATCCATCCACCCTGACAGTGGCATTGAATCAATGAGGGGGGCACGGGAGAGGCTCGCGGCAACCACCTCTCCCATTGTAGCCGCGATAGGCACACAAAAAATTTTGCTAGTGCGCCAAGCACCCACCTCATGGCTAGAGACAAGGGCTCGCCATTAGATCCACTTTGAAATCGCAGAACAGACGCAGTGTAGAATGGCAACTGATACCAAGTCTCTTCCGTAGTTGTGTCAGTCGAGTGATCTAAGAAGGTGATCTAAGAGAGGGTCCAAGCGTAGGCATTCATTGGGGGATTCGCGCCGATGGCATAAATTTATGCAATACCCAAGCAACCCCAGATGAAGGTGCTAGACGAGGGCTCCCATTTTAGATCAAGTTTTAAAATCACCAAGTAGAAGTGGTGAGGGCTGGCAACCGCTACCAAACCTTTTTCTGAAATTGCGCCAGCTGAGTGACAAGAAAACATGATCTAAAGGAGAGTCGAGGAATAGCACATTGAGGGTGGGCTTCATACCCCTCTAATTGATTCAACGTCGGCATCCATCATTTCGAAATCCGACATATCCATCCGCCTTGACATCGGAATTGAATCAATGAGACGGGCATGGGAGAGGCTCGCGACAACCACCTCTCCTATATAAGCTATTAGTGCGAGGCTCGCTCTCCATTAGAAATTCACGAACACACTGACAACTTCCTTAAAAATCTAAATCCTTGAAAATTCTGACCAAACAGCCATTCACGACCCAATTTTTTATGACGTCGGCAGAGGAGCAAAAGATTGTCATGGAGCCAATTTTTTGTGAGATCATGGAGCCAAGGGACTGAAATGGTCATCGAGCTCATTCGATCAATTGGATGAATTTTTCCTTGAAGGGGGCATAGTAAATAGGCTGCTGCTACTTCATTCCACTCTTATATAGATCCGACATCATTGATTTCGTTTGGAATCCGAGGCTGCATTCATCCTTGCTCACACAAGAAATGGCTCTTCTAATTGAATGGCCACGGGGAGCTTCCGATAACATAGGCTCCCTTGTCACTCGTGATGCGCAGCCCAACTGCTAGATGACGGCTCGCCCTTTAGATCGCTGCCCAGGCAACCACCACAATGGCACCATTGGAATAACAACCACTGCCGAACCATTCGTAAAATTTTGTGCCAAAGAAGTTGTTGCATAGAGAATGACTCTGGGGAGAGAGCCCTCGCATAGCAAAATCGGGATGGCTTCACGACCCTCCCAATAGAAATGATGCTGGTGCCAGTATTCCAAATTCGAATAACATGTCTTTCACGAACACCAGCACTGATTCTATTGGGGGAGGGTCACCGAGAGCTTTTGTTATCAAAGCTCCCATTGTAGCTGTGATAGGCACACAAAAAATTGCTAGAGCCCCAAACACCAAACCTCATGGCTAGACAAGGGCTCGCAATTAGATCAACTTCGAAATCGCTAAACAGACGCACTATGGAATGACAACCGCTGCCAAGGCTCTTCCATAATTGCATCGGTCAAGTGATTGAAGAATGTGATCTAAGAGAGAGTCCAAGGCTAGGGATTTTTTGGGGGATTCATGCCGATAGCAAAAATTTATGCAATACCCGAGCAACACCGGACGGAGGTGCTAGACGAGGGCTGCCATTTTAGATCAGGTTTTAAGATCACCAAGTAGACGCGGTGAGGGCCGGCAACCGCTGCCAAACCTTTTTTCGAAATTGCACCAACAGAGTGACAACAGAACAAGATCTAAAGGAGAGTCCATGAATAGCACCTCGAGGGTGGGCCTCATGCCCCTCTAATTGATTCAATGTCGGCGTCCACCGTTTCAAAATTTGACATATCCATCCGCCCTGACATAGGAGTTGAATCAATGAGGGGGACACGGGAGAGGCTCGCGGCAACCACCTCTTCGATTGTTGCCGTGATAGGCACGCAAAAAATTGCTAGAGCCCTAAGCACCCACGTCATGGCTAGACAAGGGCTCGCCATTAGATCAAATTCAAAATCGCAGAACAGACGCGCTATAGAATGGAAACCGCTGCCAAGTCTCTTCCGTAATTGCTTTGGTCGAGTGATCAAAGAAGGTGATCTAAGAGAGGGTTCAAGGGTAGGGCATTCGTTGGGGGATTCACAGCGATAGCAAAAATTTATCCAATACCCAAGCAACACCGGACGGAGGTGCTAGAGGAGGGCTCCCATTTTAGATCAAGTTTTAAAATCACCAAGTAGATGCGGTGAGGGCTGGCAACCGCTGCCAAACCTTTTTCAAAAATTGCGTCGGTTGAGTGACAAGAAAACATGATCTAAAGGAGAGTCAAGGAATAGCACCTCGAGGGTGGGCTTGATGCCCCTCCAATTGATTCAACGTCGGCGTCCACCATTTCAAAATCTAACATTTCCATCCGCCTTGACACCGGCGTTGAATCAATGAGAGGGGCATGGGAGAGGCTCGCAACAACAACCTCTCCTATATAAGCTATTAGTGTGAGGCTTACTCTGCATTAGAAATTAGCGAACACACTAACATCCAACTTAAAAATCCAAATCGTTGAAAATTTTGACCAAACAGCCATCCACGACCCAATTTTTTATGAGGTCGTCTAAGGAGCAAAAGATTGTCATCAGTTAGGAGATGTGAATTCATGGGGCCAATGGACTGAAATGGTCATCGAGCTCATCCAATCAACTGGATGAATTTCACCTTTAAGGGGCCCAATCCAAAAGTTCCGGAGGTCATCTCCTGGAACTCTCAAGAACAAGGCCCATCTTACTTGCAAAATTTGCTACTGCGCAAACATATGTTATAATTAAAGAGAAATTGCAAGGCCATCATAGTGGCCCGAGGCCAATGCTCTGACTAAGTCAATTTTCTCTTGCAATCACCATGCCACTGTTCACAGAGAGATCTCCCCATTCACTTGTGATGCGACGCACAATCCAAGTGCTAGATGCGAGCTCGCCCTTGAAAGGGCACTTTCCAAGACATCCCCCAATGACACATTGGAATGACAACCGCTGTCGAACCATTCCCAATGTTGTGCCAATTGAGTTGGCACAGAGGCGACCTTAGGGAGCTCCTGCATAGCAATCGGGATGTGCTTTCGTACCCATCTCTCACAAAAACCAATATGTTAGCTATGAACAAATTTAGAATCCAAGGCTCATATCCATCAATATCATCGGCACTGGGTCTATATATTCAAAGGCCATGGAGAGGTTTTGATAAGAGAAGCTCCCCTGCTCGCTCGCACAAACATCCCAAATGCTAGACACAAGCTCCCGCCCTTAGCATCGCTCTCCAGATCGCCACAATGACACATTGGAATGACAACTGCTGCCGAACAACCCCCAAATTTTTTGTTGATCTCATTCGGAATTTGAGGTTGCATTCGTCCTTGCTCACACAAGAAATGGCTCTTCTCATCGAATGGTCATGGGGAGCTTCCGATTACAAAGGCTCCCTTGTCACCCATGATGCGCAGCCCAACTGCTAGACGATGGCTCGCCCTTCAGATCGCTGCCCAGGCAACCACCACAATGGCGCCATTGGAACAAAAACCGCTGCTGAACCATTTTGAATTTTTTTTTGCCAAAGAAGTTGTTGCAAAGAGAACGACTCTGGGGAGAGAGCCCTCAGATAGCAAAATTGGGATGGCTTCATGGCCCTCCCAATAGAAACGATGCTAGTGCCAATATTCCAAATTTGAATAACTTGTCTTTCTCGAACACCAGCACCGATTCTATTGGGTCGATATCATCGGCACTAGGTCTATATTCAAAGGCCACGGAGAGGTTCCGATAAGAGAAGCTCCACTGCTCGCTTGCACAAACATCCCCAAATGCTAGACGCAAGCTCCCGCCCTTAGCATCGCTCTCCAGATCACTACGATGACACATTGGAATGACAACCACTGTCAAACAACTCCCAAATTTGTGCCGATGGAGTGAGAAACAAGAGCCAGATTGGGTCGACAAAAATGGCTAAGCCAGATCAGGTTGGCCAGCATGGCTCGACCACCATTTCTTGCCGAGAGCTTTTGATATTAAAGCTCCCATGTAGCCATGATAAGTACACCATGAAAAATTTCTAGAGCACCGAGCACCCATAGAAAATTGCCATTATACCAAGCAACGCCGAAGTGCTAGACAAGGGCTCACCTTATGATCAAGTTTTAAAATCACCAAAAAGATAGGCCATGGATCGGCAACTGCTGCCTCACCTTTTCCAAAATTGAGTCATCGAAAAACATGATCTAAAGGAGAGCTGAGGAAAAGCACTGAGATCGCTTCATGCCCCTTTCATTGATTCAACATCAGATTACACCGTTTGAATACCCAACAATCCGACCCACCTAGACACCAATGTTGAATGAATGAAAGGGGCATAGGAGAGGCTCGCGGCAACAACCTCTCCTATATAAGCTATTAGTGCGAGGCTCGCTCTGCATTAGAAATCTGTGATAGCATGAACAACTCCCTTAAAAATCCAATTCAATGAAAAATGTGACCAAACAGCCATCCACGAAATCGTTTTTGGAGCTCACCCAGAACGGCTCGGCCAGCATGGGTCACCCAGAATGGCTCGGCTAGCATGGCTCGGCCAGATCAGCTCGGCCAGATTAGGTCGGCCAGCATGGTGACTTGGTGACTTGGTGAGAGTACTTGGAAATATCAAGAACAAAGGCCAATCTTACATGCAAACTCTACTACTGTGCAAACATAGGTTGCAATTATAGAGAAATTGCAAGGCTGTCACAATGGCCCGAGGCCAATGCTCTGACTACTAAGTCAATTTTCTCTTTCAATCGCCATGCCACCGTTCACAGAGAGATCTCCCCATTCACTTGTGATGATGCACAATCCAAGTGCTCGACGCAAGCTCGCCCTTGAAAGGCCGTGTTCCAAGACATCCCGATGACACATTGGAACGACAACCACTGTCAAAACATTCCCAATGTTGTGCCGATCGAGTTGGCACAGAGGTGATATTAGGGAGCTCTCGCGTAGCAATTGGGAAGTGCTTTCGTACCCTTCTCTCACAAAAACCAATGCTAGCTGAACAAATTTAGAATCCAAGGCTCGTATCCATCGATATCATCGGCACTGGGTCTATATTCAAAGGCCACGGAGAGGTTCCGATAAGAGAAGCTCCACTGCTCACTTGCACAAACATCCCCAAATGCTAGACGCAAGCTCTTGCCCTTAGCATCGTTCTCCAAATCACTACAATGACACATTGGAATGACAATCACTGTCGAACAACTCTCGAATTTGTGCCGATGGAGCGAGAAAGAAGAGCTAGATTGGGTCGACAAAAATGGCTAAGCCAGATCAGGTCGGCCAGCATGCCTCGGCCACCATTTTTCGCTGAGAGCTTTTGATATTAAAGCTCCCATGTAGCCGCGGTAATTACACCATGACAAATTGCTAGAGCACCGAGCACCCATAGCAAATTGCCATTATACCAAGCAACGCCGGAGTGCTAGACAAGGGTTCACGTTTAGTTCAAGTTTTAAAATCACCAAAAAGACACGCCATGGATCGGCAACCGCTGCCTCACCTTTTCCAAAATTGAGTCATCAGAAAACATGATCTAAAGGAGAGCCGAGGAAAAGCACCGAGATTGCTTCATGCCCCTTTCATTGATTCAACATCAGCATACACCGTTTGAAAACCCAACAATCTGATCCGCCTAGACACCAATGTTGAATCAATGAAAGGGTCATGGGAGAGGCTTGCGGCAAAACATCTCCTATATAAACTATTAGTGTGAGGCTCGCTCTGCATTAGAAATCTGTGATAGCACGGACAACTCCCTTAAAAATCCAATTCAATAAAAAATGTGACCAAATAGCCATCAACGACACCGTTTTTGGAGCTCACCCAGAACGGCTTAGCCAGCATGGCTCGCTCAAATCGGCTCGGCCAGCATGGCTCACCCAGATCGGCTCGGCCAGCATGGTGACTTGGTGACTTGGTGAGAGTACTTGGAACTGTCTAGAAAAAAGGCCAATCTTACATGCAAACTCTGCTCCTACGCAAACATAGGTTGCAATTATAGAGAAATTACAAGGCCGTCACAATGGCCCGAGGCCAATGCTCTGACTACTAAGTCAATTTTCTCTTGCAATCGCCATGCCGCCGTTCACAGAGAGATCTCCCCATTCACTTGTGATGATGCACAATCCAAGTGCTAGATGCGAGCTCGCCCTTGAAAGGCCGCATTCCAAGACATCCTGATGACACATTGGAATGACAACCACTGTCGAACCATTCCCAATGTTGTGTTGATCGAGTTGGCAGAGAGGCGATCTTAGGGAGCTCTTGCGTAGCAATCGAGAAGTGCTTTCGTACCCTTCTCTCACAAAAACCAATGTTAGCTGAACAAATTTAGAATCCAAGGCCCGTATCCATCGATATCGTCGGCACTGGGTCTATATTCAAAGGCCACAAAGAGGTTCCGATAAGAGAAGCTCCACTGCTCGCTTGCACAAACATCCCCAAATGCTAGACACAAGCTCCCACCCTTAGCATCGCTCTCCAGATCACTGCAATGACACATTGGAATGACAACCGCTGTCAAACAACTCCTAAATTTGTGCCGATGGAGTGAGAAAGAAGAGCCAGATCGGGTCGACAAAAATGGCTAAGCCAGATTGGGTCGGCCAGCATGGCTCGCCTAGATCAGGTCGGCTAGCATGGCTCGGCCACCATTTTTCACCAAGAGCTTTTGATATTAAAGATCCCATGTAGTCGTGATAAGTACACCATGAAAAATTGCTAGAGCACCAAGCACCCATAATAGAAAATTTCTATTATACCAAGCAACGCCAGAGTGCTAGACAAGGGTTCACGTTTAGATCAGGTTTTAAAATCACCAAAAAGACACGACATGGATTGGCAACCGCTGCCTCACCTTTTCCAAAATTGAGTCATCGGAAAACATGATCTAAAGGAGAGCCGAGGAAAAGCACTAAGATCGCTTCATGCCCCTTTCATTGATTCAACATCAGCATACACTATTTGAAAACTCAACAATCTGATCCGCCTAGACACCAATGTTGAATCAACGAAAGGGGCATGGGAGAGGCTCGCGGCAAAAACCTCTCCTATATAAGCTATTAGTGTGAGGCTCGCTCTACATTAGAAATCTGTGATAGCATGGACAACTCCCTTAAAAATCCAATTCAATGAAAAATGTGACCAAACAGTCATCCACAACACCGTTTTTGGAGCTCGGCCAGATCGGCTCGGCCAGCATGGCTCGCCCAGATCGGCTCGGCCAAAATGGCTCGGCCAGATCGGGTCAGCCAGAACGGCTTGCCCAGATCGGGTTGGCTAGCATGGCTCAGCCAGAATGGCTCGGCCAGATCAGGTCGGCCAGCATGGCTCGCCCAGATCGGCTCGGCCAGGCTGGCTCGCCCACCATTTTTCAAGCACACTACCTCCCCTATATAAGCTATTAGTGCAAGCCTTACTCTACATCAGAAATGTACATTCAGTGCACAAGTACCTTAAAACCCAATTCAATGAAAAATGTGACCAAACAGCCATCCATGACACCGTTTTTGGAGCTCGTCCAGATCGGCTCAGCCAGAATGGCTCGCCCAGATCGGCTCGGCTAGCATGGTTCACCCAGATCAGCTCGGCCAGCATGGCTCAGCCAGAACGGCTCACCCAGATTGTCTCGGCCAGATCAGCTCGGCCAACATGGCACGCCCAGATCAGCTCAGCCAGCATGGCTCGGCCAGAACGGCTCAGCCAGATCAGGTTGGCCAGCATGGCTCGCCCAAATCGGCTTGGCCAGCATGGCTCGGCCAGAACGGCTCAACCAGATCGGGTCAGCCAGCATGGCTCGCCCAGATCGGCTCGGCCAGGTTGGCTCGCCCACCATTTTTCAAGCACACTACCTCCCCTATATAAGTTATTAGCGCAAGCCTTACTCTACATCAGAAATGTAAATTTAGTGCACAAGTACCTTAAAACCCAATTCAATGAAAAATGTGACCGAATAGCCATCCACGACCCCATTTTTCATGATGTTGTCAACGAAGACAAAGATTGGCATTGGTTAGGCGATTTGATTACATTAGTCAAGGGGCTAAATTGATCAATTTTTGGAGACTGACTAGAATGGCTCGACGACCATTTTATATCGGAAGCTACCCGATTTGAGAATTATGACTCAAGTAGAATGGCTCGGGTACCCATTTTACGAACTTAAATAGTCGACTTGGTGGGTCGAACTGGCAGGGTGACTTGATGAACAAACTTAAAGAGTCAACTTGGTGAGAGTACTTGGTGGGCCGACCTAGCAAGGTGACTTGATGAACTAACTTAAAGAGTCAACTTGGTGAGAGTACTCGGTGGGCTGCCCTGGTCACGTGACTTGATGAACGAACTTAAAGAGTCGACTTGGTGGGCCGACTTGGCTGGGTGACTTGATGAACGAACTTAAAGAGTCCACTTGGTGGGTTGAACTAGCAGGATGACTTAGTGAGAGTACTTGGTGGGCTGACTTGGCAAGGTGACTCGATGAACGAACTTAGAGAGTCGACTTTGTGAGAGTGCTTGGTGGGTCGAACTGGCGGGGTGACTTGATGAATGAACTTAAAGAGTCAACTTGGTGAGAGAACTTGGTGGGCCGAGCTGGCAGGGTGAATTGATGAACAAACCTAAAGAGTCAACTTTGTGAGAGTACTTGGTGGGCCGACCTGGCGGGGTGACTTGATGACCGAACTTAAAGGGTCGACTTGGTGAGAGTACTTGGTGGGCCGACCTGGCAGAGCGACTTGATGAACGAACTTAGAGAGTCGACTTTGTGAGAGTACTTGGTGGGGTGACTTGATGAACAAACTTAAAGAGTCAACCTAGTGAGAGTACTTGGTGGGCTGACCTGGCAGGGTGACTTGATTAGCCAACTTGAAGAGTCGACTTGGTGAGAGTACTTGGTGGGGTGACCTGGCGGGGTGACTTGATGAACAAACTTAAAGATTCAACCTTGCAGGCTGACTTGGTAGAGTGACTTCATGAACGAACTTAAAGAGTCCACTTGGTGGGCCGACCTGGCGGGGTGACTTGATGAACGAACTTAAAGAGTCGACTTGGTGAGAGTAATTTGTGGGCTGACCTGGCGGGGTGACTTGATGAATGAACTTAAAGAGTCGACTTGGTGGGGTGACTTGATGAACGCACTTGAAGGGTCGACTTCATGGGGTGACTCTATGGATGGACCTAAAGAGTTGACTTGGTGAGAGTACTTGGTGGGGAAACTTGATGAATAGACTTAAAGAGTCAACTTGGTGAGAGTACTTGGTGTGGTGACTTGATGAGCACACTTGAAGAATCAACTTGGTGAACAAACCTAAAGAGTTGACTCAGTGAGAGCACTTGGCAGGGTGAACTGATGAACAGACTTAAAGAGTCGACTTGGTGGGAGTACCTGGTGGGGTGACTTGATGAAGGGACATAAAGAGTCGACTTGGTGAGAGTACTTGTTCTGGTGACTTGATGAACGGACTTAAACAGTCGACCTGGTGGGGTGACTTGATGAAAGGACTTAAAGAGTCATCTTGGTGAGAGTACTTGGTGGGGTGACTTGATGAACACACTTGAACAATCGACTTCGTTAGAGTACTTGGTGGGGTGACTTGATGAACAGACTCAAAGAGTTGAGTTGGTGAGAGTACTTGGTGGCTCGACTTGATGAGCAGACTTAAAGAGTCAACTTGGTGAGAGTACTTGGCGGGGTGAACTGATGAACGGACTTAAAGAGTTGACTTGCTGGGAGTACTTGGTGGGCCGACCTGGTGGGGTGACTTGATGAACGGACTTAAAGAGTCAACTTGGTTAGAGTACTTGTTCTGGTGACTTGATGAATGGACTTGAAGAGTCCACTTGGTGGGGTGACTTGATGAAAGGACTTAAAGAGTCGACTCGATGAGAGTACTTGGTGGGGAGACTTGATGAACGGACTTAAAGGATCAACTTGGCAGGGTGACTTGATCAACGCACTTGAAGGGTCGAGTTGGTGGGCTGACTTGATGAATGGACCTAAAGAGTTGACCGGGTGAGTGTACTTGGTGGGGTGACTTGATGAACAGAGTTAAAGAGTCGACTTGGTGAGAGTACTTGGTCAGGTGACTTGATGAACGCACTTGAAGAATTGACTTGGTTAGAGTACTTGGTGGGGTGACTTGATGAACGAATGTAAATAGTTGACTTGGTGGGCCAACCTGGCAGGGTGACTTGATGAACGAACTTAGAGAGTCGACTTAGTGAGAGTACTTGGTGAATTGGTGGGCCGACCTGGCCAAGTGACTTGATGAACGAACTTAAAGAGTCCACTTGGTGGGCCGACCTAGCGGGGTGACTTGATGAATGAACCTAAAGAGTCGATTTGGTGAGAGTACTTGGTGGGCAGACATAGCGGGGTGATTTGATGAACGAACTTAAAGAGTCGACTTGGTGAGAGTACTTGGTGGGGTGACTTGATGAACGAACCTAAAGAGTCGACTTGGTGGGCCAACCTGGTAGGGTGACTTGATGAACAAACTTAAAGAGTCGACTTGGTGGGCCGACCTGGCAGGGTGACTTGATGAACAAACTTAAAGAGTCAACTTGGTGAGAGTACTTGGTGGGTTGACCTGGCAAGGTGACTTGATGAACTAACTTAAAGAGTCGACTTGCTGAGAGTACTCGGTGGGCTGACCTAGTCACATAACTTGATGAATGAACTTAAAGAGTCGACTTGGTGGGATGACTTGGCCGGGTGACTTGATGAACAAACTTAAAGAGTCGACTTGGTGGGCCGACCTGGCGGGGTGACTTGGTGAGAGTACTTGGTGGGCTGACCTGGCAAGCTGACTCGATGAACGAACTTAGAGAGTCGACTTTGCGAGAGTACTTGGTTGGTCAAACTGGCGGGGTGACTTGATGAACAAACTTAAAGAGTCGACTTGGTGAGAGAACTTGGTGGGCCATGCTGGCGGGGTGAATTGATGAACGAACCTAAAGAGTCGAATTTGTGAGAGTACTTGGTGGGCTGACCTGGCCGGGTGACTTGATGACCGAACTTAAAGGGTCGACTTGGTGAGAGTACTTGGTGGGCCGACCTGGCTGAGCGACTTGATGAACGAACTTAGCGAGTCGACATTGTGAGAGTACTTGGTGCGATGACTTGATGAAAAAACCTAAAGAGTCGACCCAGTGAGAGTACTTGGTGGGCCGACCTGTTGGGGTGACTTGATGAGAAAATTTGAAGAGTCGACTTGGTGAGAGTACTTGGTGGGCTGACCTGGTGGGGTGACTTGATGAACGAACTTAAAGAGTCAACCTTGTGGGTCGACTTAGCAGAGTGACTTCATGAACGAACTTAAAGAGTCCACCTGGGGGGCCGACCTAGCAGGGTGACTTGATGAATGAACTTAAAGAGTCAACTTGGTGAGAGTAATTTGTGGGCTAACCTGGCGGGGTGACTTGATGAATTAACTTAAAGAGTTGACTTGGTGGGGTGACTTGATGAACACACTTGAAGGGTCAACTTGGTGGGGTGACTCTATGAACGGACCTAAAGAGTTGACTTGGTGAGAGCACTTGGTGGGGTGACTTGATGAACAGACTCAAAGAGTCAACTTGGTGAGAGTACTTGGTGGGGTGACTTGATGAGCGCACTTGAAGAATCGACTTGGTTAGAGTACTTGGTGGGGTGACTTGATGAACAGGCTCAAAGAGTCGACTTGCTGAGAGTACTTGGTGGCTCAACTTGATGAGTAGACTTAAAGAGTCCATTTGGTGAGAGTAATTGGCAGGGTGAACTGATGAACAGACTTAAAGAATTGACTTGGTGGGAGTACTTGCTTGGCTGAACTGGTGGGGTGACTTGATGAATGAACATACAGAGTTGACTTTGTGAGAGTACTTGTACTTGTTCTGGTGACTTGATGAATGGACTTAAAGAGTCGACTTGGTGGGGTGACTTGATGAAAGGACTTAAAGAGTCGACTTGGTGAGAGTACTCGGTCGGGTGACTTGATGAACACACTTGAAGAATCGACTTGGTTAGAGTACTTGGTGGGGCGACTTGATGAATGAAATTAAAGAGTTGACTTGGTGGGCCGACCTAGCGGGGTGACTTGCTGACCTGGCTGGGTGACTGTATGAATGAACTTAAAGAGTCCACTTGCTGGGCCGACCTGGCAGGGTGACTTGATGAATGAACCTAAAGAGTCTACTTGGTGAGAGTACTTGGTGGGCAGACATAGCGGGGTGATTTGATGAGCGAACTTAAAGAGTCGGCTTGGTGAGAGTACTTGGTGGGGTGACTTGATGAACGAACCTAAAGAGTCGACTTCGTGGGCCAATCTGGCAAGGTGACTTGATGAACGAACCTAAAGAGTCGACTTGGTGGGCCATACTAGTAGGGTGACTTGATGAACAAACTTAAAGAGTCAACTTGGTGGGCCGACCTGGTAGGGTGACTTGATGAAATAACTTAAAGAGTCGACTTGGTGAGAGTACTTGGTGGGCCGACCTAGCGGGGTGACTTGATGAACAAACCTAAAGAGTCGACTTGGTGAGAGGACTCGATGGGCTGACCTAGTCACGTGACTTGATGAACGAACTTAAAGAGTTGACTTGGTGGGCCGACTTGGCTGGGTGACTTGATCAACGAACTTAAAGAGTCGACTTGGTGGGTCAAACTAGCGGGGTGACTTGGTGAGGGTACTTGGTGGGCTGACCCAGCAGGGTGACTTGATGAACGAACTTAGAGAGTCGACTTTGTGAGAGTACTTGGTGGGTAAAACTGGCGGGGTGACTTGATGATTGAACTGAAAGAGTCGACTTGGTGAGAGAACTTGGTGGGCCGAGCTGGTGGTTTGAATTGATGAACGGACCTAAAGAATCAACTTTGTGAGAGTACTTGGTGGGCCGACCTGGTGATGTGACTTGATGACCAAACTTAAAGGGTCGAATTGGTGAGAGTACTTGGCAGGCCGACCTGGTGGAGTGACTTGATGAACGAACTTAAAGAGTCATCTTGGTGAGAGTACTTGGTGGGGTGACTTGATGAAAAAAACTAAAGAGTCGACTTGGTGAGAGTACTCAGTAGGATGACCTGGCGGGGTGACTTGGTCATCAAACTTAAAGAGTCGACTTGGTGAGAGTACTTGGTGGGCTAACCTGGCGGGGTGACTTCATGAACAAACTTAAAGAGTCAACTTGGTGGGCCGACTTGGAAGAGTGAGTTCATGAACAAACTTAAAGAGTCCACTTGGTGGCCCGACCTGGTGGGGTGACTTGATGAATGAAATTAAAGAGTCGACTTGGTGGGGTGACTTGATGAACGCACTTGAAGGGTCAACTTTGTGGGGTGACTCTATGAATGGACCTAAAGAGTTGACTTGGTGAGAGCACTTGGTGGGGTGACTTAATGAATAGACTCAAAGAGTCGACTTGGTGAGAGTACTTGGTGGCTTGACTTGATAAGCGCACTTGAAGAATTGACTTGGTTAGAGTACTTGGTGGGGTGACTTGATGAACAGACTCAAAGATTCGACTTGCTGAGTGTACTTGGTGGCTCGACTTGATGAGTAGACTTAAAGAGTCCACTTGGTGAGAGTACTTGGTGGGGTGAACTGATGAACGGACTTAAAGAATCGACTTGGTGGGAGTACTTCATTGGCCAAACTGGAGGGGTGACTTGATGAACGGACATAAAGAGTCGACTTGGTGCGAGTACTTGTACTAGTTCAGGTGACTTGATGAACAGACTTAAAGAGTCGACTTGGTCTGGTGACTTGATAAAAGGACTTAAAGAGTCGACTTGGTGAGAGTACTTGGTCGGGTGACTTGATGAACACACTTGAAGAATTGACTTGGTTAGAGTACTTGGTGGGGCGACTTGATGAACGAACTTAAAGAGTCGACTTGGTGGGCCAACCTGGCGGGGTGACTTGATGAACAAACTTAGAGAGTTGACTTGGTGAGAGCACTTGGTGACTTGGTGGGCCGACCTGGCCAGGTGACTTGATGAACGAACTTAAAGAGTCCACTTGGTGGGCCGACCTAGCGGGGTGACTTGATGAATGAACCTAAAGAGTCGACTCGGTGAGACTACTTGGTGGGCAGACATAGCGGGGTGATTTGATGAGCGAACTTAAAGAGTCAACTTGGTGAGAGTACTTGGTGGGGTGACTTGATGAATGAACCTTAAGAGTCGACTTGGTGGGCCGACCTGGTGGGGTGACTTGATGAACAAACTTAAAGAGTCAACTTGGTCAGAGTACTCGGTGGGCTGACCTAGTCACGTGACTTGATGAATGAACTTAATGAGTTGACTTGGTGAGCTGACTTGGCCGGGTGACTCGATGAACGAACTTAAAGAGTCAACTTGGTGGGTCGAACTAGCGGGGTGACTTGGTGAGAGTACTTGGTGGGCTGACCCGGCAGGGTGACTAGATGAACAAACTTAGAGAGTCGACTTTGTGAGAGTACTTGGTGGGTCGAACTGGCGGGGTGACTTGGTGAACAAAATTAAAGAGTCGACTTGGTGAGAGAACTTTGTGGGCCAAGCTGGCGGGGTGAATTGATGAACGAACGTAAAGAGTCGACTTTGTGAGAGTACTTGGTGGGCCGACCTGGCGGGGTGACTTAATGACCGAACTTAGAGGGTCGACTTGGTGAGAGTACTTGGCGGGCCCACCTAGCGAAGCGACTTGATGAACGAACTTAAAGAGTCAACTTGGTGAGAGTACTCGGTGGACTGACCTAGCGGGGTGAATTGGTGAGAAAACTTAAAGAGTCGACCTAGTGAGAGTACTTTGTGGGCTGACCTGGCGGGGTGACTTGATGAACGAACTTAAAGAGTTGACTTGGTGGGCCGACTTGGCAGAGTGACTTCATGAACGAACTTAAAGAGTCCTCTTAGTGGGCTGACCTAGTGGGGTGACTTGATGAATGAACTTAAAGAGTTGACTTGGTGGGGTGACTTGATGAACGCACTTGAAGGGTCGACTTTGTGGGGTGACTCTATGAACGGACCTAAAGAGTTGACTTGGTGAGAGAACTTGGTGGGGTGACTTGATGAACAGACTCAAAGAGTCGACTTGGTGAGATTACTTGGTGGCTTGACTTGATGAGCGCACTTGAAGAATCGACTTGGTCAGAGTACTTGGTGGGGTGACTTGATGAACGAACTCAAAGAGTCGACTTGCTGAGAGTACTTCATGGCTCGACTTGATGAGCAGACTTAAAGAGTCCACTTGGTGAGATTACTTGGCAGGGTGAACTGATGAACGAACTTAAAGAATCGACTTGGTGGGAGTACTTGGTTGGCCGAACTGGAGGGGTGACTTGATGAACAGACATAAAGAGTCGACTTGGTGAGAGTACTTGTACTAGTTCAGGTGACTTGATGAACGATATTAAAGAGTCGACTTGGTGGGGTGACTTGATGAAAGGACTTAAAGAGTTGACTTGGTGGGGTGACTTGATGAAAGGACTTAAAGAGTCAACTTGGTGAGAGTACTTGGTGGGGCGACTTGATGAACGGACTTAAAGGGTCGACTTGGTTAGAGTACTTGTTCTGGTGACTTGATGAACGGACTTGAAGAGTTGACTTGGTGGGGTGACTTGATGAAAGGACTTAAAGAGTCAACTTGGTGAGAGTACTTGGTGGGGCATCTTGATGAACAGACTTAAAGGGTCGACTTGGTTAGAGTACTTGTTCTAGTGACTTGATGAATAGACTTGAAAAGTCGACTTGGTGGGGTGACTTGATGAAAGGACTTAAAGAGTCGACTTGGTGAGAGTAATTGGTGGGGCGACTTGATGAATGAACTTAAAGGGTCAAATTGGTGGGGTGACTTGATGAACGGACCTAAAGAGTTGACTTGGTGAGAGTACTTGCCTGGGTGACTTGATGAACAGACTTAGAGAGTCGACTTGGTGGGCCGACCTGGTTGGGTGACTTTGTGAACGTACTTAAAGAGTCAACTTGGTGGGAGTACTTGGTGGGGTGACTTGACGAATGAACTTCAAGGGTCGACTTGGCGAGGTGACTTGATGAACGATCCTAAAGAGTTGACTTGGTGAGAGTACTTGGTGTGGTGACTTGATGAACAGACTTAAAGAGTCGAATAGGTGAGAGTACTTGGTGGGGTGACTTAATGAACTCACTTGAAGAGTCAACTTGGTAGGGTGACTTTATGAACGGACCTAAAGAGTTGACCTAGTGAGAGTACTTGGTGGGGTGACTTGATGAACATAGTTAAAGAGTCGACTTGGTGAGAGTACTTCGTAGGGTGACTTGATGAACGCATTTGAAGAATCGACTAGGTTAGAGTACTTAGTGGAGTGACTTTATGAATGAACTTAAAGATTCGACTTGGTGGGCCGACTTGGTGGGGTGACTTGATGAACGAACTTAGAGAGTCAACTTGGTGAGAGTACTTTGTGACTTGGTGGGCCGACCTGGCTGGGTGACTTGATGAACAAACTTAAAGAGTCGACTTGGTGAGAATACTCGGTGGGCTGACCTAGTCACGTGACTTGATGAACAAACTTAAAGAGTCAACTTGGTGGGCCGACTTGGCTGGGTGACTTGATGAACGAACTTAAAGAGTCGACTTGGTGGGTCAAACTAGTGGGGTGACTTGGTGAGAGTACTTGGTGGGCTAACCTGGCAGGGTGACTTGATGAACGAACTTAGAGAGTCAACTTTGTGAGAGTACTTGGTGGGTCGAACTGCCAGGGTGACTTGATGAATGAACTTAAAGAGTCGACCTGGTGAGAGAACTTGGTGGGCCGAGCTGGCGGGGTGAATTGATGAACGAACCTAAAGGGTCGACTTTGTGAGAGTACTTGGTGGGCTGACCTGGCGGGGTGACTTGATGACCAAACTTAAAGGGTCGACTTGGTGAGAGTACTTGGTGGGCCGACTTGGCGGAGCGACTTGATGAAAGAACTTAAAGAGTCGACTTGGTGAGAGTACTTGGTGGGGTGACCTAATGAATAAACCTAAAGAGTCGACCTGGTGAGAGTACTTGGTGGGCCGACCTAGTGGGGTGACTTGGTGAGCAAACTTAAAGAGTCGACTTGGTGAGAGTAGTTGGTGGGCTGACCTGGTGAGGTGACTTGATGAACGAACTTAAAGAGTCAACTTGGTGGGATGACTTGGCAGAGTGACTTCATGAATGAACTTAAAGAGTGCACTTAGTGGGCCGACCTGGCAGGGTGACTTGATGAACGAACTTTAAGAGTTGACTTGGTGAGAGTAATTTGTGGGCTAACCTGGCGGGGTGACTTGATGAATGAACTTAAAGAGTCGACTTAGTGGGGTGACTTGATGAACGCACTTGAAGGGTCGACTTGGTGGGGTGACTCTATGAACGGACCTAAAGAGTTGACTTGGTGAGAGTACTTGGTAGGGTGACTTGATGAAAGGACTTAAAGAGTCGACTTGGTGAGATTACTTGTTGGGGCGACTTGATGAACGCACTTGAAGAATCGACTTGGTTAGAGTACTTGGTGCGGTGACTTGATGAACGGACTCAAAGAGTCGACTTGGTGAGAGTACTTGGTTGCTCAACTTGATGAGGAGACTTAAAGAGTCAACTTGGTGAGAGTGGGCCTAACGGGGCGAGGTGGTGAGTGGGCCTAACAGGGTGAGTTGGTGGGGCAACTTGGTGAGTGGAATTAGAGAGCCAACATGGTGAGGCGACTCGGTGAGTTGGTTCGTTGAGATGACATGGTGAGCTGACTTGGCGAGTCGACCTGGCGAGCAAACTTAAAGAGTCGACTTGGCAACATACTCAAGTCGACTTGGTGAGGTGACCTGGTGAGCGGGCTCAAAGAGTCGACATGGTGAGGTGACTCATTGAGTCAACATGTAGAGGCGACTCATGGTGAGGAGCTATCCTTGAGGCGACTTGGTGGGCTTACTTGATTAGTCAACTTGGTGAGCTGACCTAACGAGCTGACAGGGTGAGTGGGCTTAAAGAGGTGTGACTTGGTGGGGTAACTCGATAAGCCAATTTATCGAGGGGAGATGGTGAGTTGACTTGGTGAGCTAACTTGGTGAGCACACTTAAAGAGTCAACTTCGTGAGGTGACTCGGCGAGTTAGCTCGCTGATGCGACTTGGGCGGGCTGTCCTGGCGAGCAAACTTAAAGAGGTGACTTGGGCGGGCTGACCTAGTGAGCGAACTTAAAGAGTTGACTTGGCAACATACTTGAACAACTGACTTGGTGAGCTGACATGGTGAGTGGGCTTAGAGAAGCAACTTGGTGGGGCAACTTGGCGAGCACACTTGCTGGGGCAAGGTGGTAAAAGGACTAGGTGATTCGACTTGGTGAGCTGACTTAGGGAGCTGACTTGGTGAGCGAACTTAAGGGATCAACTTGGTGAGGCAACTTGAATAGTCGACTTGGTGAGCTGACTTGGGGAGCTGACATGGTGAGCGGTCTTAAAGAAGAGGCGACCTGGTGAGGCGAGACGGTAAGTCATCTTGGTGAGCTGGCTTGACGAGCTGTGAGCAGACTTAAAGAGTCAATTCTTGATTTGGCAAAGACCACATGGTCAGATCACTTGGTGAGTCGACCTGGCTAGCAAAATTAGCAAGAAAAATTATAGAATTGACTTGCTGTCCCCAGCCAGGATCACACGCCTGGGTCAACCCAACTTGGGTCACCTAACTCCATCGCCCCAGCCTCGGGCGACCTGACTGTGTCACTAGAGTGGGTCGACTAGGGGAAAAAAAAATCATGGGAGGCCTTGTACAATGAAAAGCGCTAAATTTTGGGCATTACAAAAAAAAAAAAAAAAAAACAAGTTACCCGCTTTTGGATCACGCACAAGTTTCAGTTCACGTATTGCTGAGCCGACTCGAGGCGTTATGCCTAGCTAGCCAGATCTGAGGTAGGGTAGCCGAAACGATCTGATTTGAGAATTTTCTTTATAAAAAGAGATCATGATATCCCCCATAAAGCAAAAATGAATGAAATTTTGGGAGTTCAAAAAAAAATGTTACCTGGTTTTGGATTGTGCACAGGGCTCGGGTCACATAAAATCGAGGTGCCTTGGGTGACATGATTCGAGCAAAAATTTGATGGTGGCATGAGTCATGCAAAAACATTGGAGGCCATTAAGGCTCGAGGCACTTCAAGTCGAGGTTGCCGAGGTGGGTCGGGTTGAAAACTTTGGGCGTTAACCAAAAAGAAAAAGTTAACCACTTTTTGATCACGTACACGGCTTGGGGCACTTAGAATTTCACCTCTGACAATGAAATATGAATGCCCCTGACAGTCCCTATTAATCATTACTCCAGTCCCGAAGGCCAACGGAATAGGACCAGACTCCTATCGCATTATTCCATGCTAATGTATTCAGAGCGTAGGCTTTCTTTGAGCACTCTAATTTTTTCAAAGTAACGGCACCAGAACTGTGACCCAGCCAATTAAGGCAAAGAACACGCCACCGGGAGAAGTGACGTGAGGGCCAGTGCACACCCAAAAGGTGGACCGACCGTGACGACCCAAGGTCCAACTATGAGCTTTTTAACTGCAACAACTTAAATATATGCTATTGGAGCTGGAATTACCGCGGCTGCTGGCACCAGACTTGCCCTCTAATGGATCCTCATTAAGGGATTTAGATTGTACTCATTCCAATTACTAGACTCGATGAGCCCAGTATTGTTATTTATTGTCACTACCTCCCCGTGTCAGGATTGGGTAATTTGCATTCCTACTACCTTCCTTGGATGTGGTAGCCATTTCTCAGGCTCCCTCTCTGAAATCAAACCCTAATTCTCCATCACCCGTCACCACCATGCTAGGCCTCTATCCTACCATCAAAAGTTGATAGGGCAAAAATTTGAATGAAGCATCGCCAGCACAAAGGCCGTGCGATCCGTCGAGTTATCATGAATCACTGAAATAGCGGGCGAGCCGGCGTCGACCTTTTATCTAATAAATGCATCCCTTCTAAGAGTTAGGATTTGGTGCACGTATTAGCTCTAGAATTACTATGGTTATTCGAGTAGCAAAGTACCATCAAAGAAACTATAACTGATTTAATGAGCCATCCGCAGTTTCACAGTATGAAATAGTTCATACTTAGACATGCATGGCTTAATCTTTGAGACAATCATATGACTACAGGTAGGATTGACCAGGTAGCTTCTAACAACGAGGGGACCCCCAAGACCTGCTATAGCCAAGGGATGCCCGCCGCGATGGGAAACCAAAATTTGCATTCGCTCCGTCATGCATCCAAACATAATCCGCCGCACAAGCAACAAGAATGATGTTCACAGCACATGCAGGACTTGAAATGCTCAAAGATTTCACACAAGCGGAAAGTGTCCCATCGTCGACCAGAGAGGGCCGAACAAGGAGCCTCAGTTCATAGGCACCTAGGAAGAACATCCCGTATGGAACCCTTTACCCTCAAACTCGTTGTCGCCACTACTCAGAAAGAAGCCTTGAGTCTGTACGAGATGCACCACACACGTAGCCACCTCAATTGTAAGGCCACTCAGAGACATCCATTTCCCTGGCATATGCCTCCTACATGCTAGTTGAGGTGCACCCGTACAGACAAAATCCTTCTCGATTGCAACAAACATTTTCCCATGACGAAGAGCTGGTTGCTGAAGTGCCAACGGAGACTACCGTGCTGAAGGGTGAAGGGTCATGCGAGTCAAAAACATGGCTAGTTATGCAATTGGCAGGGGCATCACTGTGCACGCAACCACCTCAATTATAAGGCCGCTCAAGGGCATCGTGTATAACACCCCCTCTACACATTTATAGGTGATGAGAGCCCACCCACATACACGGACATGTCTAACTTCTGGATAATTTCTCCTTTCCTAGCATAGCCTCGCTAACCGTTCCCCGTGACACGTGATCTGCCAGCGCAGGTACAGAAAAGTTCCTACGGGTGAACACTAACACTAGTGTTGTCGAACAAGCTTCAATCTCATGCACATGCACATACCAAAGAACTGCACCGCGCGGGAACCCACCCGCGAGCACCCACATCTCGGCAAAAAGCATTTATGTGATTTCTTCCCCTAGATAGACAAGTTGGGCCTACACTTGTCGGAGCATTGCAAAGATGAGCGCTTTGGTTTGCAGGAGCGTAAGAAGAACATCTCGTATGAAACCCATTCCCCCAAAATGCTCAAATCACAAATTCTCATAGCAGAGTCGTAATGCAAAGATGTACACCGCGCACACAACCGAGTAAGGAAACTCGGAGACATCCATTTCCCAGGCATATGCCCCCTACATGCTTTTTGGTGCACCCTGTTCAAACAGCCATACTTTGACAAACCCTCTCAGAATTTTGCATCTAAACAGAGATGAAATGCCTTGGGTTTTTTGTCCACACAATGCAAACACCGAACACTCTCTTTAGGGGGGAGCTAAAGAAGAGTATCCCCCGTAGAACCCATGAGCCGCAGCCATTCGGATCGCACAGGGCAGGACAGGGCATCGAGAGTTTCTGCATCCAAACAAAAATTATCGGTAATACTCTACGCTTCTACTGGCCTAGAGCACAAAGGCTGTCATGACAGTGCCATGCACTTTTGTAGGATGAGACAGTGAAGAGGCGAGCATGCATCGAGAATGCACTAGCAAATAAATTATGCGGCAACCAAACCTATCGCCGGCCCCCTCTCAATCCCAAGGCTCTACCAATTGGCAAAAACTTAGGGTGGAGAGTGGACCCTTGATGAAATTAGGGACGTCGAGCAATGCAGCCGTGCAACCATCTCTTTCCTTCTTGTCATCCGAGCAGGATAAAAATGCAATGATAGAACGTGCCAATGAGACAGAACCCTTGGCTAAAAGATACAACTCCATGCACACTCAGCAACAAGCGCATCTTAGAATTGAACACCAAATGTGCAGTGTGTTGCAAGCCATGCAGACACCTACATATAGGGTATATCCAACAAAACAAAGCGACAAGTACTTCCCACCAGCTCTGCCATTGCGATTACCAAATGATATATACTCACCGCCACAGATTAATGACCATCATTACCATCTTGGAATAGATACAAGCACATCAAGCTTCATCCGATCAACTGGATGAATTTCACCTTGAAGGGGCCCAATCCAAAAATTTGGAAGGTCACCTCCTGGAACTCTCAAGAAAAAGGCCCATCTTACATGCAAACTTTGCTACTGCACAAACACGGGTTGCAATTAAAGAGAAATTGAAAGGCCGTCACAATGGCCCAAGGCCAATGCTCCGACAAAGTCAATTTTCTCTTGCAATCACCATGCCGCCGTTTATAGAGAGATCTCCCCATTCACTTGTGATGCGACGCACAATCCAAGTGCTAGACGTGAGCTCACCCTTGAAAGGCCACTTTCCAAGGCATCCCCTGATGACACATTGGAATGACAACTACTGTAGAACCATTCCCAATGTTGTGCCGATTGAGTTGGCACAAAGGCGACCTTGGGGAGCTCCCGCGTAGCAATCAGGATGTGCTTTCATACCCATCTCTCACAAAGACCAATGTTAGCTATGAAAAAATTTGGAATCCAAGGGCTCGCATCCATCAATATCGTCGGCACTAGGTCTATATACAAAGGCCACGGAGAGGTTCCGAGAAGAGAAGCCCCCCCTGCTTTCTCACATACACATCCCAATTCCTAGACACAAGCTCCCGCCCTTAGCATCGCTCTCCAGATCACCACAATGAAACATTGGAATGAAAACCACTGTCGAACAACTCTCGAAATTGTGGCAATGGAGTGAGAGAGAAGAGCAACTTTGGGGAGAGGCGCATAGCAAATGGGCTGCTCCTTCATCCCGCTCTTATATACAGATCTGATGTCGCTGATTTCGTTTGGAATCCAGGGTGCATTCGTCCTTGCCCACATGAGCAATGGCTCTTCTGATCGAATGGCTACAGGGAGCTTCTGATAAAAAGGGCTCCCTTGTCACTCATGATGCGTAGTCCAACTGCTAGACGATGGCTCGCCCTTTAGATCACTGCCCAGGCAACCACCACAATGGCACCATTGGAATGACAACCGCTACTGAACCATTCAAAAAAATTTGCACCAAAGAAGGTGTTGCGAAGAGAACGACTCTAGGGAGAGAGCACTCGCATAGCAAAATCGGGATGGCTTCATGGCCCTTCCAATAGAAACGATGCTGGTGCCAATATTCAAAATTCAAATAACATGTCTTTCTCAAACACCAACACCAATTCTATTGGGGAGGGTCACCGAGAGCTTTTGTTATCAAAGCCTCCCATTGTAGCCGCGATAGGCATTCATTGGGGGATTCATGCCGATGGCATAAATTTATGCAATACCTGAGCAACACCGAACGGAGGTGCTAGACGAGGGCTCCCATTTTAGATCAAGTTTTAAAATCACCAAGAAGATGCGGTGAGGGCTGGCAACCACTGCCAAACCCTTTTCCAAAATTGAGTCAGCTGAGTGACAAGAAAACATGATCTAAAGGAGAGTCCAGGAATAGCACCCTCAAGGGTGGGCTTCATGACCCTCTAATTGATTCAACGTCGGTGTCCACCATTTCAAAATCTGACATATCCATCTGCCCTGATAACAGCATTGAATCAATGAGGGGGGCACGGGAGAGGCTCGTGGAAACCACCTCTCCCATTGTAGCCATGATAGGCACACAAAAAATCTTGCTAGAGCACCAAAGCACCCACCCTCATGGCTATAGACAAGGGCTCACCATTAGATCAACTTTGAAATCGTAAAACAGACACGGTGTAGAATGGCAACCGCTACCAAGTCTCTTCCGTAATTACGTCGATCGAGTGATCGAAGAAGGTGATCTAAGAGAGGGTCCAAGCATAGGCATTCGTTGGGGGATTCGCACCGATCGCATAAATTTATGCAACACCCGAGAAACACCGGACGGAGATGCTAGATGAGGGCTCCCATTTTAGATCAAGTTTTAAAATCACCAAGTAGACACGGTGAGGGCTGGCAACCGCTGCCAAACCTTTTTCCGAAATTGTGCCAGCTGAGTGACAAGAAAACATGATCTAAAGGAGAGTCTAGGTATAGCACCCACGAGGGTGGGCTTCATGCCCCTCTAATTGATTCAACGTCAGCATCCACCATTTCAAAATCTGACATATCCATCCGCCCTGACAGCAGTGTTGAATCAATGAGGGGGGCACGGGAGAGGTTCGCGGCAACCACCTCTCCCATTGTAGCCATGATAGGCACACAAAAATTTTTGCTAGAGCACCAAGCACCCACCTCATGGCTATAGACAAGGGCTCACCATTAGATCAACTTTGAAATCACAGAACAGACGTGGTGTAGAATGGCAACCGCTGCCAAGTCTATTTCGTAATTGCATCAGTCGAGTGATTGAAGAAGGTGATCTAAGAGAGGGTCCAAGCATAGGCATTCATTGGGGGATTCACACCAATGGCATAAATTTATGCAATACCCAAGCAACACCAGACAAAGGTGCTAGACGAGGGCTCCCATTTTAGATCAAGTTTTAAAATCACCAAGTAGACGCAGTGAAGGCTGGCAACCACTGCCAAACCTTTTTCCAAAATTGCGCCAGATGAGTGACAAGAAAACATGATCTAAAGGAGAGTCCAAGAATAGCACCCTCGAGGATGGGCTTCATGCCCCTCTAATTGATTCAACATTGGTGTCCATCGTTTCAAAATCTGACATATCCATCCGCCCTGACAGCGGCATTGAATCAATGAGGGGGGCACGGGAGAGGCTCGCGGCAACCACCTCTCCCATTATAGCCATGATAGGCATGCAAAAAATTTTGCTAGAGCACCAAGCACCCACCTCATGGCTATAGACAAGGGCTCGCCATTAGATCAACTTCAAAATCGCAAAACAGATGCGGTGTAGAATGGCAACCGCTGCCAAGTCTCTTTCGTAATTACTTCGGTCGAGTGATCGAAGAAGGTGATCTAAGAGAGGGTCCAAGCATAGGAATTCATTGGGGGATTCACACTGATGGCATAAATTTATGCAATACCTATGCAACACCGGACGGAGGTGCTAGACGAGGGCTCCCATTTTAGATCGAGTTTTAAAATCACCAAGTAGACGCGGTGAGGGCTGGCAACCGCTGGCAAACCTTTTTCCAAAATTGCACCAGCTAAGTGACAAGAAAACATGATCTAAAGGAGAGTCCAGGTATAGAACCCACGAGGGTGGGCTTCATGCCCCTCTAATTTATTGAACGTCGGCGTCCATTGTTTCAAAATCTGACATATCCATCCACCCTGACAGCGGCGTTGAATCAATGAGGGGGGCACGGGAGAGGCTCGCAGCAACCACCTCTCCCATTGTAGCCACGATAGGCACACAAAAAATTTTGCTAGAGCGCCAAGCACCCACCTCATAGCTAGAGACAAGGGCTCTCCATTAGATCAACTTTGAAATCGCAGAACAGACGCGGTGTAGAATGGCAACCACTACCAAGTCTCTTCCGTAATTGTGTCGGTCAAGTGATCAAAGAAGGTGATCTAAGAGAGGGTCTAAGCGTTAGGCATTTGTTGGGGGATTCACTCTGATGGCATAAATTTATGAAATACTTGAGCAACACTAGACGAAGGTGCTAGACGAGGGCTCCAATTTTAGATCGAGCTTTAAAATCAGCAAGTAGACGCGGTGAGGGCTGGCAACCATTGCCAAACCTTTTTCCAAAATTGCACCAGCTGAGTGACAAGAAAACATGATCTAAAGGAGAGTCTAGGAATAGCACCCTCAAGGGTGGGCTTCACGCCCCTCCAATTGATTCAACGTCGGCGTCCACCATTTCAAAATTTGACATTTCCATCCGCCTTGACACCGGCATTGAATCAATGAGAGGGGCACCGGAGAGGCTCGTGGCAAGAACCTCTCCTATATAAGCTATTAGTGCGAGGCTCACTCTACATTAGAAATTAGCAAACACACCAACATCCGCCTTAAAAATCCAAATCATTGAAAATTTTGACCAAACAGCCATCCACGACCCAATTTTTTATGAGGTCGTCTAAGGAGCAAAAGATTGTCATCGGTTGCAATTAAAGAGAAATTGCAAGGCCATCATAGTGGCCTGAGGCCAATGCTCTGACTAAGTCAATTTTCTCTATCCACTTTCCACTTGAAAGGCCACTTTCCAAGACAACCGCCGATGACACATTGGAACGACAACCGCTGTCGAACCATTCCCAATGTTGTGCCGATCGAGTTGGCACAGAGGCAACCTTAGGGAGCTCCCGCGTAGCAATTGGGATGTGCTTTTGTACCCATCTCTCACAAAAACCAATATGTTAGCTGTGAACAAATTTAGAATCCAAGGCTCGTATCCATTGATATTGTTGGCACTGGGTCTATATATTCAAAGGCCACAGAGAGGTTTTGATAAGAGAAGTTCCCCTGCTCGCTCGCACAAACATCCCAAATGCTAGACACAAGCTCCCACCCTTAGCATCGCTCTCCAGATCACTGCAATGACACATTGGAATGAAAACTGCTATCAAACAACCCCCAAATTTGTGCCGATGGAGTGAGAAAGACGAGCAACTTTGGGGAGCCGCGCATAGCAAATGGGCTGCTGCTTCATTCTGCTCTTATATATAGATCCGATGTCGTTGATTTCCTTTTGAATCCAAGGTTGCATTCGTCCTTGGTCACACAAGCAATGGCTCTTCTCATCGAATGGTCATGGGGAGCTTTCGATTACAAAGGCTCCCTTGTCACCCGTGATGCGCAACCCAACTGCTAGACGACGGCTCGCCCTTCAGATCGCTACCCAGGCAACCACCACAATGGCACGATTGGAATGACAACCACTGTCAAACCATTCCAAAAAAAATTTTGCCAAAGAAGTTGTTGCAAATAGAACGACTCTGGGGAGAGAGCCCTCACATAGAAAAATTGGGATGGCTTCATGGCCCTCCCAATAGAAATGATGTTGGTGCCAATATTCCAAATCTGAATAACTTGTCTTTCTCGAACACCAAGACCCATTCTATTGGGTCGATATCGTCGGCACTGGGTCTATATTCAAAGGCCACGAAGAGGTTTTGATAAGAGAAGCTCCACTGCTCACTTGCACAAACATCCCCAAATTCTAGACGCAAGCTCCCGCCCTTAGCATCGCTCTCCAGATCACTACAATGACACATTGGAACAACAACCACTATCGAACAACTCCCAAATTTGTGCCAATGGAGTGAGAAACAAGAGCCAGATCGGGTCGACGAAAATGGCTAAGCCAAATCGGGTTGGCTAGCATGGCTCGACCATCATTTTTTGCTGAGAGCTTTCGATACTAAAGCTCCCATGTAGCCACGATAAGTACACCATGACAAATTGCTAGAGCGCCAAGCACCCATAGCAAATTGCCATTATACCAAGCAATGCCGGAGTGCTAGAGAAGGGCTCACGTTTAGATCAAGTTTTAAAATCACCAAAAACACATGCCATGGATCGGCAACCGCTACCTCACCTTTTCCAAAATTGAGTCATCGGAAAACATTATCTAAAGGAGAGCCGAGGAAAAGCACTGAGATCGCTTCATGCCCCTTTTATTGATTCAACATCAACATACACCATTTGAAAACCCAACAATCCGATCTGCCTAAACACCAATGTTGAATGTATGAAAGGGGCATGGGAGAGGCTCGCGGCAACAACCTCTCCTATATAAGCTATTAGTGCGAGGCTCGCTCTACATTAGAAATCTGCGATAGCACAGACAACTCCCTTAAAAATCCAATTCAATGAAAAATGTGACCAAACAACCATCCATGACACCATTTTTGGAGCTCGCCCAGAACAGCTCGGCCAGCATGGCTCGCCCAGAACAGTTCGGCCAGCATGGCTCACCCAGATCGGCTCGGCCAGATTGGGTCGGCCAGCATGGTGACTTAGTGACTTGGTGGGAGTACTTGGAACTGTCAAGAACAAAGGCCAATCTTACATGCAAACTCTGCTACTGCGCAAACATAGGTTGCAATTATAGAGAAATTGCAAGGCCGTCACAATGGCCCGAGGCCAATGCTCTGACTACTAATTTAATTTTCTCTTGCAATCATCATGCCGTCGTTCATAGAGAGATCTCCCCATTCACTTGTGACGACGCACAATCCAAGTGCTAGACGTGAGCTCGCCCTTGAAAGGCCGCATTCCAAGACATCCCGATGACACATTGGAATGACAACCGCTGTCGAACCATTCCCAATGTTGTGCTGATCGAGTTAACACAGAGGCGATCATAGGGAGCTCCCGTGTAGCAATCGGGAAGTGCTTTCATACCCTTCTCTCACAAAAACCAATGCTAGCTGAAGAAATTTAGAATCCAAGGCTCGTATCCATCGATATCATCGGCACTGGGTCTATATTCAAAGGCCACGGAGAGGTTTCGATAAGAGAAGCTCCACTGCTCGCTTGCACAAACATCCCCAAATGCTAGATGCAAGCTCCCGCCCTTAGTATCACTCTCCAGATCACCACAATGACACATCGAAACGACAACCGTTGTCGAACAACTCCCAAATTTGTGCCGATGGAGTGAGAAAGAAGAGCCAGATCGGGTCGACAAAAATGGCTAAGCTAGATTGGGTCGGCCAGCATGGCTTAGCCACCATTTTTCACTGAGAGCTTTCGATATTAAAGCTCCCATGTAGCCGTGATAAGTACACCATGACAAATTGCTAGAGCGCCAAGCACCCATTGCAATTTGCCATTATACCAAGCAACGCCAGAGTGCTAGACAAGGGTTCACATTTAGATCAAGTTTTAAAATCATCAAAAAGACATGCCATGGATCGGTAACCGCTACCTCACCTTTTCCAAAATTGAGTCATCGAAAAACATGATCTAAAGGAGAGCCGAGGAAAAGCACTAAGATCGCTTCATGCCCCTTTCATTGATTCAACATCAGCATACATTGTTTGAAAACCCAACAATCCGATCCACCTAGACAAAAATGTTGAATCAATGAAAGGGGCATGGGAGAGGCTTGCGGCAACAACCTCTCCTATATAAGCTATTAATGTGAGGCTCGCTCTACATTAGAAATCTATGATAGCACGGACAACTCCCTTAAAAATATAATTCAATGAAAAATGTGACCAAACAACCATCCACGACACCATTTTTGGAGCTCGCCCAGAACGGCTCGGCCAGCATGGCTCGCCCAGATCGGCTCGGCCAGCATGGCTCGCCCAGATCGGCTCAGCCAGCATGGTGACTTGGTGACTTGGTGAGAGTACTTGGAACTATCAAGAACAAAGGCCAATCTTACATGCAAACTCTGCTACTGCGCAAACATAGGTTGTGTTGGTGTTTTATTTTGATGTTAACAGTGCTAAAACTACTAGGCGACAAAAGTCTTAGTACCTAGATATCAGTACATACACAACCTAAAGAATAGCCAATTCTCATTATCACTTGCATATGCAAAGTACTAGGGCCCAACTCCAACAAAACCTTAGACGGTTTTCTACTCTTTTGGCTCTGTAAAAACTAGGGCGGGTGCACCCGGGGATGGTTCAAAGATGGAACAATTGTATGAGAATTATTCTTAGTTTCATTTTGATTCTCATCTCTAAATCCTCAAACATATACGTAAATCTTACCAAATTGATAAACACATCCCTTGAACAGATATGGCCAAGAAATCTTCTATAGCTCTGCAGATGTTTCCAACAACAATGGCTAAATGAAGCTACAACAATCCATGCAGGCAAGTGCTGGCCAACTTTGAAAATCTTATAGGAAATATAAGTAAAGATTGATTTTATGATGTACTTTGAAAAATCTAGTCATAATATACTTCTCTTTTGGCTAAAATACTTTCGATCAGTGCCTAATCCATTTGGGAATTCAGAGTCAAGTAAATTCTTAGATCTAATTTGTTGCTTTGCAACAAATTTTCATCAGCAATTCTTACCAGAATTTATCATTCAAAAATCCTTATTAACACCCAAGAAACCTCATCACATTCATCAGAGCCTTTATTTAATCCATTGAATTAAAAACAATAACAAATGGATGTACAGTCTTACTATATTGCAATCAATTGCATAAGCTTTTACTCACACAACATCAAGGTAGCTAAGTATTTAAAAGGAGACAAAATTTAGAGAAGAACAGATATGGGGACAGTTCATAATTTGTATTCATTTCCTTTGAAAATGGTATATCCTTTACAAAAGACCCAGAAAAACCTTCAAAGAAGAAGCACAGTTCTTTCTACATTCATCTATATCTCAAAAATTTTGACAGAAAAAGTATACTATAAATTTCTTTCCCAAAATGTTTGGACCAAAAATAGAAGTAAGCACAATACTTAGTGAAAACCAAATTCGGACCCTTCTTTAGCCCTGGGATCTCACTTAAATAATTTGAGATGCAACAAGCTTCAGGCTATAGAAGGTGACAGGTGTCCTTCTTTTGAAAAACAAAAACAAGAATAACAGAAAGGTTGATTACAACAGCAATTCTTGGCGGGTCCCTTTCTGTTATGCTTCTTGGTTGTTATGATCTGATCTCACAATCATTCTTCATCTTTAGAGTACATAACCATAAGGTCTATAAGTGATGTATCATCTTCTGTTACATGCAAACTCACTTTAACCTGGGGATTTTCTATGTCATCATTGCTGACTACAAAAGTAACTATTACTCTTACATCTTCTTCGTCATCGTCTCCTGACATCTGCTCACTAAACTGATTTTTCCATCTGTTAAAAGTATCATCATCTGGCCAATCAAAACTTAGGGTTTCTCTTTGTATCTTTATTAAAGAATTGGCATTTTCTTCTAAATCATCGAATTCTTTTCTTATATCAGCATAATATAATTGTATTTTTACTAGCTCTTCATTTGTCTTTGCCCAAAACCAATGGCCAGTTTCACTGATGATGTTTTTTATTCTGTTATCGAATAATTCATCCATTTCCTTTTTCCATTTGTCTTTTTCCTTTACTGTATCAACAGATTCTAAGGCACAAGGAAATAGGGTGAATTTTTTAGCAAGATATTTTGAAAAACAAAGTATCAATTTTCTCTGTAAAGAATCTCTTTTATTCTCGAAATTATCTAATTGATTCAATAAATCAAAAATCCTTTCAACCTGATGATAAGGCATTTGGACTGTAGATATACAAATAATTGTAACATCATTGTTTCTCTGTCTCCATTTCTGTGCAAGAGAATCTATTCCATCCTTTTCTTTATTTAACTCATCCATGAGGGTTACAATCCTTGTCAACTGATCATAAAAAGTTGACCATTGTATTTTATCCCTCAAATATGTCACACCCTGCCTCCATTTCTCTTCCTTCTGATTTCTAAATTCTATCTGCCACTCATGCAATTTGGTTTTTTCTGCTTCAAATTCCTCTGCAGTATAGAATTGGGGTCTTTCAGGGGTGTCAGGTATCTCAATAATAGGGGTTAATCTCACAAATGACTGTGGGGGATATGCAATTCTCAGTGTACTGGATTCTCCCACTTTTCTCTTTCCAAGTACCTTTTCTAATTGAGATACCCTGTTTTCTAACTCAATTCTCCTTTTTACCTCTTGGTTATAGGCTTCCACCACTATTTCATATTTATTATGCATATCAATCATGTCCCTCTCTCCTCTTTCCACAGTAGCCAAGGCAAATTTAGAATAATCCACATTCATGTGGGCTGCCTGTACATTTGAAGTGTCAGCAACTCTTCTTACAATGATACTCCCTATTAATCCTGAATCATCAGGCTGTGATGAAGTAATTCTGGATCCTCTTCTCAGGGACCACATAACAAGGGTAGCTTGATCATTGCTGAACGTTGTACCCAAGAATTCCTCTTTATTTGGATCCTGGAGTCCTAAATTATTTGAAACAGAATTAAAAATTAATGCGTCAGCAATGTCCCAATTGGGCAATAATAAAACATTAGCATTTTTTACCATCTGTCTTCCCTCATCAGGGGTTATATTTTGGAACTCTTGCACCATTTTTTCCTTTATTATATTTTGAATAGAGGTCTCATCCATTTCTGGATGTTCTATTTTCATATTATTACACCTTTGCTCAAAAATGTGCATGTTTACTCTCCACGCAAACTGATGGAAAGCCCTAGATCTTACAAAATTGTTATCAGATAAAAAATGCTGACTGGCTTGTTCCAAAATAGAGTCCAATTCCCTTCCTCTGAAATCTGTTGTAGTTAATTCAAAACTTGGTACAGGGGGTTCCTGAGGGTTCCCTTCATCAATCTCTGCTTGTGTAACAAAAATTTCTCCTTGTGACCCCATTTGTTCAAATTGCTCATTGGTGAGCTATTCTTCCTCAATTCTTATTGGGGTTTGAGAAGGTGAGCAACTTTCATCAGGGGATTCTTCCTCCCTTATTATTCTCCTTCTTTTGGGAGAAGGTTCAGGGGGTCTTTCTTCTAGGACAGTGCTGGTGGATTCAACTATCTGTTTTTCTTTATGTACAACGGGCACCTGCTGTCGGACAATAGTATATCCTATTTTCTTCTGTACCACCAGTGGACCTATTCCAATGTTGGGGGTGAAACCCAATTTTCTCATAATTTCTCTGGCTTTATCTGGAAAAGAATTAATAAAATGCTATTTCTTCTCATTCATTACTTCCATTATCTCAGAGAAAGTACTCATGAGCTTATGTATTTTATCTGCATTGTTTGCAGCATTACTAAGAGGACTGAAATCTTTGTCAAAACAATTAATGAATTCCAAAACTTTTGAATAGACTCTCCATTTTTCTTTCTTTATTTCTTGCTCATGGAGAGAGTATTCATTTCTTATTATATCTTCAGGAAAATAGAATTCATGCTGAACTGGACGAAGCTTGATTCTCAATCTAAGGGCAGAGTTAAAGAAACCTTCTGTATCACAAAAATGAGAGTGAGACACTGCCATCTTATATTGATCCAAAATTTTATGGAGAAAGACCCACCCTTCTTTAGTTATCACAAACTGGTGGGCTATAGTACAAGTAGGAAAAATTGATCCTGTCCCCCTTTTGTGCAAAAAGGCCTCCTCCACTCCTCCCAACTGCCACAAAAATTCAGCTATCCCTACCTTTAAAGGTACCTGATAGGGTAACACATGGGGTGTTCTTTTGAATCCATAGACCCTGAGGACAGTTGAGACTGAATATGGGATAATATCTCCCCAATTATGTGAAACTTTTAGATTATGGGTTTTTTCCATAGGCCCGACAAGGTGCATTAATGCCTTAGGCATTCTGGGATTGTCACTCAATATGAGCCACCTTAGTTTGGAGGCAAAGTGCCTATCAAATCTAATGAAGCTAGCATTTTCTACTTCCTAGGTCATGTCTGCACTCCATAATTGGACTGGTAGTGCTTCCCCTTTTTGTTCTCTATTTAAAACCATTTCTTTACTAAAATAAGTGGCCCCTTTAAAAAGAAACATATGCATCAATAAGGAATACTGACCCCAAACCTTTTCCACCTTGCCCTATGCAATCCCCACCAATCCCTGATGAATCTCATTTGCCAAGTAAGATGCAAAATCAAAAATTATTTCCACACCAAAAGAAGATATTTTGGTGATCATATACATGAAGCTCACCGGAATAAAATCTTCTTCGCCCTCTCCGAAGACTCTGCACAGGGTCCTATATATCTCCACTGCCCTGGCATTAAAGCATGATTTCTTGAATGGTTCTTTAGAAGATGATGTTATGGTTGGGAGGCCTCCAATCCGGCCTATGTGGGCTTTCAGTGCACCCTGTCTAACTACATCCCTCTTGGATATATATTCTTTTTCTAAATCTATCAAATTAATGGGCACATGATACATGGTGAGGGGTCCTAGACTGAAAACCTTCCTAATCTCCTCGGGACTGATGGTAACTAAAGCCTCACCATCCATTCTTCTCACTACCTTAGTGGCTTGGTCATAGTTTTTTGCTATAGCTTCAAGCAGGTCGAAATCCATAAACACGCTGGGGACAACAAGCTTCCCAAGATCAAAATTCCATATATTGGCATGAGGGGCATATAACTTCCTTTCCGCAAACCATTTTTTGAATAAACTCAAACTAGTGTGAGAAGTTTGAGCATCCCGGACCCAATTACCCTTATCATACAATCCATCAGCTACCCTTAGCCTAGGGTTGAGTGAGGTTAACCTCTTAACTTGCACCGTTTCTACAGTAGATTCAGGAAGTAACTCAAGCAAATCATCATGCACATTTCTATCCAGGTAGTTTATTGCACCTGTAAATCCCTTCTTAGGAGGCATCTTGGGATATCTTTTAAAACTTAAAAGCTCACGAAGATGATGGTAGTTTTACTTACTTGAATTCTGTCTCAATTCTCCTTTGTATTCCTGCAAATTTTTCGCGAACAGACAACTTGACAATTTTTTTTTATCAAACCTTGGCACGCTTTTCTTTCAGTAATGGCTTCTACACAAGAATGGCTTCAAATATTTTCTCGCATGAAACAAAACTAATGAAATCTCTCTGTATTATACTCTGTTTTTCCTCACGAACGAAGCTTTCTTGTCTAATTAATACAGAGAGTGGCACTACATTTTTCATTTAAAACTGCGCCATTGATCTTCAAAGATTCTACGACCATGCGATACAAAGAGAACAACTAGCAGTTATATTTTCCATGTCAGTTATTTTACCCAATGAGAACTTTCCACGTACATAATTCTTTCTTTTGATGGCGCTTATATTTAGACCCACTGATGTCATGTCCCCTATTCAAATAATTAAAAAAAATAAACTTTGTTAAGGCAGGCAGGCTCCAAAAAGGTGAAATTTCGGAAAAAGGGGTTAATCTTTGGAAACCAATGGACTAATAAATAAAAATTATTATTAAATTATATTTTATTAACCCCTCTTGGATGTGAGTTAGGGTTATGCCCTCTTTAAAAGGGGTTTGGAGGCATTTTGGGCTCATTCTACATCTTGATTCTTGATAATTTTCTTGTTGTTCTTCAGAGGCTGCCAAACCTGTGGAGAAGGAGACCCAAGAATGGGAGTTTGCAGGTTTCCAGAAATGCTAAGGATAGGAGTTTGAAGCCATTCCATGTGCATGCTCATACAGAGTTTGCCCTTGTGCTGAATAGTGCCGATTTGGGTGTTTTCGGGGTTGTTTTTGGTTTGAATTTGGGTTTTCAATTGAGTGTTTCATATCAGTTTGGTTTTCTATTGTATTTCAGACTTTATGATGTTAAAATAGAGCTGAATATATTTATTGGGTTGTGATTAAACTTCTGAGATAATTTATGAGTGTTTTGTGGTGTTTTCGGGCATTTTTGTGTTAATTTCGAGAGCCCGATTGAGCATAGTTTTGCCCTACATTTGTGATCTGTTGTGTAAGGGCTATACAAATCTGGAAATTTCATTTTATAGGCTGTTATGCTTCTGAAATCTCTGTAAAAATGTCCATTTTCAAATTTATTAATAATTTGTGAAGTTGTGAAGTTTTTGGCACTAATTTGGACATACCCGATTTGGGTTTTATTGGAAAATTGGCAGATCTTTGTAATATTGGTTGTTTGATTTTAAAGTTCTGATTTGAGGCTGGAAATATCATAAAAAATCAGTAAAGGGACATTACAGTGGTATCAGAGCCGTGATCTTGCCAGCCTGAGGGTTTGTAGAAGTTGCATGTCAGTTTTAACAACTACCCAGATCTTGCATGTCAAGTTTTGATAACTACCCAGATCTTGCATGTCATATTTTATGATTGCATGCAACTAAGTGAAAGAGAAAAAAGATATTTTCAGCAAGAAAAGAATAAAGAAATTTTGATTAAACCCCCAGTTGAAAGAAAAAGTACAAAATCCAAGGAAGAAAAAAGTATGGCTGATCCAGATGAGATGGCAAAGAAATTCTTCCAAGACATCCAAAATACTCAGAAGCAAACAGTGGATGGTTTGGCAGAAACTAGAGAGGCTTTGCGGATATTGACAGAAAAATTACAAGGAATTGCATCTATTAATGAGAAAGGGAGCACTTCAGAGGAGCCGAGAAATGGGAGATCCACACCATCTAAATCAACCAAATCCATTTTCTTGCCTGCAGATGAGCCACCAGTACCAAATCCAGCCATTAATCCAGTGGAAGAGGTTACAGGTAATTTGATTACATTAAGAGCTACTTACAATGGCTTAGATGATGACTTTCGTAGTTCAATTCCTTTTAGAGAATATGTGGATATGATGAACGCTTTGATGCCCAAGAAAGAGAATACGAGGGAGCATAACACAAGTGGAAGAGAGCTCAAAAATAAAATAAGCAAGTTTACAGCACCTACTTTTGATGGAACAAATAAAATTTCAGCTAGAGCATGGCTACAAAAATTACAAACTTTCTTCACACTTAACCCCATGAAAGAGAGTGATGCTATTCAATTTGCAAGTCTACACTTGGAAGATGCAGCCTATGATTGGTGGTATCATGGAATGACTACTCAAGGTCACGATCAGGTAACTACATTTGAAGATTTCAATCAAAGGGTGATAGATAGATTTGACCTCAAGGATGATGAAGAATACTTTAAAGAATTGTCAAAGTTGAAGCAAACCAAATCAGTTAATGAGTATATAGAAGAATTTCAAAAATTGGCTGTTATGGTACCTGATATGAGTGAAAAGAGGATCATTTATCTTTTCCTTGATGGTTTAGAAGATTCTGTTAAGGGTTTGGTTAAGGCTTTCTCACCCTCAACCTTATAGGAAGCTATCAAAAGAAGCTTGCAACTTGAAACTTGCGTGCCTATGAAATCAATCACTAATCAAAAACCCCCAAATCTTTGGCAACATAAGGAAAATTTTCAGAAAAAGACTTTCCCAACACTACCACCAAAAGATGTGAAAAATGTGGCAAAAAAAAAGGTAGATGAAGAGACTAGGAGTGAATTACGAAGGAAAAAGCTTTGTTTTACTTGTAGAGAACCATGGGTTCCAGGACACAGATGTTTGGGGAAAGGTCAAGTGCACTATATTGAAGTTGCTTCAGAATCTGATTCAGATGAGCATGAGGAATTTCATGATACTAAGGAGGAGGTAGAAGAAGAGAAAGTAAAAGAAATCAGCAAGGATGGCACTTTAGCAGAATTATCAGGAGTCCCAAGATACCATCCCTTCCGAATTCGAGGGGTACTAGCAAGGAAAAGGTTGACTGTTCTTCTTGATAGTGGGGCAACTCACAATTTTATTGATGAGGGATTTGTCATGAGAAGAGGGCTTAAAGCAGAAGATTTTGAGGGATTCAATGTTACTGTAGCTGATGGATTCACTATGCCTTGCACACGGGTGGTGAAACAACTCAAGATGACCTTAGGAGATTATGAGTTATGTGATGACTTCTATGTGGTTGGTATTGGGGAGACAGATCTTGTATTGGGTGTTCAATGGTTGCACTCTATCGGAGGCTATTACATGAACCATCAAACTATGGAGTTTAAATTTCATTCCAATGGGAAAGAAGTCATATTGAGAGGGTTATCGAATGGAGCACCTAAGGCGGTCTCTGCAAAGAGGATGGAGAGGACTTTTCGAAGAGGACAAGTAACATGGGCAGTAGGAGTCATAATCCAACCAACAAGCTCTCCCAAGAATCAAGGTAATTTCCATTTTGAAATTCAAAATATTCTTGATAAGCATAGTATAGTTTTCAATGACTTGCCTCTAGGATTACCACCAGATAGAGGTTTTGAGCATGTTATAGAGTTAGAATAGGGTGCCAAACCAGTTATAACAACCCCATACCGCCATCCAAGAGGTTATAAGGAAGAAATTGAAAAAACTATTAAAGAACTCCTGGACATGGGATTCATAAGGCCTAGCTCTAGTCCATTTGCATCATCTGTGGTACTTGTCAAGAAAAAGGATGGTACAATGAGAATGTGTATAGACTACAAGGCTCTAAACAAGAAGACCATAAAAAATAGGTATCCCATACCACACATAGATGAACTCATTGATGAGTTACATGGTGCTTTATACTTCTCAAAAATTGACTTAAGATCAGGCTACCATCAAATCCGAATGAGGAGTGAAGATGTGGAAAAGACTGCTTTCAGATGTCACTATGGGCACTTTGAATTTCTTGTTATGCCATTTGGACTCACTAATGCACCAGAAACATTCCAATCTTGTATGAATAAGGTATTCAGTCAGCATCTTTGAAAATTTGTTTTGGTATTTTTTGATGATATCTTGATATACAGTAAAACATGGGAAGAGCATCTAAAGCACATAGACACTATTTTGGGAATCTTGGAGCAGCAATCCTTCTATGCTAAGCTATCTAAATGTGAGTTTGGTTTGACAGAGATCCTATATTTGGGACATATTATAAGCTCTAAAGGAGTATAGGTTGATCAACAAAAAATCCAGGCAATTTTGGATTGGCCTCCACCCACTAATCTTACACAGTTGAGAGGTTTTTTTGGGTTGTGTAGCTACTATAGGAGATTTTCCAAGGGATTTTATCAGCTTGCTGCCCCCTTGACTGATTTGACAAAGAAATGAGCTTTTGTTTGGACAGAAGAGGCACAAAAAACATTTGATAAGCTTAAGGAGGTAATGAGTTCATGCCCTGTGCTTGCAATTCCAGATTTCTCTTTACCTTTTGTTGTTGAATGTGATGCTTCGGGAGAAGGTATAGGGGCTGTCCTAACTCAAAGGGGACATCCAATAGCATTTGAGAGTCAAAAATTGAATCAATCAGAGAAAGGGTACTCCATCCATGATAAGGAAATGTTGGCAATCATGCATGCACTTCATAAGTTTAGACAATATTTGGTATGTGGGAGATTCATTGTAAAGATAGACCATAATAGCCTCAGGTTCTTCTTGAACCAAAGGGATTTGAATGATCATCAACAAAAATGGGTAACCAAATTGCAAGCTTATGATTTTGATATTCAATACATGAAAGGAAAGAATAATGTGGTTGTTGATGCTCTCTCAAGAAAGCCCACTTTGTGTTCCTTATCATCTATCTCTGCTGATTGGAAAGTCTCCATAATTTTAGAGTATGCTAAAGATTCATTTGCCACCAAGATTTTGGATAAGTTAGTAGATGATAACAGGTACAAGGTTGTTGATGAATTGATTTATTACAAGAATAGGATCTTCTTAGTGCCAGGGTCAAAAACTAAGGAGAGGATATTGAGGGCCTTTCATGACACACCTTTGGCTGGTCACCAGGGATACTTCAAGACATACAGGAAAATTCGAGAGTGATTTTCATGGAAGGGTATGAAGGAGGACATCCTTAAACACATTAAGGAATGTATGGTATGCCAACAAAGCAAGAGTGAGCAAAATTTTCCTGCAGGGTTGTTGCAGCCACTTCCTATTCCTGAACAAAAATGGGAAAGTATTTCCATGGATTTCATCACTGGGTTGCCCAAGGTTCAAGGTAAGGATTGCATATATGTGGTGGTAGATAGACTAACTAAGTATGCACATTTCTTTCCTATCACATCTAATTTAAAGGCATCACAAGTGGCCAAATTGTTCTTCAAGGAAATTTTTAGATTACATTGTTTGCCTAGAAACATTGTTAGTGACCGGGACAGTAGATTCCTCAGCTCTTTTTGGAAGGAGCTCTTTCATTTGGCAGGAACTAAACTCGCTCCCAGTACTAGCTATCACCCTCAAACAGATGGACAAACAGAGATAGTTAATAAATGGATAGAAGGATATTTGAGGAACTATGTTTCAAATCAACAACATGCTTGGGTGAAATGGTTACACCTAGGGGAGTATTGTTACAATACATCTCATCACATGTCTATTGGTATGCCTCCTTTTCATGCTCTTTATGGTTACGATGCCCTTTCCTTTGTTGATCTAATAATTTTCGATAGTAGAGTACCCGCAGCAAGTGATTTCATCAAGCAAAGCCAAGACATAATAAGGTCCCTCAAGGATAATCTACAACATGCACAAAACCAACAAAAGATATATGCTGATAGGAAAAGGATTGAAAGATCTTTTGAGGTGGGAGATTTGGTATTTGTTAGGTTGCAGCCATATAAGCAAAGCACCTTGAAGAGAAGTGGGGCAGAGAAACTCAAGCCAAGGTTCTATGGGCCTTATAAAATCATCAAGAAGGTAGGAGAGGTAGCTTATGAATTGGAGCTCCCACCAAACAGCAAAATACATAATATTTTTCATGTATCTTTCTTAAAGAAGGTTCTAGGCCAGCAAACCATAGTATCTATAGAATTACCACCTCTTGATGATGAAGGGAAATTAGTTTTGATACCAGAAGAGATTTTGGATACAAGAGAGAAAAGGTTGAGAAATAGGAGCATCACAGAGCATTTGGTCAAATGGAAAGGATTACCACTAGAGGATGCAACTTGGGAAGGAGAACATATTCTTGAGAATTCCAACCTTCATTGCTTGAGGACAAGCAATATTTGGAAGGGGAGGACTTGTCATGTCCCCTATTCAAATAATTAAAAAAAATAAACTTTGTTAAGGCAGACAGGCTCCAAAAAGGTGAAATTTCAGAAAAAAGGGTTAATATTTGGAAACCAATGGACTAATAAATAAAAATTATTATTAAATTATATTTTATTAACCCCTCTTGGACGTGAGTTAGGGTTATGCCCTCTTTAAAAGGGGTTTGGAGGCATTTTGGGCTCATTCTACATCTTGATTCTTGATAATTTTCTTGTTGTTCTTCAGAGGTTGCCAAAACTATGGAGAAGGAGACCCAAGAACAGGAGTTTTCAGGTTTCTAGGAAGGCTAAGGACAGGAGTTTGAAGCCATTCCATGTGCATGCTCATACAGAGTTTTCCCTTGTGCTGAATAGTGCCGATTTGGGTGTTTTCGGGGTTGTTTTTGGTTTGAATTTGGGTTTTCAGTTGAGTGTTTCATATCAGTTTGGTTTGCTATTGTATTTCAGACTTTATGATTTTAAAATAGAGCTGAATATAAGTATTGGGTTGTGATTAAACTTCTGAGATAATTTATGAGTTTTTTGTGGTGTTTTCGGGCATTTTTGTGTTAATTTCGGGAGCCCGATTGAGCATAGTTTTGCCCTACATTTGTGATCTGTTGTGTAAGGGCTATACAAATCTGGAAATGTCATTTTGTAGGCTGTTATTCTGCTGAAATATCTTTAAAAATGTCCATTTTCAGATTTATTAATAATTTGTGAAGTTGTTAAGTTTTTGGCACTAATTTGGACATACCCGATTTGGATTTTATTGGAAAATTGGCAGATCTTTGTAATATTGGTTGTTTGATTTTAAAGTTCTGATTTGAGGCTGGAAATATCATAAAAAATCAGTAAAGGGACATTACAACTAACAACGGAGAACACGTGTCAGCATGTCGCTACTTCGTTATGCATAAAGAACAAGCACCTTGCCATGGCGAGGCGGCGACAACCGTTGATCAGATCAAGAAATGATTGAAAGATACGCTACAGGACTTCTTAAGAAAGAAGGCGGTGGGCCCAACTCACTATGTCACTATAATTATCTTCCTTGCAACTCTTCATAGTGAGGTAGCGAGCTCCGTTGATCCACTTCAAGTTGACGTTCAAGATTTCTTGTACATTCAGTCAGATAGGTATTAATGAGAATCAGATCTCTGCATAGCTGGCACATGTCAAAATTTATCACAATCATCTGTCATTACACGTCATCAAAGATCTTGCCAATCTTTTCCCATTTTATGGGGCTTCGCTAACTCACTAACGGTGAAGCACCTGAATTTTTTGATAGCAAGGTAGCGAGCTCCGGCACTTAAAAGGATTTCGTGCCAGAAAATGCAAGGGTTACCCAGTAATTACTTTTGTTAATTAAAACTGATTCTGACAATGGTATTTATGACTGGTATTGCCACCTGGTGTAATTATGATACAAGCAAGATGCAATGTCATCATTTTTAGATTTTCACGTGGCCTCGCTACTTCGCTAACAGTGAAGTGCCTGAATTTTCTGATAGCGAGGTGGCAGAACTTCCAAAAAATCAAAATTCCAGCTCTAATGTCAAATATTCTAGTGGGTCCCTCTCCTTTTTTTTTTTTTGGATGGCGAATTGCAAAGTGTACCTGCACAATAAAACATTTAATAAGAAAATCTCTGATCGTCGCATCTTCACTTTATGGTCCCATCGCTTAAAAAAACCCAATACTTGCTATCTCGCTATACTTAATGAGCGTACAACTCTCAATAGCAAGGTAATGCCAACGGTAGATCTAATCGGATCCAACGGTTGGGACAAATAGGAAGAAAGGTAACCCGAGAGAAAGGAAAAGGAATATGAAAGCATATTCGCCTCTTTTGAAATTTCAAAATTTCGCGCCCAAAAATTTATGAATAGGGATGAATATAGGTTTATATGGCAATTATTTCTTATAGATGGTTTATCCAAAACCCTATGCTTCACTTAGACATAGAACATCTGACTTTTCTATGATTTAACCGAAAAAAATTTTACTACAGAAAAAGTCAGACCAACAGTGGCTCTGTCTGGGGATGATAGACTACTTGAGTTTATGCAAGGATTCAGAATCTATGGGAGAGTAGAGCACACATCCAGGAAGTGACAAATTCTTCAGAGAGCACAGAGCAACACACAAAAACAAAAACTCAGACTGTACAAGGATTTACAGAAAATAGGACGACAGGAAACCCTAAAACTAATGTTCATGGAAGAAAATAAGTATTTTTTCAAGAAAAATACCTCTTCAAGAACTGTCCATGAACTGGAAATTCAAGAATATTATCAAATATATCTTTGATTATGTAAGAATCTTTACCCCAAGCATTCTCAATGAGATATGGGCCTAACCAAATGGGATCAAATTTGGCATGTTTTCCTTTATCTTCAATTCTGGCATTCCACATTAAGACTAGGTCTCCATTTTCAAATTTCTTATTTACAGTTCTTTTATCATAGAGTGTTTTGACTTGTAACTGCAATTTTTGATTTCTCAGAGATGCTTCTCTTCTGGCTTCGGTCAATCCTACCAATTCATTCATTATTTCTTTCATTTCATCAGTAGTATCTTCATCATATGACTGGATGTAATTGTATAATCCCATCAAATTGTTCTGGGGCATTCTAGCTTGAATTCCATACACTAAATCAAATGGAGCCACCCCAATTGCCTTCTTTACAGTTACTCTATCAGCCCATATTGCCAACTGTAACTTTGAATCCCATGCCCTTTTATTATCGTCCAAGGTTCTCTTAATGATTTTCAATAGGCTTTTATTTGTGGACTCAGCTTGCCCATTCCCTTGTGGATGATATGGAGCAGATGATGTTCTTGTCATTCCATATTTATCACAAAACTTGATGAATTCCTCAGACCTAAAACACATAGCATTATCTGTAACAACTTTCTATGGACATCCAAATCTGGAAATGATATTATTCAATAAGAAATTATTTACCACTTTACTCGTTGCATTTCTGGTAGGGATAGCCTCTACCCATTTTGTAAAGTAGTCAGTAACAACCAGAATCCAAGAATAGCCAGTACTGGACTTGGGAAAAATTTCTCCTATGAAGTCCAGACCCCATTGTTGAAAAGGTACTTTAGTTTCAACTGGCTTTAGTGGAGTGTTTCCTGAGAATTTCAGCTTTCCAGCAAATCTCTGACAAGGATCACATTTATTAACCATAACTTGAGCATCTTTGAACAAAGTAAGCCACCAAAAACTAGCCCTCATTATCTTATGCACAGTAGTTTTGGCCATGTAATGTCCTCCACATACTCCAGCATGCATTTCTTTCAAAATCTCTTTTGCCCTTTCTTTGTCAACACATTTCAACAGAACTCCTTCAAAGTTTCTCCACCATAAGTTATTTTGAATAATTACATACCTGATGGCTTGCAATTTAATATTCCTTTTTTCATTATCAGGAAGATGGGGAGGAACTTCCATATGTTGCAAGTAATGTATAACATTAATGTACCAGTCACACTGGTCCATGTCGCATAAATCAGTTCTGAAATCATCATTTACTAGGTTTATCTGATTAGCTTCCAGGTTAGTTTCAGCCATAAGTTTGGCCAAACCTTGACCTCTTACTAACTTAGTTATCTACATATCAATGTTAAATTCTTGGATTCTATTGATCCATCTACATCTCCTTCCTGACACTTCCTTCTGAGAGAAAATATCTTTAACTGCAGCACTAGGTACAAAGGCAATAATAGTAGCGCCTACCAAATAACTTCTGAATGCTTTTACAACCTTTACCAAAGCATATGCTTGTTTTTCATTTATTTCATACTTCAGTTCAGCATGCTGCAGGGATTTGCTAAAAAAGGCAATAGGCTGCTCATACCCTTCTTGGTTTTTCTGTAATAAAACTGCAACTACAGTATGGAATGATGCAAAAGAAAAAATATGCATGGGTTTTGTATAATCTGGGGTCCTCAACACTGGAGCATTTTTTATCACAGTTTTTATATCCTGGAATGCTTGTGAAGGTTCACCATTCCAATCTATAACAGCTCCTTTCTTGAGCATTTTTGAAATGGGTCTACTAATTTCAGCAAAATTGGTAACAAACCTCCTCAAAAAATTAACCTGGCCAAAAAAGGACTATATACCTTTCACGTTTTTAGGTTTAGGGACTTTATCAATAGCTATTACCCTTTTTGGGTCTATTTTTACCCCATCCTTGGACACTATGTGTCCTAATAACTTTCCTTCTGTGACCCCAAACGAGTATTTCTTTGGGTTTAGAGATACCCCATATTCTAGGGCTTTTATAAAAAAAATTTCCAAATGTTTGCAGTGATCTTCAGCCTTGTTAGAATACGTTGTAAGATCATCTTGGTACACAACCATAAATTTGTCAATATATTCATGAAATGCTACATCCATGGCTCTTTGGAAAGTAGCTCCTGCATTAATCAAGCCAAAAGGCATCCTCACATACACATACGTTCTCCAAGGGGTTGTGAAAGCTGTTTTGAACTATTCACTTTCTTTTACCAGAACTTGATTATATCTAGAAAAGCCATCCATCATTGACATCAATTCAGAGCCGATCACTTGTTGCAACATGGCTTCCATATTAGGTAAGCCATAATTATCTTTTAGAGATGCAATGTTTAGATTCCTAAAATCCACACAAAGCCTAATATCTCCATTCTTTTTTCTTACAGGAACAAGGTTTGAAACCCAAGTGGAATGCCTAATTGGTTTGATTATTCTACCATCTCTCAGTTTTGTCAGTTCTTCCTACATTTTTGGGGCAAGGGTAGGATTGATTGGCCTCTATTTTTGCCTAAAAGGTTTTACATTTTCTTTCAACGGTATGACATGCTGGAAAAGGTCCTCCCTATAAGCTTTAAGGTCATCATATGACCAAGCAAAAACATGCCTGTACTTTCTAAGTAGGTCAATCAATGCTTTTCTGATTTGAACCGGCAGATCTTGGCCGATGTAAACCCTTTTAGGGAATTCATCCGTTCCCAAATTCATTTCTTATAGCTCCTATGGTTTGGGGTCCTTTATTCCCGATTTTAATCTGTCTTGGTTATCAAAAATATTCTCCAAGACTACCAACCCCTTAGGCATCTTATTTGTTTTTAATTGCATGATTTCTTGACCAAAAATGGTTTCTTTCCCATTTATGGTTTCAATCAGTCCATTGCAGTCCATCTCCTGACCATGGTATTTGTCTTCATTTAGCAAAAAATTTGTGATATCTTTGTCATCTTCAAACACCTACCAATTTTCAATGTTTTCAGGTATAGAAGGTCTGTTTTGGGCCTCGATCTAGGAGATTCCTGCAAATGATATTTCTTTTGGTTTGATAGCTACATTGGCCAGAAGATCAGCCATTTTATTCTGGGTCCTATCTCTCCATGAGATCCCAAATGCATCAAAGAATTCTATTTGATCCCAGACTGCGTTTCTATATTGTTTTAATCTCCTATTTTTTGAGGAGTAGGTTCCTTTAATCTGAGAGATGATCAATTCAGAATCCCCTATGACACACAATTTCTTAATTTTGTGGTGTGTGGCCACTTTGAGTCCTAGCAGCAATGCTTCATATTCAGCGATGTTATTAGTGCAAGCAAACTTCAAGGTGAATGAATACCTAAAGGTGTTATTTTCAGGGGACACAAAGACTACACCTGCCCCTACACCCTCTTTAGAACTAGCCCCATCAAAGAACATTGTCCACAATTTTGGTGAATTCATGCAACATTCAACCTCATTTTCAATGATATCAGGCAAGTTTTCCACTTCCTGAATAATTAGTTCAGCCCTGAAAGCATTAATCCCAGTGTCTAGGAAATAGGTGGTATCTTTGTCAATTTCTTCACCTAAGATGTGGTTAACCCTTGGTTCCCTATTTACCCTGATAGCTTTGTCCCCTATATGGAAGGTGGCATAAGTAAGGTCACATTGTAGGCTTCCCCCCATGGCGGCACTCCATTTTCTGGAAAGTAGCATCCTGTAGTATGGGGGTATATCCACCACAAGGATAGACATGGTTAATTCTACCTCAGGAAATGCAGCCAGTTTGAATGGTAAGGCATTTATAGTACCTATTACTGGAACCTCTCTAGCATCCATCCCTCGGCATCTACCTTGCTTAGTATCCACCTTCAATCCTAGGGCTTCCATTACTTTGAAAGGCATTATAGTTTTGGAAGCTCCAGAATCTATCATACAATTTTTCAAGGTTTTCCCTTTTATGATTAGACTAAGGAAAAAAGGATCAATATCTTGTATGAACGCAACTGATGAATCATCTAAGAACATCTGAGGAATCTGGGATATAATACCATTGTCCTCTATTATTAATGGGGTCTATTGGGCTACAGCTTGATCATCAATACTATTGTTGTTTGCTATTCCACCCAACCATGACAAAGCCTTATTCTTATGCTCTTCAATTCTAAAAAGCTCAGACAAGGGTACTTTCACGGTAATTTGAGATAACATGGCAATCATATCAACAGGTTCAACCACAATAGGTTTTACAATAGTACCTGGAATCGGAGTCTTTTGAGTAGTGGGTACCACTTTTTGCTTGACAACATCTGGTTTTGATTTCTTTGGTTGCACTACGGTCTTTGTTGCTTCACCTTTCTGAAATTGAACCTTCCTTTTTGGTTCCCATTTCTGACCCTTGTTCTCCTTGATCTTAGGCACATCTATACTGACTTTCTTGTGTTGATCATTTGTCTTATGAGTGGTGTCTTTGATGAACATACTAGATGGCCTTCCTGCCTCATTATTTATTGCTCTATTTCTCAAATTGTAATTACTATGGACTTGTGAAATCATCTCGGCTGTAATTCTATCAATTTACTCATTGGAGGGGATTCTTAGGTTTGTGAAACCTACTTCAGAAAATGTATTGCATACCTTATCTGTATCATTCTTTTCATCATCTAAAAATATTTGCTGATGATGTAATTGGTAAGCAATTCTCTGGCTGGTAACATCATTCTCAGGTTCTTCTGAATCAGAATCTATCAAATCATCAGATGTGTTTGCCATATTGCAGCTTATATCATCATGGTTTTTTTCTTCTGTTTCTTCTTTTGCTTGCACTCCTTGAGCTTGGGCGAACGATTGGGCAACAACACAATAATCAGCAGAATGAGGTGATTGGCATATAATGCACCAAGGTACATCATCATTCATATTTACATTTTTCCTTTGCAGGGGGTCTGGGGTACCCTTATCTTTCATATTTTGGGTCTGGTTGGGAACTGGTTTACCATCTTTCCACTAGGTGGTGTAAGGGTAATTCTGCATCCTAGGCCGTCTATTGAAATTGTTGTTATTCACAGGGGTTCTCTCAGTAACATTTGTCTTATTGAAAATAGTGGGATTCATCTTCTTGAGCATTTCTAAAACATGGCCTATAGTAGGTTCTTCAGGCCTTTTTCCTATGAGAGTTTTGTCACCTTCCCTTTTATTATTATTCTTAGGGTTGAAAAGCTTAGGATCATCCCTCCTCCCTAATTTTCCAGAGGCCTTTCTATTATTTTCTATATTCACTGCAACTCTATAGGCATCTCTTAAAGTTTTATGATCCTTATCTCTCAGTTGGTAGGCCATTTTGCTATCAAAGGCATTGAAATAGGTTGTAAGACAAACGTCTTCATTTAACCGCATAAACTGAAATAGTTTGTACATCCCTTTTTGAAATCTCACATTGAAATCAAATGTGGATTCATTTGGATTCTTCTTGATATTGTTGAACTCATTCAACATGAATCCTGCATTAGTATTGTCCCCATATTGTTCTTTGAACAATTTATCCAAATCACTCCATGAAGTAATACTATCATCAGGCAACCTCTTGAACCAATCCCTTGCATCCTCTGTGAGTGAATGCACAAATAATTTCATCACCATGTCGTCATGTTCAACTTCATAATCATTGAGCATGTCAATGAAAATTCTCAAATGTTCTTCACCAGTAACAACATTATTTCCAGAAAACTTAACCACTTTATCCCTTAAATCAAAAGATATGGGATGGGGGGCACTAGGAATACCGACAAATGATATTTGTCTATATTTTTCAAGGTATATAGGTTTCTTCTAGAAATCGAGAGCGTTAGAGGTACTAGCTGCATTAGCTTGACTTAGGAGAGCAGCTTGGGACAGCTGTGGTGGGACAAATGGGACTTGAGTGCCAATATTAGAAGATGAGGTAGGAGCAGATTGGGGTACTTTTTGAGTTGGGATTATGGGACCACTAACTGGTGCAGGATTTGTAGGTGGGATAGACAAACTAGGCCATGAATTCAATGTAGAATTAGACTTTATGAATTGGATTTTCCTTCTGGTTTCTGCGGCCTGAGCTTCATTTTCAACCTTCTCAAGTTCTTTTGCAAGGTCTTCCCTCTCCTTTCGAGCCTTCTCTAGTTCTAGATCTAATTTTGATATGGAGGGTTGTATAGGTTTGCTCGGTATGTCTTGAGGCTCATTTATTTGGATTCCTATAGCCTTGCCTTTCCCTTTATCTGGAACTGTTCCAGTGGGCTCTATTGGATTAACTTGAATGGGTTTATAAGCTTGAACTTGAGCAATAATTGGTTCTTGCCTTTGATTTAGGAGTTTTTCCTGTTGTTGAACTTTAGCTCTTAGATTATCAACATCTCCAAAGACGTCCTGATGGAGAGTGGGGGCGTTCTCTTCTAATTTTTTATTTTGCTCTTTCAAAGCAGCCATCCTTCTTAGCAGAGTATCTCTTTCTATTATTGCATCCAAAGTGGCTCGCTCCCTTTCCTTTTCAAGAAGGATGCATTTAGCTTCTTCCTCAGCAATCCATTTCTTCAAAAATCCTATTTTAGATTGCACTTCTTTAGAATCAGCAGAGGTTGCCTCGGAATCAGCATGGTCATCTAGATCTATAAGGTTTGGTTCCATATATGGGGCTACTCTGGGATTAAAAGGGGTATCAGATGAACTCCTAAATCCTAGCCTACAATTTATATCTGCTACAGGCCCTGGTCTTGGTGAAGCAATTCCCATAGTAGATACGTCTTTATCTTGAAAAACTCTCTGATCTGGTAATGGGGTACTGAAAATACCTCCTAAAAGTCTTGTATTTCAGATTCAGAACTAAGCGAAGATGACTCTCTTGCTATTATCGGTTGATAATGGGAATTTACGGAGGCATTACCTCTAGGCTTCCAAGTAAGATTTGGATCTATTCTTTTCTTATTTTGGTTCTTCCTACCACCTTAGGGTAAATCAGTATACATTGATACATCGGGATTGGCTCTCATGTAAGCCCTTGTGTTTTTTCTCTTGTCAGCCATATTCTTCTTTTGTTACAATAAGCACTAGCTTCAAAACCTTGACTGAGTCACCACCCTTTTTCAGGAAAATATCATAACACTTCTTACTGACAAAAAGAAAACAATACACAAGTGGGAAAAAAAATATGGCACAAAGAGACCAATCACTGAAGTTGTAAGACTACAACTCTTGCTTGTTAGATAAGACACTCAAATAAGCTGGATGCGTCAGTGTGTAGCAATGGTACTTGGGTTATATCTTGTTTAAATCCTCAAGTTTTGACGCTAAAGATTCCCCTATAGCTACGGGTAGAATAAAGATCACACGACATATACTTACTTAGTAAGACTAAAGACAAATGCAGTACTTTTTACAGATGTGTTAGACATTCCCCAGCAGAGTCGCCATTTTGTTGGTGTTTTATTTTGATGTTAACAGTGCTAAAACTACTAGGTGAAAAAAGGCTTAGTACCTAGATATTAGTACATACACAACCTAAAGAATAGCCAATTCTCATTATCACTTGCATATGCAAAGTACTAGGGCCCAACTCCAACAAAACCTTAGACAGTTTTCTACTCTTTTGGCTCTGTAAAAACTAGGGCGGGTGCACCCGGGGATGGTTCAAAGATGGAACAATTTTATGAGAATTATTCTTAGTTTCATTTTGATTCTCATCTCTAAATCCTCAAACATATACGTAAATCTTACCGAATTGATAAACACATCCCTTGAATAGATATGGCCAAGAAATCTTCTATAGCTCTGCAGATGTTTCCAACAGCAATGGCTAAATGAAGCTAAAACAATCCATGTAGGAAAGTGCTGGCCAACTTTGAAAATCTTACAGGAAATATAAGTAAAGATTGATTTTATGATGTACTTTGAAAAAGCTAGTCATAATATACTTCTCTTTTGGCTGAAATACTTTCGATCAGTGCCTAATCCATTCGGGAATTCAGAGTCAAGTAAATTCTTAGATCTAATTTGTTGCTTTGCAGCAAATTTTCATCAGCAATTCTTACCAGAATTTATCATTCAAAAATCATTATTAACACCCAAGCAACCTCATCACATTCATCAAAGCCTTTATTTAATCCATTGAATTAACATCAATAACAAATGGATGTACAGTCTTACTATATTGCAATCAATTGCATAAGCTTTTACTCACACAGCATCAAGGTAGTTAAGTATTTAAAAGGAGACAAAATTCAGAGAAGAACAGATATGGGGACAGTTCATAATTTGTATTCATTTCCTTTGAAAATGGTATATCCTTTACAAAAGACCCAGAAAAACCTTCAGAGAAGAAGCACAGTTCTTTCTACATTCATCTATATCTCAATAATTTTGACAGAAAAAGTATACTATAAATTTCTTTCCCAAAATGTTTGGACCAAAAAATGAACTAAGCACAATACTTAGTGAAAACCAAATTCAGACCCTTCTTTAGCCCTGGGATCTCACTTAAATAATGTGAGATGCAACAAGCTTCAGGCTACAGAAGGTGACAGGTGTCCTTCTTTTGAAAAACAAAAACAAGAATAACAGAAAGGTTGATTACAACAGCAATTCTTGGCGGGTCCCTTTCTGTTATGCTTCTTGGTTGTTATGATCTGATCTCACAATCATTCTTCATCTTCAGAGTACATACCCATAAGGTCTGTAAGTGATGTATCATCTTCTGTTACATGCAAACTCACTTTAACCTGGGGATTTTCTATGTCATCATTGCTGACTACAAAAGTAACTATTACTCTTACATCTTCTTCGTCATCGTCTCCTGACATCTACTCACTAAACTGATTTTTCCATCTGTTAAAAGTATCATCATCTGGCCAATCAAAACTTAGGGTTTCTCTTTGTATCTTTATTAAAGAATTGGCATTTTCTTCTAAATCATCGAATTCTTTTCTTATATCAGCATAATATAATTGTATTTTTACCAGCTCTTCATTTGTCTTTGCCCAAAACCAATGCCTAGTTTCACTGATGATGTTTGTTATTCTGTTATCGAATAATTCATCCATTTCCTTTTTCCATTTGTCTTTTCCCTTTACTGTATCAACAGATTCTAAGGCACAAGGAAATAGGGTGAATTTTGTAGCAAGATATTTTGAAAAACAGAGTATCAATTTTCTCTGTAAAGAATCTCTTTTATTCTCAAAATTATCTAATTGATTCAATAAATCAAAAATTCTTTCAACCTGATGATAAGGCATTTGGACTGTAGATATACAAATAATTGTAACATCATTGTTTCTCTGTCTCCATTTCTATGCAAGAGAATCTAGTCCATCCTTTTCTTTATTTAACTCATCCATGAGGGTTACAATCCTTGTCAACTAATCATAAAAAGTTGACCATTGTATTTTATCCCTCAAATATGTCACACCTTGCCTCCATTTCTCTTCCTGCTGATTTCTAAATTCTATCCGCCACTCATGCAATTTGGTTTTTTCTGCTTCAAATTCCTCTATAGTATAGAATTGGGGTCTTTCAGGGGTGTCAGGTATCTTAATAATAGGGGTTAATCTCACAAATGACTGTGGGGGATATGCAATTCTCAGTGTACTGGATTCTCCCACTTTTCTCTTTCCAAGTACCTTTTCTAATTGAGATACCCTGTTTTCTAACTCAATTCTCCTTTTTACCTCTTGGTTATAGGCTTCCACCACTATTTCATATTTATTATGCATATCAATCATGTCCCTCTCTCCTCTTTCCACAATAGCCAAGGCAAATTTAGAATAATTCACATTCATGTAGGCTGCCTGTACATTTGAAGTGTCAGCAACTCTTCTTACAATGATACTCCCTGTTAATCCTGAATCATCAGGCTGTGATGAAGTAATTCTGGATCCTCTTCTCAGGGACCACATAACAAGGGTAGCTTGATCATTGCTGAACACTGTACCCAAGAATTCCTCTTTATTTGGATCCTGGAGTCCTAAATTATTTGAAACAGAATTAAAAATTAATGCGTCAGCAATGTCCCAATTGGGCAATAATAAAACATTAGCATTTTTTACCATCTGTCTTCCCTCATCAGGGGTTATATTTTGGAACTCTTGCACCATTTTTTCCTTTATTAGATTTTGAATGGAGGTCTCATCCATTTCTGGATGTTCTGTTTTCATATTATTACACCTTCGCTCAAAAATGTGCATGTTTACTCTCCACGCAAACTGATGGAAAGCCCTAGATCTTAACAAATTGTTATCAGATAAAAAATGCTGAGTGGCTTGTTCCAAAACAGGGTCCAATTCCCTTCCTCTGAAATCTATTGTAGTTAATTCAAAACTTGGTACAGGGGGTTCCTGAGGGTTCCCTTCATCAATCTCTGGTTGTGTAACAAAAATTTCTCCTTGTGACCCCATTTGTTCGAATTGCTCATTGGTGAGCTGTTCTTCCTCAATTCTTATTGGGGTTTGAGAAGGTGAGCAACTTTCATCAGGGGATTCTTCCTCCCTTATTATTCTCCTTCTTTTGGGAGAAGGTTTAGGGGGTCTTTCTTCTAGGACAGTGCTGGTGGATTCAACTATCTATTTTTCTTTATGTACAACGAGCACCTGCTGTCGGACAATAGTATATCCTATTTTCTTCCGTACCACCAGTGGACCTATTCCAATGTTGGGGGTGAAACCCAATTTTCTCATAATTTCTCTAGCTTTATCTAGAAAAGAATTAATAAAATGTTGTTTCTTCTCATTCATTACTTCCATTATCTCAGAGAAAGTACTCATGAGCTTATGTATTTTATCTGCATTGTTTGCAGCATTACTAAGAGGACTGAAATCTTTGTCAAAACAATTAATGAATTCCAAAACTTTTGAATAGACTCTCCATTTTTCTTTCTTTATTTCTTGCTCATGGAGAGAGTATTCATTTCTTATTATATCTTCAGGGATATAGAATTCATGCTGAACTGGACGAAGCTTGATTCTCAATCTAAGGGCAGAGTTAAAGAAACCTTCTGTATCACAAAAATGAGAGTGAGACACTGCCATCTTATATTGATCCAAAATTTTATGGAGAAAGACCCACCCTTCTTTAGTTATCACAAACTGGTGGGCTATACTACAAGTAGAAAAAATTGATCCTGTCCCCCTTTTGTACAAAAAGGCCTCCTCCACTCCTCCCAACTGCCACAAAAATTCAGCTATCCCTACCTTTAAAGGTACCTGATAGGGTAACACATGGGGTGTTCCTTTGAATCCATAGACCCTGATGACAGTTGAGACTGAATATGGGATAATATCTCCCCAATTATGTGAAACTTTTAGATTATGAGTTTTGTCCATAGGCCTGACAAGGTGCATTAATGCCTTAGGGATTCTGGGATTGTCACTCAATATGAGGCACCTTAGTTTGGAGGCAAAGTGCCTATCAAATCTAACGAAGCTAGCATTTTCTGCTTCCCAGGTCATGTCTGCACTCCATAATTGGACTAGCAGTGCTTCCCCTTCTTGTTCTCTATTTAAAACCATTTCTTTACCAAAATAAGTGGCCCCTTTAAAAAGAAACATATGCATCAATAAGGAATACTGACCCCAAACCTTTTCCACCTTGCCCTGTGCAATCCCCACCAATCCCTGATGAATCTCATTTGCCAAGTAAGATGCAAAATCAAAAATTATTTCCACACCAAAAGAAGAGATTTGGGTGATCATATACATGAAGCTCACCGGAATAAAATCTTCTTCGCCCTCTCCGAAGACTCTGCACAGGGTCCTATATATCTCCACTGCCCTGGCATTAAAGCATGATTTCTTTAATGGTTCTTTAGAAGATGATGTTATGGTTGTGAGGCCTCCAATCCGGCCTATGTGGGCTTTCAGTGCACCCTGTCTAACTACATCCCTCTTGGATATATATTCTTTTTCTAAATCTATCAAATTAATGGGCACATGATACATGGTGAGGGGTCCCAGACTGAAAACCTTCCTAATCTCCTCGAGACTGATGGTAACTAAAGCCTCACCATCCATTCTTCTCACTACCTTAGTGGCTTGGTCATAGTTTTTTGCTATAGCTTCAAGCAGGTCGAAATCCATAAACACGCTGGGGACAACAAGCTTCCCAAGATCAAAATTCCATATATTGGCATGAGGGGCATATAACTTCCTTTCCGCAAACCATTTTTTGAATAAACTCAAACCAGTTTGAGAAGTTTGAGCATCCCAGACCCAATTACCCTTATCATACAATCCATCAGCTACCCTTAGCCTAGGGTTGAGTGAGGTTAACCTCTTAACTTGCACCGTTTCTACAGTAGATTCAGGAAGTAACTCAAGCAAATCATCATACACATTTCTATCCAGGTAGTTATTGCACCTGTAAATCCCTTCTTAGGAGGCATCTTGGGCTATCTTTTAAAACTTAAAACCTCACGAAGATGATGGTAGTTTTACTTACTTGAATTCTTTCTTAGTTCTCCTCTGTATTCCTACAAATTTTTTACGAATAGACAACTTGACAATTTTTTTTTATCAAACCTTGGCACGCTTTTCTTTCAGTAATGGCTTCTGCACAAGAATGGCTTCAAATCTTTTCTCGCGTGAAACGAAACTAATGAATTCTCTCTGTATTATACTCTGTTTTTCCTCACGGACGAAGCTTTCTTGTCTAATTAATATAGAGAGTGGCACTACATTTTTCATTTAAAATTGTGTCATTGATCTTCAAAGATCCTACGATCATGCGGTACAAAGAGAACAACTAGGAGTTATATTTGCCATGTCAGTTATTTTACCCAATGAGAACTTGCCATGTACAGAATTCTTTCTTTTGATGGCGCTTATATTTAGACCCACTGACGATGGAGAACACGTGTCAGCATGTCGCTACTTCGTTATGCATAAAGAACAAGCACCTTGCCATGGCAAGGCGGCGACAACCATTGATCGGATCAAGAAATGATCGAAAGATACGCTACAGGACTTCTTAAGAAAGAAGGCGGTGGGCCCAACTCGCTATTTCGCTGTAATGATCTTCCTTGCAACTCTTCCTAGCGAGGTAGCGAGCTTCGTTGATCCACTTCAAGCTGACGTTCAAGATTTCTTGTACATTCAGTTAGATAGGTATTAATGAGAATCGAATCTCTGCATAGCTGGCACATGTCAAAATTTATCACAGTCATCTGTCATTACACATCATCAAATATCTTGTCAATCTTTTTCCATTTTACGAGGCCTCGCTAACTCGCTAACGGTGAAGCACCTGAATTTTTCGATAGTGAGGTAGCGAGCTCCGGCACTTAAAAGGATTCTGTGCCAAAAAATGCAAGGGTTACCCAGTAATTACTTCTATTAATTAAAACTGATTCTGACAATGGTATTTATGACTGGTCATGCCACCTAGTGTAATTATGATACAAGCAAGATGCAATGTCATCATTTTTAGATTTTCACGTGGCCTCGCTACTTTACTAATGATGAAGTGCCTGAATTTTCCGATAGCGAGGTGGCAGAACTTCCGAAAAATCAACATTCCAGCTCTAATGTCAGATATTCTTGTGGGTCCCTCTCCTTTTCTTTTTTTTTGGATGGCGAATTGCAAAGTGTACCTACACAATAAAACATTTAATAAGAAAATCTCTGATCGTCGCATCTTCACTTTATTGTCCCACCGCTTAAAAAAACCCAATACTCGCTATCTCGCTATACTTAATGAGCATGCAACTCTCAATAGCGAGGTAACGCCAACGGTAGATCTAATCAGATCCAACGGTTGGGACAAATAGGAAGAAAGGTAACCTGGGAGAAAGGAAAAGGAATATGAAAGCATATTCACCTCGTTTGAAATTTCAAAATTTTGCGCCCGACAATTTATGAATAGGGATGAATATAGGTTTATATGGCGATTATTTCTTATAAATGGTTTATCCAAAACCCTATGCTTCACTTAGACATAGAACATCTGACTTTTCTATGATTTAACTGAAAAAATTTTTACTACAGAAAAAGTTAGACCAACAGGTTGCAATTATAGAGAAATTGCAAGGCCGTCACAATGGCCCGAGGCCAATGCTCCGACTACTAAGTCAATTTTCTCTTGCAATCGCCATGCCGTCGTTCATAGAGAGATCTCCCCATTCACTTGTGACGACGCACAATCCAAGTGCTAGACGCGAGCTCTCCCTTGAAAGGCCATGTTCCAAGACATCCCGATGACACATTGGAATGACAACCATTGTCAAACCATTCCCAATGTTGTGCCAATCGAGTTGGCATAGAGGCGATCTTAGGGAGCTCCCACGTAGCAATCGGTAAGTTCTTTCCTACCCTTCTCTCACAAAAACCAATGTTAGCTGAACAAATTTAGAATCCAAGGCCCGTATCCATCGATATCGTCGGCTCTGGGTCTATATTCAAAGGCCACGGAGAGGTTCCGATAAGAGAAGCTCCACTGCTCGCTTGCACAAACATCCCCAAATGCTAGACGCAATCTCCTGCCCTTAGCATCGCTCTCTAGATCACCGCAATGACACATTGGAATGACAACTGCTGTCGAACAACTCTCAAATTTGTGCCGATGGAGTGAGAAAGAAGAGCCAGATCGGGTCAATGAAAATGGCTAAGCCAGATCGGGTCGGCCAGCATGGCTCACCCAGATCGGGTTGGCCAGCATGGCTCGGCCACCATTTTTTGCCGAGAGCTTTCGATATTAAAGCTCCCATGTAGACATGATAAGTACACCATGACAAATTGCTAGAGCACCGAGCACCCATAATAGCAAATTTCCATTATACCAAGCAACGCCAGAGTGCTAGATAAGGGTTCAGGTTTAGATCAGGTTTTAAAATCACCAAAAAGACACACCATGGATCAGCAATCGCTGCCTCACCTTTTCCAAAATTGAGTCATCGGAAAACATGATCTAAAGGAGAGCCGAGGAAAAGCACTGAGATCGCTTCATGCCCCTTTCATTGATTCAACATCAGCATACACTATTTGAGAACCCAACAATCTGATCCGCCTAGACACCAATGTTGAATCAATGAAAGGGGCATGGGAGAGGCTCGTGGCAACAACCTCTCCTATATAAGCTATTAGTGCGAGGCTCACTCTGCATTAGAAATCTGCGATAGCACAGAAAACTCCCTTAAAAATCCAATTCAATGAAAAATGTGACCAAACAGCCATCCACGACATCGTTTTTGGAGCTCGGTCAGATCAGGTTAGCCAGCAAGACTCACCCAGATCGGCTCGACCAAAACAGCTCACCCAGATTGGTGGGGCTGACCTAGCAGGGTGACTTGATGAACAAACCTAAAGAGTTGACTTGGTGAGAGTACTTGGTGGGCAGACATAGCGGGGTGATTTGATGAACGAACTCAAAGAGTAGACTTGGTGAGAGTACTCGGTGGGGTGACTTGATGAACGAACCTAAAGAGTCAACTTGGTGGGCCGACCTGGCAGGGTGACTTGATGAACGAACTTAAAGATTCGACTTGGTGGGCCAACCTAGCAGGGTGACTTGATGAACAAACTTAAAGAGTCAACTTGGTGAGAGTACTTGGTGGGCTGACCTGGCAAGGTGACTTGATGAACTAACTTAAAGAGTCGACTTGGTGAGAGTACTCGGTGGGCTAACCTGGTCACATGACTTGATGAACGAACTTAAAGAGTCGACATGGTTAGCCAACTTGGCCGGGTGACTTGATGAACGAACTTAAAGAGTCGACTTGGTGGGCCGACCTGGTAGGCTGACTTGGTGAGAGTACTTGGTGGGCCGACCTGGCGGGGTGACTTGATGAGCAAACTTGAAGAGTCAACTTGGTGAGAGTACTTGGTGGGCTAAGCTGGCAGGGTGACTTGATGAACGAACTTAAAGAGTCAACCTTGTGGGCTGACTTGGTAGAGTGACTTCATGAACGAACTTAAAGAGTCCACTTGGTGGGCCGAGCTGGCAGGGTGACTTGATGAACGAACTTAAAGAGTCGACTTGGTGAGAGTAATTTGTGGGCTAACCTAGCGGGGTGACTTGATGAATTAACTTAAAGAGTCGACTTGGTGGGGTGACCTGATGAATGCACTTGAAGGGTCGACTTGGTGGGGTGACTCTATGAACGAACCTAAAGAGTTGACTTGGTGAGAGCACTTGGTGGGGTGACTTGATGAACAGACTCAAAGAGTCAACTTGGTGAGAGTACTTGGTGGGGTGACTTGATGAGCGCACTTGAAGAATCGACTTGGTTAGAGTACTTGGTGGGGTGACTTGATGAACGGACTCAAAGATTCGACTTGCTGAGAGTACTTGGTGGCTTGACTTGATGAGCAGATTTAAAGAGTCCACTTGGTGAGAGTACTTGGTGGGGTGAACTGATGAATAGACTTAAAGAATCGACTTGGTGAGAGTACTTGGTTGGTTGAACTGGTGGGGTGACTTGATGAACGGACATAAAGAGTCGACTTGGTGAGAGTACGTGTACTTGTTCTGGTGACTTGATGAATGGACTTAAAGAGTCAACTTGGTGGGGTGACTTGATGAAAGGACTTAAAGAGTCGACTTGGTGAGAGTACTTGGTCGGGTGACTTGATGAACGCTCTTGAAGAATCAACTTGGTTAGAGTACTTGGTGGGGCGACTTGATGAATGAACTTAAAGAGTCGACTTGGTGGGTTGACTTGGCGGGGTGACTTTCCGACCTGGCCGGGTGACTTGATGAATGAACCTAAAGAGTCCACTTGGTGGGCTGACCTGGTGGGGTGACTTGATGAATGAACCTAAAGAGTCAACTTGCTGAGAGTACTTGGTGGGCAGACATAGAGGGGTGATTTGATTAGCGAACTTAAAGAGTCAACTTGGTGAGAGTACTTGGTGGGGTGACTTGATGAACGAACCTAAAGAGTCAACATGGTGGTCTGACCAGGTAGGGTGACTTGATGAACAAACCTAAAGAGTCGACTTGGTGGGCCGTACTGGTAGGGTGACTTGATGAACGAACTTAAAGAGTCAACTTGGTAGGTCAACCTGGTAGGGTGACTTGATGAAAAAACATAAAGAGTCAACTTGGTGGGCTGAATTGGCCAGGTGACTTGATGAATGAACTTAAACAGTCGACTTGGTGGGTTAAACTAGCAGGGTGACTTGGTGAGGGTACTTGGTGGGCTGACCCGGCAAGGTGACTTGATGAACAAACTTAGAGAGTCGACTTTGTGAGAGTACTTGGTGGGTCAAACTGGCGGGGTGACTTGATGATCGAACTTAAAGAGTCAACTTGGTGAGAGAACTTGGTGGGCCGAGCTAGCGGTTTGAATTGATGAACGAACCTAAAGAGTCGACTTTGTGAGAGTACTTGGTGGGCCGACCTGGCGAGGTGACTTGATGACCGAACTTAAAGGGTCGACTTGGTGAGAGTACTTGGCGGGCCGACCTAGTGGAGCAACTTGATGAACAAACTTAAAGAGTCAACTTGGTGAGAGTACTTGGTGGGGTGACCTGATGAACAAACCTAAAGAGTCGACTTGGTGAGAGTACTTGGCAGGTCGACCTGGCGGGGTGACTTGGTCATCAAACTTAAAGAGTCGACTTTGTGAGAGTACTTGGTGGGCTGACCTGGCGGGGTGACTTGATGAACTAACTCAAAGAGACAACTTGGTGGGCCGACCTGGCGGGGTGACTTGATGAACAATCTTAAAGAGAACACTTGGTGAGAGTACTCGGTGGGCTGACCTAGTCAGATGACTTGATGGATGAACTTAATGAGTCAACTTGGTGAGCCAACTTGGCCGGGTGACCTGATGAACAAACTTAAAGAGTTGACTTGGTGGGTCAAACTAGTAGGGTGACTTAGTGAGAGTACTTGGTGGGCTGACCCGGTAGGGTGACTTGATGAACGAACTTAGAGAGTCAACTTTGTGAGAGTACTTGGTGGGTCAAACTGGCGGGGTGACTTGATGAACCAAATTAAAGAGTCAACTTGGTGAGAGAACTTTGTGGTCCGAGCTGGTAGGGTGAATTGATGAACGAACCTAAAGAGTCGAATTTGTGAGAGTACTTGGTGGGCCGACCTGGCGGGGTGACTTGATGACCAAACTTCAAGGGTCGACTTGGTGAGAGTACTTGGTAGGCCCACCTGGCGGAGCGACTTGATGAACGAACTTAAAGAGTCGACTTGGTGAGAGTACTTGGTGGGGTGACTTGATGAACAAACCTAAAGAGTCAACTTGGTGAGAGTACTCGGTGGGCTGACCTGGCGGGGTGACTTGGTGAGCAAACATAAAGAGTCAACTTGGTGAGAGTACTTAGTGGGCTGACTTGGCAGGGTGACTTGATGAACGAACTTAAAGAGTCGACTTGGTGGGCCGACTTGGCAGAGTGACTTCATGAATGAACTTAAAGAGTCCACTTGGTGGGCCGACCTGGCGGGGTGACTCTATGAATGAACTTAAAGAGTCAACTTGGTGGGGTGACTTGATGAATGCACTTGAAGGGTCGACTTTGTGGGGTGACTCTATGAACGGACCTAAAGAGTTGACTTGGTGAGAGCACTTGGTGGGGTGACTTGATGAACAGACTCAAAGAGTCAACTTGGTGAGAGTACTTGGTGGCTCGACTTGATGAGCGCACTTGAAGAATCGACTTGGTCAGAGTACTTGGTGGGGTGACTTGATGAATGGACTCAAAGAGTCAACTTGCTGAGAGTACTTGGTGGCTCAACTTGATGAGCAGACTTAAAGAGTCCACTTGGTGAGAGTACTTGGCGGGGTGAACTAATGAATGGACTTAAAGAATCGACTTGGTGGGAGTACTTGGTTGGCAAAACTGGAGGGGTGACTTGATGAATGGACATAAAGAGTCGACTTGGTGAGAGTACTTGTACTAGTTCAGGTGACTTGATGAATGGACTTAAAGAATCAACTTGGTGGGGTGACTTGATGAAAAGACTTAAAGAGTCGACTTGGAGGGGTGACTTGATGAAAGGACTTAAAGAGTCAACTTGGTGAGAGTACTTGGTGGAGTGACTTGACGAACAAACTTAAAGGGTTGACTTGGTTAGAGTACTTGTTCTGGTGACTTGATGAACGGACTTGAAGAGTCGACTTGGTGGGGTGACTTGATGAAAGGACTTAAAGGGTTGACTTGGTGAGAGTACTTGGTGGGGCGACTTGATGAACGGACTTAAAGGGTCAACTTGGTTAGAGTACTTGTTCTGGTGACTTGATGAATGAACTTGAAGAGTCGACTTGGTTGAGTGACTTGATGAAAGGACTTAAAGAGTCGACTTGGTGAGAGTACTTGGTGGGGTGACTTGATGAACAGACTTAAAGGGTCAACTTGGCGGGGTGACTTGATGAACGGACCTAAAGAGTTAACTTGGTGAGAGTACTTGGCGGGGTGAACTGATGAATAGACTTAAAGAGTCGACTTGGTGGGCCGACCTGGTGGGGTGACTTGATGAACAAAATTATAGAGTCAACTTGGTGAGAGTACTTGTTCTGGTGACTTGATGAACGAACCTAAAGAGTCAGCTTGGTGGGGAGACTTGATGAAAGGACTTAAAGAGTCGGCTTGGTGGGGTGACTTGATGAATGAACTTAAAGGGTTGACTTTGCGGGGTGACTTGATGAACAGACCTAAAGAGTTGACTTGGTGAGAGTACTCGGTGGGGTGACCTAATGAATAGACTTAGAGAGTCGACTCGGTGGGCCAACTTGGTTGGGTGACTTCGTGAACGGACTTAAAGAGTCAACTTGGTGGGAGTACTTGGTGGGGTGACTTGATGAACGAACTTCAAGGGTCGACTTGGCGAGGTGACTTGATGAACAATCCTAAAGAGTTGACTTGGTGAGAGTACTTGGTGTGGTGACTTGATGAATAGACTTAAAGAGTCGAATTGGTGAGAGTACTTGGTGGGGTGGCTTGATGAACGCACTTGAAGTGTCGACTTGGTGGGGTGACTTTACGAATGGACCTAAAGAGTTAACCTAGTGAGAGTACTTGGTGGGGTGACTTGATGAACATAGTTAAAGAGTCAACTTGGTGAGAGTACTTCATTGGGTGACTTGATGAACGCACTTGAAGAATCGACTAGGTTAGAGTACTTGGTGGGGTGACTTGATGAACGAACATAAAGATTCGACTTTGTGGGCTGACCTGGCGGGATGACTTGATGAACGAACTTAGAGAGTCAACTTGGTGAGAGTACTTGGTGACTTGGTGGGCCGACCTAGCCGGGTGACTTGATGAACAAACTTAAAGAGTCGACTTGGTGAGAGTACTCGGTGGGCTGACCTAGTCACGTGACTTGATGAACGAACTTAAAGAGTTGACTTGGTGGGCCAACTTGGCCGAGTGACTTGATGAACGAACTTAAAGAGTTGACTTGGTGGGTCGAACTAGTGGGGTGACTTGGTGAGAGTACTTGGTGGGCTAACCTGACAGGGTGACTTGATGAACAAACTTAGAGAGTCGACTTTGTGAGAGTACTTGGTGGGTCGAACTGGCGGGGTGACTTGATGAACGAACTTAAAGAGTCAACCTAGTGAGAGAACTTGGTGGGCCGAGTTGGCGGGGTGAATTGATGAACGAAGCTAAAGAGTCGACTTTGTGAGAGTACTTGGTGGGCCGACCTGGCAGGGTGACTTGATGACCGAACTTAAAGGGTCGACATGGTGAGAGTACTTGGTGGGCTGACCTGGCAGAGCGACTTGATGAACGAACTTAAAGATTCATCTTGGTGAGAGTACTTGGTGGGGTGACCTGATGAACAAACCTAAAGAGTCGACCTGGTGAGAGTACTTGGTGGGCTGACCTGGCGGGGTGACTTGGTGAGCAAACTTAAAGAGTCGACTTGGTGAGAGTAGTTGGTGGGCTGACCTGGCGGGGTGACTTGATGAACGAACTTAAAGAATCGACTTGGTGGGCCGACTTGGCAGAGTGACTTCATGAATGAACTTAAAGAGTCCACTTGGTGGGTTGACCTGGCGGGGTGACTAGATGAACGAACTTAAAGAGTTGACTTGGTGAGAGTAATTTGTGGGCTGACCTGGCGGGGTGAATTGATGAATGAACTTAAAGAGTCAACTTGGTGGGGTGACTTGATAAATGCACTTGAAGGGTCGACTTGGTGGGGTGACTCTATGAACGGACCTAAAGAGTTGACTTGGTGAGAGTACTTGGTGGGGTGACTTGATGAAAGGACTTAAAGAGTCAACTTGGTGAGATTACTTGGTGGGGCGACTTGATGAACGCACTTGAAGAATCAACTTGGTTAGAGTACTTGGTGGGGCGACTTGATGAACGGACTCAAAGAGTCTACTTGGTGAGAGTACTTGGTGGCTCGACTTGATGAGTAGACTTAAAGAGTGAACTTGGTGAGAGTACTTGGCGGGGTGAATTGATGAATAGACTTAAAGAGTCGACTTGGTGGGCCGACCTGGTGGGGTGACTTTATGGACAGACTTAAAGAGTCGACTTGGTTAGAGTACTTGTTCTAGTGACTTGATGAACGGACTTGAAGAGTCAACTTGGTGGGGTGACTTGATCAAAGGACTTAAAGAGTCAACTTGGTGAGAGTACTTGGTGGGGCGACTTGATGAATGGACTTAAAGGGTCGACTTGGCGGGGTGACTAGATGAATGGACTTATAGAGTCGACTTGGTGAGAGTAGTTGTTCTGGTGACTTGATGAATGGACTTAAAGAGTTGGCTTGGTGGGTTGACTTGATTAAAGGACTTAAAGAGTCGACTTGGTGGGGTGACTTGATGAACGAACTTAAAGGGTCAACTTTTTGGGGTGACTCAATGAACGGACCTAAAGAGTTGACTTGGCGAGAGTAATCGGTGGGGTGACCTGATGAACAGACTTAGAGAGTCAACTTGGTGAGAGTACTTGGTGGGCTGACCTGGTTGGGTGACTTCGTGAACTGACTTAAAGAGTCAACTTGGTGGGGTGACTTGATGAACGGACTTCAAGGGTCAAATTGGCAAGGTGACTTGATGAACGGTCCTAAAGTGTTGACTTGGTGAGAGTACTTGGTGTGGTGACTTGATGAACAAACTTAAAGAGTCGAATTGGTGAGAGTACTTGGTGGGGTGACTTGATGAACATAGTTAAAGAGTTGACTTGGTGAGAGTACTTGGTCGGGTGACTTGATGAACACACTTGAAGAGTCGACTTGGTTAGAGTACTTGGTGGGGTGACTTGATGAACAAACTTAAAGATTCGACTTGGTGGGCCAACCTGGCGGGGTGACTTGATGAATGAACTTAGAGAGTCAACTTGGTGAGAGTACTTGGTGACTTGGTGGGCCGACTTGGCCAGGTGACTTGAAAAAACTTAAAGAGTCAACTTGGTGAGAGTACTCGATGGGCTGACCTGGTCACGTAACTTGATGAACAAACTTAAAGAGTCAACTTGGTGGGCCGATTTGGCCGGGTGACTTGATGAACAAACTTAAAGAGTCAACTTGGTGGGTCGAACTAGCGGGGTGACTTGGTGGGCTGACCTGGCAGGATGACTTGATGAACGAACTTAGAGAGTGGACTTTGTGAGAGTACTTGGTGGGTCAAACTGGTGGGGTGACTTGATGAACAAACTTAAAGAGTTGACCTGGTGAGAGAACTTGGTGGGCCGAGCTGGCGGGGTGAATTGATAAATGAACCTAAAGAGTCGACTTTGTAAGAGTACTTTGTGGGCCGACCTGGCGGGGTGACTTGATGACCGAACTTAAAGGGTCGACTTGGTTAGAGTACTTGGCGGGCCGAACTTGCGGAGCGAATTGATGAATGAGTCGACTTGGTGAGAGTACTTGGTGGGGTGACTTGATGAACAAACCTAAAGAGTCAACTTGGTGAGAGTACTCGGTGGGCCGACCTGGCGAGGTGACTTAGTGAGCAAACTTAAAGAGTCGATTTGGTGAGAGTAGTTGGTGCACTGACCTGGCGGGGTGACTTGAGGAACAAACTTAAAGAGTCAACTTGGTGAGAGTAATTTGTGGGCTGATTTGGTGGGGTGACTTGATGAATGAACTTAAAGAGTCGACTTGCTGGGGTGACTTGATGAACGCACTTGAAGGGTCAACTTGGTGGGGTGACTCTATGAATGGACCTAAAGAGTTGACTTGGTGAGAGTACTTGGTGGGGTGACTTGATGAAAGGACTTAAAGATTCGACTTGGTGAGACTACTTGGTGGGGCGAATTGATGAACGCACTTGAAGAATCAACTTTGATAGAGTACTTGGTGGGGCGACTTGATGAACGAACTCAAAGAGTCGACTTGGTGAGAGTACTTGCCAGGGTGAACTGATGAACAAACTTAAAGAGTTGACTTGATGGGCCGACCTGGTGGGGTGACTTTATGGACGGACTTAAAGAGTCAACTTGGTTAGAGTACTTGTTCTGGTGACTTGATGAACGGACTTGAAGAGTTGACTTGGTGGGGTGACTTGATGAAAGGACTTAAAGAGTCGACTTGGTGAGAGTACTTGGTGGGGCGACTTGATGAATGGACTTAAAGGGTCGACTCGGTGGGGTGACTTCATGAATGGACTTATAGAGTCGACTTGGTGAGAGTAGTTTTTTTGGTGACTTGATGAACGGACTTGAAGAGTCGGCTTGGTGGGGTGACTTGATGAAAGGACTTAAAGAGTCGACTTGGTGGGGTGACTTGATGAACGAACTTAAAGGGTCAACTTTGTGGGGTGACTCGATGAACGGACCTAAAGAGTTGACTTGGCAAGAGTACTCGGTGGGGTGACCTGATGAACAAACTTAGAGAGTCAAATTGGTGAGAGTACTTGGTGGGCCGACCTGGTTGGGTGACTTCGTGAACTGACTTAAAGAGTCGACTTGGTGGGGTGACTTGATGAACAGACTTAAAGAGTTGAATTGGTGAGAGTACTTGGTGGGATGACTTGATGAACATAGTTAAAGAGTCAACTTGGTGAGAGTACTTGTTCGGGTGCACTTGAAGAATCGACTTGGTTAGAGTACTTGGTGGGGTGACTTGATGAACGAACTTAAAGATTTGACTTTGTGGGCCAACTTGGTGGGGTGACTTGATGAACGAACTTAGAGAGTCGACTTGGTTAGAGTACTTGGCGACTTGGTGGGTCGACCTGGTCGGGTGACTTGATGAACAAACTTAAAGAGTTGACTTGGTGAGAGTACTCGGTAGGCTGACCTGGTCACGTGACTTGATGAACGAACTTAAAGAGTCGACTTGGTGGGTCAAACTCGCGGGGTGACTTGGTGAGAGTACTTGGTGGGGTGACCTGGCTGGGTGACTTGATGAACGAACTTAAAGAGTCGACCTTGTGGGCCGACTTGGCAGAGTGACTTCATGAACGAACTTAAAGAGTCCACTGGGTGGGCCGACCTGGTGGGGTGACTTGATGAACAAACTTAAAGAGTCAACTTGGTGAGAGTAATTTGTGGGCTGACCTAGCGGGGTGACTTGATGAATGAACTTAAAGAGTCGACTTGGTGGGGTGACTTGATGAATGCACTTGAAGGGTCGACTTGGTGGGGTGACTCTATGAATGGACCTAAAGAGTTGACTTAGTGAGAGTACTTGGTTGGGTGACTTGATGAAAGGACTTAAAGAGTCGACTTGGTGAGAGTACTTGGTGGGACAACTTGATGAACGCACTTGAAGAATCAACTTGGTTAGAGTACTTGGTGGGGCGACTTGATGAACGGACTCAAAGAGTCGACTTGGTGAGAGTACTTGGTGGCTCGACTTGATGAGCAGACTTAAAGAGTCAACTTGGTGAGAGTGGGCCTAACGGGGCGAGGTGGTGAGTGGGCCTAATGGGTTTAGTTTGTGGGGCAACTAGGCGAGTGGAATTAGAGAGCCAACGTGGTGAGGCAACTCAACAAGTTGGTTCGTTTAGATGACATGGTGAGCTGACTTGGCGAGTCGACCTGGCGAGCGAACTTAAAGAGTCGACTTATCAATGTACTCGAGTTGACTTGGTGAGGCGACCTGGCGAGCGAGCTCAAAGAGTCAACATGGTGAGGCGACTCATTGAGTCAACATAATGAGGCAACTCATGGCGAGGAGCTATCCTTGAGGCGACTTGGTGGGCCTACTTGATTATTCGACTTAGTGAGCCAACCTAACAAGTTGACACGGTTAGCGGGCTTAATGAGGCGACGACTTGGTGGGGTAACTCGGCAAGCCAACTTATCGAGGCAAGATGGTGAGTCGACTTGGTGAGCTGACTTGGTGAGCGCACTTAAAGAGTCAGCTTCATGAGGTGACTCGGCGAGTTAGCTCACTGATGCGACTTGGGCGGGCCGACCTGGTGAGCGAACTTAAAGAGGCAACTTGGGTAGGCTGACCTGGTGAGCGAACTTAAAGAGTTGACTTGGCAACGTACTTGAACAACTGACTTGGTGAGCTGACATGGTGAGTGGGCTTAGAGAAGCAACTCGGTGGGGCAACTTGGCGATCACACTTGCTGGGGCAAGGTGGTAAAACAACTAGGTGAATCGACTTGGTGAGCTGACTTAGGGAGCTGACTTGGTGAGCAAACGTAAGGGGTCGACTTAGTGAGGCAACCTGAATAGTCGACTCGGTGAGCTGACTTGGGGAGCTGACATGGTGAGCGGTCTTAAAGAAGAGGCGACCTGGTGAGGCAAGATGGTAAGTCATCTTGGTGAGCCAGCTTGACAAGCTATGAGCAGACTTAAAGAGTCAATTCTTGATTTGGCAAAGACCACATGGTCAAATGACTTGGTGAGCTGACCTGGCTAGCAAAATTGGTAAGAAAACTTATAGAATCGACTTGGTGTCCCCAGCCAGGATCGCACGCCTAGGTTGACCCAACTTGGGTCACCCGACTTCGTCGCCCCAGCCTCGGGCGACCTGACTGGGTCGCCAGAGTGGGTCGACTAGGGGAAAAAAAAAAAAATCATGGGAGGCCCTGTACAGCGAAAAGTGCTAAATTTTGGGCATTACAAAAAAAAAAAAAACAAGTTACCCTCTTTTAGATCATGCACAAGTTTCATTTCACGTATTGCCGAGCCGACTCGAGGCGTTACACCTAGCTAGCCAGATTCGAGGTAGGGTAGCCGAAACGATCCAATTTGAGAATTTTCTTTATAAAAAGAGATCATGATAGGCCCCATAAGGCAAAAAAGAATGAAATTTTGGGAGTTCAAAAAAAAACGTTACCCAATTTTGGATCGCGCACAGGGCTCGGGTCATGTAGCATCGAGGTGCCCTGGGTGACATGATTCGAGCGAAAAGTCGACGGTGGCATGAGTCGTGCAAAAACATTGGAGGCCATTAAGGCTCGAGGCGCTTCGAGTCAAGGTTGCCAAGGTAGGTCGAGTTGAAAACTTTGGGCGTTAACCAAAAAGAAAAAGTTAACCGCTTTTGGATCACGTACACGGCTCGAGGCACTTAGAATCAAGTCGAGCACGGTGACATGATTCGTGCAAAAAATTTGGAGATGACTCGAGTCAGGGCATCTGACTCTATCCGAGTTCAAAACTTTGGGACTTGACAAAAAAAAGAAAAAAGAAAAAGTTACCCAGTTTTGGATCACGTAAGTGACTCGGGCCACTCAGAATCAAGGCGAGTGCGGTTACATGAGTCGAGTGAAAAAAAAAATGGAGGCGGTTAAGGCTCGAGGCAATTCGAGTCGGGGTAGCTGAGTCGATTTGAAAACTTTGGCCATTAGCCAAAAAAAGAGTTAATCGCTTTTGGATCACGTACATGACTTGGGGCACATAGAATCAAGTCAAGCACAGTGACATGAGTGGTTCAAAAAAATTGCACGTGATTAAGGCTCGAGGCGATTTGAGTCGGGGTTGCTGACACAATTCGGGTTGAAATCTTTGGGTGTTAACCAAAGAAGGAAGAAGTTAACCACTTTTGGATCACGTACATGACTCAAGGCACCAGGTCGAGGATGGTGACATGAGTCCTGCGAAAAAATTGGAGGCAGTTAAGGCTCGACTCGATTCGAGTCGGGGTTCGGGTAGTTGGGGCGATTCGTGTCGGGGTTGCCGACACAGTTCGAGTTGAAAACTTTGGGCATTAACCCCAAAAAGAAAAATGTTGACCTCTTTTGGACCACACACATGACTCAGGGCACTTAGAATCAAGTTGAGCACGATGACATGGGTTGTGCGAAAAATTCGGAGGCAATTCGATTCAGGGTAGCCAACTTGATTTGAGTTCAAAACTTTGGGCGTTAACCAAAAAAATAGGTTGACCGATTTTGGATCACGTACATGAGTCGTCTGCCCTCACGAAAATTACAAAACCCGAGGACCTGCCTAGAATTTGCAGTCGGAAGATTTTTCTGCCCTCACGAAAATTTACAAACCCCACCCGCTCAAAATTTGGACTTGGAAGATTTTTCTGCCCTCGCAGAATTTACAAACCCCACCCGCTCGGAATTTGGCACTTGGAAATTAGGAAACCCCGCCCGCCCAGAATTTGGACTTGGAAGATTTTTCTGCCCTCACAGAAATTGCAAACCCGACCCACATGGAAATTGCACTTGGAAGACTTTTTCGCACTCGCGGAAATCACAAAACCCCACCCGCGGGGAATTCAGCACTTGGGAGATTTTTCCGCCCTTCCGAAAATCGCAAACCCCACCAGCTCAGAATTTGGGACTCGAGATATTTTTTCCCCCTTGTGGAAATTTTACAAAACCCCACTCACCCAAAATTTGGCACTCAGGAGATTTTTTTGCGCTGGCAGAAATTTCTACAAAACCCCTCCCTTCCACCAGGAATTTGGCACTCGGGAGATTTTTCCGCCCTGGCAAAAATTGCAAACCCCACCCGCTAGGAATTTGGCACCTGGGAGATTTTTACGCCCTCGCAAAAATTGAAAACCCCACCCACCAAGAATTTGGCACTTTGGAGATTTTTTCGCCCTCGTGGAAATTTTCACAAAACCCCACTTGCCCAGAATGTGGCACTTGGGAGATTTTTCTGCCCCGGCAGAAATTGCAAAACACCACCCACCAGGAATTCGACACTTGGGAGATTTCTTCGCCCTCGCGGAAATTTTCACAAAACCCCACCCACTCGAAATTTGGCACCTGGGAGAGTTTTCCCACCCTCGCAAAAAATTGCAAACCCCACCCGCCTGAAATTTGGCACTTGGAAGATTTTCCCGCACTCGCACAAATTGCAAACCCCACCTGCCGGGAATTTGGCACCTGAGAGATTGTTATGAGCGCGCAAGAAAAAACCTTGCAAACCCCACCCCCACCCAGAATTTGGCACTTGGGAGATTTTCTCGCCCTCGCGAAAATTACAAACCCCACCCGCCTCAATGTCAAAAAAGGTTTTACGAATCGAGGCGACAAAGGGCTGAATCTCAGTGGATCGTGGCAGCAAGGCCACTCTGCCACTTACAATACCCCATCGCTTATTTAAGTCATCTGAAAAAGATTCTTCTCACCGACCACTTGAAATTAATATCCAAGGTTGCTCCAATGGGCTAGTGCACCAATCGGAGATGGCCAATGACATGAGCCCTTGGGAGTGCAAGAGCAACCCTACTGCGCGTCGCGATGCAGCCGGAGAGAGATATGCACCGCATCTA
>CM053784.1:555867411-556029911 GCA_028749045.1 Cupressus sempervirens
TCGGATGGAAAGCCCGCTGGCCAGTGCCACGAGCGCACAGGTGCCCGAGAGCCCACCGTAAAGGTGCGCACTTCACTCCTCAACTGTCGTGACAGAAGTATTTGTGCGACCAAGAAGGTCGCCCTTGTGCCGCTGTGATAGCCCGAGTTGGCACGTCCCCTGAACCGAGCGGCAGACCAACTCACACCATTCCACATCTGATCAAATGGATGAATTTCACCTTGAAGGGGCCCAATCCAAAAGTTTCGGAGGTCATCTCCTGGAACTATCAAGAACAAGGCCTATCTTACATGCAAACTCTGCTACTGTGCAAACATAGGTTGCAATTAAAGAGAAATTGCAAGGCTGTCATAATGGCTCGAGGCCAATGCTTTGACTAAGTCAATTTTCTCTTGCAGTCACCATGACCCCGTTCATAGAGAGATCTCCCCATTCACTTGTGATGATGCATAATCCAAGTGCTAGACATGAGCTCACCCTTGAAAGACCACTTTCCAAGACATCTCGATGACACATTGGAATGACAGCTGCTATTGAACCATTCCCAATGTTGTGCTGATCGAGTTGCACAGAGGCAACCTTAGGGAGCTCCTGTGTAGAAATCAAGATGTGCTTTCGTACCCATCTCTCACAAAAACCAATGTTAGCTGTGAATAAAAATTTAGAATCCAAGGCTCGTATCCATCGATATTGTTGGCACTGGGTCTATATTCAAAGGCTATGGAGAGGTTCCAATAAGAGAAGCTCCCCTGCTCACTTGCACAAACATCCCAAATGCTAGACACAAGCTCCTGCCCTTAGCATCTCTCTTGAGATCACTGCAATGACAAATTGGAATGCTAATCACTATTGAACAACTCCCAAATTTGTGCCAATGGAGTGAGAAAGAAGAGCAACTTTGGGGAGCCGCGCATAGAAAACGGGCTACTGCTTCATTCTGCTCTTATATATAGATCCAATGTCGTTGATTTCATTTGGAATCTGAGGCTACATTCATCCTTTCTCACACAAGCAATGGCTCTTATGATCGAATAGCCACAGGGAGCTTCTAATAAAAAAGGCTCCCTTATCACTCATGATGCACAGCCCAACTACTAGATGACAGCTTGGCCTTCATATCTCTGCCCAGGAAACCACCACAATGGTACCATTGGAATGACAACTGCTACCGAACCAATCCAAAAATTTTGCGGCAAAGAAGTTGTTGCAAACAGAATGACTCTGGGGAGAGAGCCCTCACATAGCAAAATTGGGATGGCTTCATGGCCCCTCTAATAGAAATGATGTTGGTGCCAATATTTGAAATCTGAATAACATGTCTTTCTTGAACACCAACACTGATTCTATTGGGGAGGGTCGCCAAGAGCTTTTATTATCAAAGCTCCCATTATAGCTGCGATAGGTACACAAAAGTTTGCTAGAGCACCAAACACCCACCTCATGGCTAGACAAGGGCTCGCCATTAGATCAACTTCAAAATCACTAAACAGACGTGCTGTAGACTGGCAACCGCTGCCAAGTCTCTTCCATAATTGTGTCAGTTGAGTGATCGAAGAAGGTGATCTAAGATATAGTCCAAGGGTATGCATTCATTGGGGGATTCGTGCCAATAGAAAAAATTTATGCAATACTCGAGCAATACCGCATGAAGGTGCTAGATGAGGGCTCCCATTTTAGATCAAGTTTTAAAATCACCAAGTAGACACAGTGAGGGCTGGCAACCACTGCCAAAATTTTTTCCAAAATTGCACCAGCTGAGTGACAAGAAAACATGATCTAAAGGAGAGTCCAGGAATAGCACCTCAAGGGTGGGCTTCATGCCCCTCTAATTGATCCCACGTCAGCGTCCACCATTTCAAAATTTGACATATCCATCTGCCTTTACACAAAAAATTTTGCTAGAGTGCTTAGCACCCACCTCATGGCTAGACAAGGGCTCACCATTAGATCAACTTCAAAATCATTGAATAGACGCACCGTAGAATGGCAAGCGCTACCAAGTCTCTTCCGTAATTGCATCAGTCAAGTGATTGAAGAAGGTGATCTAAGAGAGAGTCCAAGGTTAGGCATTCATTGGGGGATTTGCACCGATAGCAAAAATTTATGCAATACCCAAGCAACACCAGAAGAAGGTGATAGATGAGGGCTCCCATTTTAGATCAAGTTTTAAAATTGCCAAGTAGACGTGGTGAGGGCTAGCAACCGCTGCCAAACCTTTTTCCAAGATTGCACCAGTTGAGTGACAAGAAAACATGATCTAAAGGAGAGTCTAGGAATAGCACCTCGAGGGTGGGCTTCATGACCCTCTAATTGATTCAACGACAGTGTCCACCATTTCAAGATTCGACATATCCATCCACCTTGACATCGATGTTGAATCAATCAGAGGGGCACGGGAGAGGCTTGCAGTAACCACCTCTCCGATTGTAGCTATAATAGGCACACAAAAAATTGCTAGAGTGCCCACCACCCACCTCATGGCTAGACAAGGGCTCGCCATTAGATCAACTTCGAAATCACTGAATAGACGCGCTCTAGAATGGCAACCGCTGCCAAGTCTCTTCCATAATTGCATTAGTTGAGTGATCGAAGAAGGTGATCTAAGAGATAGTCCAAGGGTAGGCATTCATTGGGAGATTCACGCCGATAGCAAAAAATTATGCAATACCCGAGCAACATCGGATGGACGTGCTAGATGAGGCCTCCAATTTTAGATCAAGTTTTAAAATCAACAAGTAGATGCGGTGAGGGCTGGCAACCGCTGCCAAACCTTTTTCTAAAATTACACCAACTGAGTGACAAGAAAACATGATCTAAAGGAGAGTCTAGGAATAGTACCTCGAGGGTGGGCTTCATTCCCCTCTAATTGATTCAACGTTGGCATCCATTGTTTCAAAATCTGACATATCCATCTGCCTTGACACTGACATTTAATCAATGAGGGGGGCATGGGAGAGGCTCGTGGCAACCACCTCTCCCATTGTAGCTGCAATAGCTACAAAAAAAATTGCTAGAGCATCGAGCACCCACCTCATGGCTAGACAAGGGCTCACCATTAGATCAACTGCGAAATCGCTAAACAAACGCGCTGTAGAATGGAAACTGCTGCCAAGTCTCTTTTATAATTGCATCAGTTGAGTGATCGAAGATGGTGATCTAAGAGACAGTCTAGGGGTAGGCATTCATTGGGGGATTTGTGCCGATAGCAAAAATTTATGCAATACCTAAGCAACACCGGATGGAGGTGCTAGACAAGGGCTCCCATTTTAGATCAAGTTTTAAAATCACCAAGTAGACAAGGTGAGGGCTGGCAACTGCTGCCAAACCTTTTTCAAAAATTGTGCTAGCTGAGTGACAAGAAAACATGATCTAAAGGAGAGTTGAAGAATAGCACCTTGAGGGTGGGCTTCATGCCCCTCCAATTGATTCAACATCGGTGTCCACCATTTCAAAATCCAACATATCCATCCGACTTGACATCGGCATTGAATCAATGAGAGGAGCACGAGAGATGCTCACGGAAACCACCTCTCCTATATAAGCTATTAGTACAAGGCTTGCTCTACATTAGAAATTAGCGAACACACTGAAAGCTGCCTTAAAAATCCAAATCATTTAAAATTCTAACAAAACAACCATCCATGACCCAATTTTTTTATCAGGTCATCAAAGGAGCAAAAGATTGTCATCGGCTAGGAGATGTAAATTCATGGAGCCAAGGGAGTGAAATGGTCATCAAGATCATCCTATCAACTGGATGAATTTTACCTTGAAGGGGCCTAATCCAAAAGTTTTGGAGGTCATCTCCTAGAACTGTCAAGAACAAGGCCAATATTACATGCAAACTCTGCTACTACGCAAACATAGGTTGCAATTAAAGAGAAATTGCAAGGCCGTCACAATGGCCTGAGGCCAATGTTTTGAATAATTCAATTTTCTCTTGCAATCACCATGTCTTCATTCACAGAGAGATCTCCCCATTCACTTGTGATGTGACACAAAATCCAAGTTCTAGACGTGAGCTCACCCTTGAAAGACCACTTTCTAAGACATCTGACGATGACACATTAGAACGACAACTGCTATCGAACCATTCCCAATGTTGTGGCGATTGAGTTGGCATAGAGGCAACCTTAGGGAGCTCCCACATAGCAATTAGGATGTGCTTTCATACCCATCTCTCACAAAAACCAATGTTAGCGGTGAACAAATTTAGAATCCAAGGCTCGTATTCATCGATATTGTCGGTACTAGGTCTATATATTCAAAGGCCATGGAGAGGTTTTGATAAGAGAAGCTCCCCTGCTCACTCGCACAAACATCCCAAATGCTAGACACAAGCTCCTTCCCTTATCATGGCTCTCTAGATCACCGCAATGACACATTGGAATGACAACCACTATCAAAAAACTCCCAAATTTGTGCTGATGGAGTGAGAAAGAAGAGCAACTTTCGGGAGCTGCGCATAGCAAATGGGCTATTGCTTCATTTCGCTCTTATATAGATCTGATGTCATTGATTTCATTTGGAATCCAAGGTTGCATTCATCCTTGATGACACAATCAATGGCTCTTCTCATCGAATGGCCATAGGGAGCTTCTAATTACAAAGGCTCCCTTGTCACTCATGATGCGCAGCCCAATTGCTAGACGATGGCTCACCCTTCAGATTGCTGCCTAGGCAACCACCACAATGGCACCATTGGAATGACAACCACTGCCAAACCATTCCAAAAAAATTTTGCCAAAGAAGTTGTTGCAAAGAGAATGACTTTGGTGAGAGAACCCTCACATAGCAAAATTGGGATGGCTTCATGGCCCTTCCAATAAAAATGATGCTGGTGCCAATATTCCAAATCTGAATAGGCACAATAGGCACAAATTCAAATATCCCATTGTAGCTGCAATAGGCACACAAAAAATTGCTAGAGCATTAGGCACCCACCTCATGGCTAGACAATGGCTCGCCATTAGATCAACTTCGAAATTGCTGAACAAACATGCTGTAGAATGGCAACTGCTACCAAGTCTTTTCCATAATTGTGTTAGTCGAGTGATCAAAGAAGGTGATCTAAGAGATAGTCCAAGGGTTGGCATTCATTGGGGGACTCATGCCGATAGAAAAAATTTATGCAATACCCGAGCAACAATGGATGGAGGTGCTAGACGAGGGCTCCCATTTTAGATCAACTTTTAAAATCACCGAGTAGATGCGGTGAGGGCTGGCATCTGCTGCCAAACATTTTTCTGAAATTGCACTAGCTGAGTGACAAGAAAACATGATCTAAATGATATTCAAGGAATAACACCTCAAGGGTGGGCTTCATGCCCCTCTAATTGATTCAACGTCGGTGTCCACCATTTCAAAGTCTAACATATCCGTCTGCAATTAGGAAGTTCTTTCGTACCCATCTCTCATAAAAACCAATATAAGCTGAAAAAATTTAGAATCCAAGGCTCGTATCCATCAATATCGTCAACACTAGGTCTATATTCAAAGGCCATGGAGAGTTTTTGATAAGAGAAGCTCCCTTGCTCGCTTGCACAAACATCCCAAATGCTAGATGCAAGCTCCTGCCCTTAGCATCGCTCTCCAGATCACCGCAATGACACATTGGAAAAACAACTACTGTTGAACAAATCTCAAATTTGTGTCGATGGAGTGAGAAAGAAGAGCCATATCGGGTTGACGAAAAGGGCTAAGCCAGATCAGGTCGGCTAGCATGGCTCGCCCACCATTTTTTGCAAAGAGATTTTGATATTAAGGCTCCCATGTAGCCGCGATAAGTACACCATGAAAAATTTCTAGAGCATCGAGCACCCATAGAAAATTTCCATTATACCAAGCAACGTCGGAGTGCTAGACAAGGGCTCATGTTTAGATCAAGTTTTAAAATCACCAAAAAGACATGCCATGGATCGGCAATCGCTGCCTCACCTTTTGCAAAATTGAGTCATCGAAAAACATGATCTAAAGGAGAGCCGAGGAAAAGCACTCAAAGATCACTTCATGCCCCTTTTATTGATTCAACATCAGCATACATTGTTTGAAAATGTAACAATCCAATTCGCCTAGACACCAATGTTGAATCAATGAAAGGGGCATGGGAGAGGCTTGCGACAACCACCTCTCCTATATAAGCTATTAGTGTGAGGCTCCTTCTACATTCAAAATTTTTGGTAGCACAAAAAACTCCCTTAAAAATCCAATTCAATGAAAAATGTGACCAAATAGCCATCCACGACACCATTTTTGGAGCTCGGCAAGATCGGGTCGACGAAAATGGCTCGGCCAGATCAGGTCGGCCAGAATGGCTCACCCAAATCAGGTCGGCTAGCATGGCTCAGCCACCATTTTTCATCGAGAGCTTTTGATATTAAAGCTCCCATGTAGCTGCAATAAGTACACCATGATAAATTGCTAGAGTGCCAAGCACCCATAGCAAATTTCCATTATACCAAGCAACACCAGAGTGCTAGACAAGGGCTCACGTTTAGATCAAGTTTTAAAATCACCAAAAACACATGCCATGTATCTGCAAATGCTGCCTCACCTTTTCCATAATTGATTCATCAAAAAACATGATCTAAAGGGAAAAGCACTCAAAGATCGCTTCATGCCCCTTTTATTGATTCAACATCAGCGTACACCATTTGAAAATCCGACAATCCAATCCGCCTAGACACCAATGTTGAATCAATGAAAGGGGCATGGGAGAGGCTTGAGGCAACCACCTCTCCTATATAAGCTATTAGTGTGAGGCTCCTTCTGCATTAGAAACCTATAATAGCACAGACAAATCCCTTAAAAATCCAATTCAATGAAAAATGTGACCAAACAGCCATCCACAACACTATTTTTGGTGCTCGGCTAGATCGGGTCGATGAAAATGGCTTGTCCAGATCGAGTCAGCCAGAATGGCTCGCCTAGATCGAGTTGGCTAGCATGGCTTGCCCAGATCATATTGGCCAGAATGGCTCACCTAGATCTGGTCAGCCAGCATGGCTCACCCAGATTAGGTCGGCCAGCATGGCTCAACCACCATTGTTTGCCGAGAGCTTTCGATATTAAATCTCCCATGTAGCAGCAATAAGTACACCATAAAAAATTGCTAGAGCACCAAGCACCCATAGAAAATTGCCATTATGCAAGGAAATGTCAGAGTGCTAGACAAGGGCTCACATTTAGATCAAGTTTTAAAATCACCAAAAAGACATGCCATGGATTAGCATACACTGTTTGAAAACCTAACAATCTGATCTGCCTAGACACCAATGTTGAATCAATGAAAGGGGCATGGGAGAGGCTCACGAAAACCACCTCTCCTATATAAGCTATTAGTGCAAGGCTCCTTCTAGATTTGAAATCTACAATAGGATGGACAAATCCCTTAAAAATCCAATTCACTGAAAAATGTTACCAAACAGCCATCCACGACACCATTTTTGGAGCTCGGCTAGATCGAGTCAGCTAGAATGGCTCACCCAGATCGAGTCAGCAAGAATGGCTCACCCAGATTGGGTCAGCCAGCATGGCTCACTTAGAACAACTTGGCTAGCATGGCTTGCCTAGATTGGGTTTTCCAGAATGGCTCGCCCAGATCGGCTCGGCCATGATGGCTCGCCCAGAACAGATTGGTCAGATCAGGTCGGCCAACATGGCTTGCCCAGATCGGGTTGGCCAGGGATGCTCGCCCACCATTTTTCAAGCACACTACCTCCCCTATATAAGCTATTAGTGCAAGGCTTATTCTACATCAGAAATGTACATTCAGTGGACAAGTACCTTAAAACCCAATTCAATGAAAAATGTGACCGAATAGCCATCCACGACCCCATTTTTGATGAGGTTGTCAACAGAGACAAAGATTGGCATTGGTTAGGTGATTTGATTGCATCAATCAGGGGGGTAAATTGATCAATTTTTGGAGACTGACTAGAATGGCTCGATGACCATTTTATATGGGAAGCTACCCGATTTGAGAATTATGACTCAAGTAGAATGGCTCAGGTACCCATTTTATATCGCAAGTTACCCAACTTTGAAAATTATGGCTCAGCTTGAATTTTGTATCGTAGGCAACCCAATTTGAAAATTATGGCTCAGCTAGAATGGCTCAACTTCAATTTTATATCCAAGGCTACCCGATTTGAAAATTATGAGTCAACTTTATTTCGAGCACACTGCCTCTCCTATATAAGATATTAGTGCAAGGCTTGCTCTACATTCGAGAATATGCATTCATGTAGAAAAGTGCCTTAAAAAAATCAATTCTTAGAAAAATGTAACCGAATAGCCATCCACGACCCCGTTTTTGCTAAATTTGGCAACGGAGCAAAAAATTGACATCGGTTAGGTGGCGTGATTTCATGAGCCATGAGAGTAAATTGACGGTGATGAAAGATGGTAAGTCAATTGGGTGAGACGACTTGACTCGGTGAGCCGACCTAGCCAGCGGACTTGGTGAGCAAACTTAAAGACTCGAGGTGGTGGTCACACTTGAACTTTTGACTTGTGAGCCACCTTGATGAGTTGACCTGGGGAATCGAGCTAGAAATCTGACATGGTGAGCAAACTTTAAGATGTGACTAGGTGGGGCAACTTGGTAAGCAAACATGGTAAGTCAATGTGGTGACTTGACTTGGTGAGCCTCTACTTAATGATTCAACTCATTGAGGTGACTTTCTGGGGTGACCTGGCGAGCCCACATGGTGAGATGCCTCACCAATCAGAGCTGGCTAGCCTGGTGGTTAGATGACTTGGCTAGCAAACTTGGATAGCCTAAACAAACTTAAAGAGTCGACTTGGCGAAACTACTTGGTGGGCCGACCTAGCACCAGAACGAACTTAAAGAGTTGACTAGGTTGGGCAACCTCACGGGGTGGCTTGATCAACGAACTTAGAGAGTCAACTTTGTGAGAGTACTTGGTGACTTGGTGGGCCGACTTGGCCGGGTGACTTGATGAACGAACTTAAAGAGTCCACTTGGTGGGCCGACCTGGCGGGGTGACTTCATGAATGAACCTAAAGAGTTGACTTGGTGAGAGTACTTGGTGGGTAGACAGAGCAGGGTGATTTGATGAATCAATTGAACGAGTTGACTTGGTGAGAGTACTTGGTGGGGTGACTTGATGAATGAACCTAAAGAGTCAATTTGGTGGGCTGACCTAGTAGGGTGACTTGATGAACAAACTTAAAGAGTCAACTTGGTGGGCTGACCTGGCACAGTGACTTGATGAACAAACTTAAAGAGTCGACTTGGTGAGAGTACTTGGTGGGCTGACCTGGTGAGGTGACTTGATGAACAAACCTAAAGAGTTGACTTGGTGAGAGTACTCGGTGGGCTGACCTGGTCACATGACTTGATGAACAAAATTAAATAGTCAACTTGGTGGGCTGACTTGGCCGGGTGACTTGATGAATGAACTTAAAGACTCGACTTGGTGGGTCAAACTAGCGGGGTGACTTGGTGAGAGTACTTGGTGGGCTAACCTGGTAGGGTGACTTGATGAACAAACTTAGAGAGTCAACTTTGTGAGAGTACTTGGTGGGTTGAACTGGCGGGGTGACTTGATGAATGAACTTAAAGAGTTGACTTGGTGAGAGAACTTGGTGGGCCGAGCTGGCGGGGTGAATTGATGAATAAACCTAAAGAGTCGACTTTGTGAGAGTACTTAGTTGGCCGACCTAGCAGGGTGACTTGATGACCAAACTTAAAGGGTCGACTTGGTGAGAGTACTTGGTGGGCCGACTTGGCGAAGGGACTTGATGAACGAACTTAAAGAGTCGACTTGGTGAGAGTACTTGGTGGGGTGACTTGATGAACAAACCTAAAGAGTCGACTTGGTGAGAGTACTTGGTGGGCCGACCTAGTAGGCTGACTTGATGAACAAACTTAAAGAGTTGACTTGGTGAGAGTACTTGGTGGGCTGACCTGGTGGGGTGACTTGATGAACGAACTTAAAGAGTCGACTTGGTGCGAGTAATTTGTGGGTTGACCTGGCGGGGTGACTTGATGAATGAACTTAAAGAGTTGACTTGGTGGGGTGACTTGATGAATGCACCTGAAGGGTCAACTTGGTGGGGTGACTCTATGAACGGACCTAAAGAGTTGACTTGGTGAGAGTAGTTGGTGGGGTGACTTGATGAACAGATTTAAAGAGTCAACTTGGTGGGGTGACTTGATGAACGCACTTGAAGAATTGACTTGGTTAGAGTACTTCGTCGAGTGACTTGATGAATGCACTTCAAGAATCGACTTGGTTAGAGTACTTGGTGGGATGACTTGATGAACGAAATTAAAGAGTTGACTTGTTCGGTCGACCTGGCGGGGTGACTTGATGAACGAACTTAGAGAGTTAACTTGGTGAGAGTACTTGGTGACTTGGTGGACTGACCTAGCCAGGTGACTTGATGAACAAACTTAAAGAGTCCACTTGGTGGGTTGACCTGGCAGGGTGACTTGATGAATGAATCTAAAGAGTCGACTTGGTGAGAGTACTTGATGGGTAGACATAGCGGGGTGATTTGATGAACGAACTTAAAGAGGAAACTTGGTGAGAGAACTTGGTGGCATGACTTGATGAACGAACCTAAAGAGTCAAGTTGGTGGGCTGACCTGGCAGGGTGACTTGATGAACGAACTTGAAGAGTCGACTTGGTGGGCCAACCTAGCAGTGTGACTTGATGAAAAAACTTAAAGAGTTGACTTGGTGAGAGTACTTGGTGGGCCAACCTGGTGAGGTGACTTCATGAACAAACTTAAAGAGTCAACTTGATGAGAGTACTTGGTGGGCTGACCTAGTTACCTGACTTCATGAACGAACTTAAAGAGTCAACTTGGTGGGTTGACTTAGCAGGGTGACTTGATGAATGAACTTAAAGAGTCAACTTGGTGGGTCGAACTAGCATGGTGACTTGGTTGGAGTACTTGGTGGGCTGACTTGGCAGGGTGAGTTGATGAACAAACTTAGAGAGTCGACTTTCTCAGAGTACTTGGTGGGTCGAACTAGCAGGGTGACTTGATGAACGAACTTAAAAAGCTGACTTGGTGAGAGAACTTGGTGGGCCGAGTTGGCAGGGTGAATTGAAAAATGAACCTAAAGAGTCAACTTTGTGAGAGTACTTGGTGGGGTGACTTGATGATCGAACTTAAAGGGTCAACTTGGTGAGAGTACTTGGTGGGCTAACCTGACAGAGCGACTTGATGAACGAACTTAAAGAGTCAACTTGGTGAGAGTACTTGGTGGGGTGACTTGATGAACAAACCTAAAGAGTTGACTTGGTGAGAGTACTTGGTTGGCCGACCTAGTGGGGTGACTTGATGAATGAACTTAAAGAGTCAACTTGGTGGGGTGACTTGATGAACACACTTGTAGGGTCAACTTGGTGGGGTGACTCTATGAACAAACCTAAAGACTTGACTTGGTGAGAGTACTTGGTGGGGTGACTTGATGAATAGACTTAAAGAGTCGAATTCGTGAGAGTACTTGGTGGGTGACTTGATGAATGTACTTGAAGAATCAACTTGGTTAGAGTACTTGGTGGGGTGACTTGATGAACAGACTCAAAGAGTCAACTTGGTGAGAGTACTTGGTGGCTCGACTTGATGAGTAGACTTAAAGAGACAACTTGGTGAGAGTACTTGGTGGGGTGAACTGATGAATGGACTTAAAGAGTTGACTTGGTGGGCTGACCTTTTGGGGTGACTTGATGAATGAACTTAATGAGTCAACATGGTTAGAGTACTTGTTCTGGTGACTTTATGAATGGACTTGAAGAGTCAACTTGGTGGGGTGACTTGATGAAAGGACTTAAAGAGTCGACTTGGTGAGAGTACTTGGTGGGGAAACTTGATGAATGGACTTAAAGGGTCAACTTGGTGGGATGACTTGATGAATGGACCTAAAGAATTGACTTGGTGAGAGTACTTGGTGGGGTGAATTGATGAACGCACTTAAAGAGTTGACTTGGTCAGAGTACTTGGTGGGTCGACCTAGTAGGGTGACTTGATGAATGGACTTAAAGAGTTGACTTGGTGAGAGTACTCATTCTGGTGACTTGATGAATAGACTGAAAGAGTCGGCTTGGTGGGGTGACTTGGTGAAAGGACTTAAATAGTTGACTTGGTGGGGTGACTTGATGAATGAACTTAAAGGGTCAACTTTGCAGGGTGACTTGATGAACAGACCTAAAGAGTTGACTTGGTGAGAGTACTTGGTGGGGTGACTTGATGAACAGACTTAGAGAGTCGACTTGGTGAGAGTACTTGGTGGGCTGACCTAGTTGGGTGACTTCATGAGTGGACTTAAAGAGTTGACTTGGTGAGAGTACTTGGTGTGCCGACCTTGCAGGGTGGCTTGATGAATGGACGTAAAGAGTCGACTTGGTGTGTTGACCTCATGTGGTGACTTGATGATTGAACTTAAAGATTTGACCTGGTGAGAGTGCTTGGTGTGCCAACTTGGGGAGCCGAGTTGGTGTGTCAAATTGGTGAGTGAGCCTAAAAAGGAAACTTGGTTGGGAAAGTTGGCGAGGTGAGATGGTAGGCCAACTTGGTGAGCCAACTTGTCGAGCAAACTAAAAGAGTCAACTTGTTGAGGCTACTTGGTGGGGTGACCTCGCAACCCCACTTGGTGAGGCAACTCGGTGAGTGAAGCTATCCAACCCTTGGTTGCCAGCCCTAAGGAGAGGCAACTTGACAAGCTGACTTGGTGAGCAAACTTAAAGAGTCAACTTGGTGAGGAAAATAGATGAGTTGGGTCATTGAGGCAACTTGGTGGGGTGACTCGATGAGCTGAACATGCGAGAAGACCTTGTGAGCGAACTAAAAGTGTCAACTTGGCGAGTGTTCTTGAACAGTTGACTTGTTGAGCTGACTTGGGAAGCTGACATTGTGAGCAAGGCTTAAGACGTGACTTGGTGGGGTGATGCAGGAAGGTCTTGTTAATACCGTAAACTTATAATAGAACCATAGAAATAATAGAAAATGCGAGGAAAAAATGTGGTCTTTTTATTTGGACCATAGAAGTGGAATTGCATAATTCATAAGCACAATATGCTAACCCACATGGGCACCTTCACTGTAATAGTCTGCAAGACAAGCTGCCAGCTATCACCCAGAGTTGTCCTAGACAACGTTCAGGCCTTTTTTAAATAGGAAATTGTATGCCAGCCGAGAAGGTTCTAGATGCTCGTACTTAATGCCTATGGCTAGAAGACCCTAATAAAACACATAAGTTTGCCTAATACATCTTTGACAAATTATTTTAGAAATTTTGGTAGCCCCACTTTCGAATGCCATAACTCACGAATTGTTGCTCTGATTGGCTATTATAACCACTTTTTGAAAATGCCAACTCCTAATTTATAGGCTTAGGAATGCTATTATAACCCTTCCCTTGATTTTTTGAATCTCATTCGGGCATGGTGACATGAGTCCTGCACTAAAACTGGAGGCGGTTAAGGCTCGAGGCGATACGAATCAGGGTTGCGAACATAATTTGGGTTAAAAACTTTGGGTGTTAACCCAAAAAAAAAGTTGACCGCCTTAGGATCATGCACATGACTTGGCACACTTAGAATCATGTCAAGCATGGTGACATGAGTCATGCAAAAAAATTGGAGGCAGTTAAGGCTCGACGCGATTCGAGTCGGGGTTGGGGTAGTTGGAGCAATTCGTGTTGAGGTTGCCGACACGGTTCGAGTTGAAAACTTTGGGCATTAACCCAAAAAAAAAAAGTTGACCTCTTTTGGACCATGTACATGACTTGGGGCACTTAGAATCAAGTTGAGCATGGTGACATGGCTTGTGCAAAAAATTCAGAGGTAATTAGGCTCGAGGTGATTCGAGTTAGGGTAGCCAACTCGATTTGAGTTCAAAACTTTGGGCATTAACCAAAAATATAAGTTAGCCGATTTTGGATCACGTACATGAGTTGTCTGCCCTCGCAAAAATTACAAAATTCAGGGACCCACCTGGAATTTGCAGTCAGAAGATTTTTCTACCCTTACAAAAATTTACAAACCCCATCTGCTCGAAATTTGGACTTGGAAGATTTTTTTTCCCTCGCAAAATTTACAAACCCCATCCACACAGAATTTGGCACTTGGAAATTACAAAACCCCACCCACCCAGAATTTGGACTTGGACGATTTTTCCACCCTCACAGAAATTGCAAACCCGACTTGCCCAAAATTCCACTGATTACGAACCTGACCCACATGGAAATTGCACTTGGAAGACTTTTTCACCCTCGAGGAAACTTTGGCACTCGAGAGATTTTTTCGCACTCGTAGAAATCATAGAACCCACCTGCCAAGAATTTGGCACTTGGGAGATTTTTTTGCCCTTCTAAAAATCACAAACCCCACCAGCTCAGAATTTGGGACTTGGGAGATTTTTTTCCCCCTCGTGGAAATTTTACAAAACCCCACTCGCCCGAAATTTGGCCCTAGGGAGATTTTTCTGCCCTGGCAAAAATTTCTACATAACCCCTCCCTCCCACCTAGAATTTGGCACTCGGGAGATTTTTCTGCCCTGGCAGAAATTGCAAACCCCACCTGCCAGGAATTTGGCACCTGGGAGATTTTTACGCCCTCGCAAAAATTGCAAACCCCACCCACTGAGAATTTGGCACTTGGGAGATTTTTTCGCCCTCGCAGAAATTGCAAACCCCACCCGCTCGAAATTTGGCACTTGGGAGATTTTTTTGCCCTTGCAAAATTTTTTACAAAAGCCCACCTACCCGAAATGTGGCACTTGGGAGATTTTTCCACCCCAATAGAAATTGCAAACCCCACCCACTGGGAATTTGGTGCTATGAATGCTTGGCTTCCACAAGCTAGTTATCCCTATGGTAACTTTTCTGACATCTGTAGCTTCAATTTCCGAAATTCTAAAGGATCGATAGGCCACGCTTTCATGGTTTGTATTCATACTGAAAATCAAAATCAAATGAGCTTTTACCCTTTTGTTCCACATGAGATTTCTTTTCTCATTGAGCTCATCTTAGGACATCTACGTTATCTTTTAACAAATGTGCCGCCTCAACCAAACTCCCCACCTGACAATGTCTTTCACCTAGATCGGTGTGCCTAGATGCACCTTAAGGCCAAAAATAGAGGCATTTCCCTGTCTCCACCTCACGGAATAAGTAAAATAACGTTAAAAGTAGTGGTATTTCACTTGCGCCCGAAAGCTCCCACTTATTCTACACCTCTCAAGTCATTTCACAAATTTGGACTAAAGTCAAGCTCAACAGGGTCTTCTTTCCCTGCTGATTTCACCAAGCCTATTCCCTTGGCTATGGTTTTGCTAGATAGTAGATAGGGATAGTGGGAATCTCATTAATACATTCATGCGTGTCACTAATTAGATGACAAGGTATTTGGCTACCTTAAGAGAGTCATAGTTACTCCCATCATTTATCCGTGCTTGGTTGAATTTCTTCACTCTTACATTTAGAGCACTGGGAAGAAATCACATTGTGTCACCATTCGCAGGGACCATTGCAATGCTTTGTTTTAATTAAATAGTCAGATTCCCCTTATCCGTACTAGTTTTGAGTCGACTGTTCGCCGCCTAGGGAAAGCCCTCCGAAGGGGGCATCTTATGTCCATCGCCTGATCGGCATGTGACGGCCCACCCTCATCGCGGGAGCAGCTCAGGTAGGCTACCAATAGCCCATGAGTTTGGGGCATAGACCCCTAGGCCCAGTCCTCAGAGCCAATCCTTTTCTTGAAGTTATGGATCCATTTTGCCGACTTCCCTTACCTACATTGTTCTATTGACCAGAGGTTGTTCACCTTGGAGACCTGATGCGATTATGAGTATGAACAAGCATGAACAATACTTGGTCCTCTAGATTTTCAAGGGCTGTCAAAGGCACACCAAAAATCGTGGGACGTACGGTGCTCTTGCAGCCACTAGACCCTACCTTTGGTTGAACCGATTTTAGGGTGGGAAGGCTGTTAAAAAGAAAAGATAATTCTTTTCGGGGCCCTCGCCGACATCTCCAGATTTCCTAATGTTGCCATCCGCTACCACATCTCTTAGGATCGACTAACCCATGTCCAAGTATTGTTCACATGGAACCTTTCTCCACTTCAATCTTCAAAGTTCTCATTTGAATATTTTCTACTACCACCAAGATCTGCACTGGGGGATGATCCACCCAGGCTCATGCCCAAGGTTTCACAACAACCCCCACATCCTCTTAATCATCAAAGCTTGGCACTTGCCCTGATGGCTGAGTATAGGTTGCGCACTTCAGTGCCTTCCATTTTTAGGGCTAGTTGATTGGGCAGGTGAGTTGTTACACACTCCTTAGTGGATTTTGACTTCCATGACCACTGCCCTGCTGTCTTAATCAAGAAACACCCTTTGTGGGATCTAGGTTAAGGCACAATTTGGCACTGTAACTTGACTTTCAATTCATCCCACATCGCTAGTTCTGCTTACCAAAAATGGCAGACTTGGAGCTCACGATTCGGTGGTGCAGCTCAATAGAGCAGTCGCATCAACTTACCGATAAAACTCGCACATGAGCTCTAGCTATCTTGAGGGAAACTTCAGAGGAAACCATCTACTAGATGGTTCAATTAGACTTTCACCCCTATACCCAAGTTAGACAAACAATTTGCACGTCAGTATCACTGTGGGTCTCCACCAGAGTTTCCTCTGGCTTCGCCCTACTCAGGCATACTTCACCATATTTTGGGTCCCAACAGGTGTGTTCGCACTCAAACCCTTCACAAAAGATTAGGGTCAATCGGCGGTGCATGCCCTGAGAGGGGATCTTGCCAGTTAGCTTCCTTGACACTCATGGGTTTTCCTAACTCGTCAACTTGCACACATGTTAGTCTCCTTGGTCCATTTTTCAAGACGGGTCAGATGGAAAGCCCGCTGGCTAGCGCCATGAGCTCACAGCTGCCTGAGAGCCCATCATAAAGGCACGCGCTTCACTCCTCGACCACTGCGATGGAAGTATTTGTGTGACCAAAAGGTCACGCTTGTTCCACTATGATAGCTCATGTTGGCATGTCCCTCAAACCAAGCAGCAAACTGGCTCACACCGTTCCACATCCGACCGGGGCACATCGTCGGCCTCCATCCGCTTCCCTCTTGACAATTTCAAGCACTCTTTAAATCTTTTTATCAAAGTCCTTTTCATCTTTCCCTTGTAGTAAATGTTCATTATCAGTCTCTCGCCCATATTTAGCCTTAGACAAAATTTACCACCTGATTAGGGCTACATTCCCAAACAACTCGACTCGCCGATAGCGCCTCATGGTGCGATAGGGTCCGGGCCTGACGGGGCTCTCACCCTCTTCGGCACTGGCTTCTAGGGCACTTGGGCCAAGTCTGTCACTGAGGACGCTTCTACAGACTACAATTTGATAGGCACAGCCATCTATTTTCATGCTGGGCTCTTCCTAGTTTTCTCACCATTACTAGGGGAATCCTGGTAAGTTTCTTTTCCTTCGCTTATTAATATTCTTAAACTCAGCGGGTATTCACACCTAACTTGGTGATGCAGTAGAGATGCAGCATGCCTACACTGCGGTGGGCTGTTGAGCCCAGAATAAAGTTCCTCATGGGGAATCATTCAATCAGCGCAAACCAACATCGGCCTTTGCGAGCCACCACTTGTTGCGATGGATCGACGAACCTCATGCTCATTTCAACTGACCGTGCACCACTTGTGGACATGGACAGCCATCTTTGCTCCTCGCTGATGAGGGAAAATTTTTGTATTGAGATGCCCAAGAAGATGTGCCCTTGGTCGAGGCCTCAGGCGCAACTTGCGTTCAAAGACTTGATGATTCATGGGATTCTACAATTCACACTAAGTATTGCATTTCACTACATTCTTCATCGTGGCGAGAGCCGAGAGTACTTGGTGGGCTGACATAGTGGGGTGACTTGATGAACGAACTTAAAGAATCAAATTGGTGGGCTGACTTGGCAAAGTGACTTCATGAATGAACTTAAAGAGTCCAATTGGTGGGCCGACATGGTAGGGTGACTTGGTGAACAAACTTAAAGAGTCGACTTGGTGAGAGTAATTTGTGGGCTGACCTGACGGGGTGACTTGATGAATGAACCTAAAGAGTTGACTTGGTGAGAGTACTTGGTGGGGTGACTTGATGAATAGACTTAAAGAGTCAACTTGGTGAGAGTACTTGGTGGGGTGACTTGATGAACGCACTTGAAGAATCAACTTGGTTAGAGTACTTATTCAGGTGACTTGATGAATGGACTTGAAGAGTCGACTTGGTGGGGCGACTTGATGAAAGGACTTAAAGAGTCAACTTGGTGAGAGTACTTGGTGGGGCAATTTGATGAATGGACTTAAAGGGTCGACTTGGTAGGGTGACTTGATGAACGGACCTAAAGTGTTGACATGGTGAGAGTACTTGGCGGGGTGAACTGGTGAACAGACTTAAAGAGTCGACTTGATGGGAGTACTTGGTGGGCTGACCTAGTGGGGTGACTTGATGAACGGACTTATAGAGTCAACTTGGTGAGAGTACTCATTCTGGGGACTTGATGAAAAGACTTAAAGAGTCGGCTTGGTGGGGTGAGTTGATGAAAGGACTTAAAGAGTCGACTTGGTGGGGTGACTTGATGAACGAACTTAAAGGGTCAACTTTGCGGGGTGACTTGATGAACGGACCTAAAGAGTTGACTTGGTGAGAGTACTTGGTGGGGTGACTTGATGAACAGACTTAGAGAGTCGACTTGGTGAGAGTACTTGGTGGGCCGACCTGGTTGGGTGACTTTGTGAATAGACTTAAAGAGTCGACTTGGTGAGAGTACTTGGTGGGGTGACATGATGAATAGACTTAAAGAGTCAAATTGGTGAGATTACTTGGTGGGGTGACTTGATGAATGCACTTGAAGGGTCAACTTGGTGGGGTGACTTGATGAACAGAGTTAAAGAGGCGACTTGGTGAGAGTACTTGGTCGGGTGACTTGGTGAATGCACTTGAAGAATCAACTTGGTTAGAGTACTTGGTGGGGTGACTTGATGAATGAACTTAAAGAGTTGAATTGGTGGGGCGACCTGGCAGGGTGACTTGATGAATGAAATGAGAGAGTCAACTTGGTGAGAGTACTTGGTGACTTGATGGGCCGACCTAGCCAAGTGACCTGATGAACAAACTTAAAGAGTCCACTTGGTGGGCCGACCTGGCGGGGTGACTTGATGAATGAACCTAAAGAGTCGACTTGGTGAGAGTACTTGGTGGGCAGACATAGCGGGGTGATTTGATGAATGAACTTAAAGAGTCAACTTGCTGAGGGTACTTGGTGGGGTGACTTGATGAACAAACATAAAGAGTTGACTTGGTGGGCCGACCTGGAAGGGTTACTTGATGAACAAACTTAAAGAGTCAACTTGGTGGGCTGACCTTGTAGGGTGACTTGATGAACATACTTAAAGAATCAACTTGGTTAGAGTACTTGGTGGGGTGACCTAGCAGGGTGACTTGATGAACAAACTTAAAGAGTCAACTTGATGAGAGTACTCAGTGGGCTGACCTGGTCACGTAACTTGATGAACGAACTTATAGAGTCGACCTGGTGGGCCAAATTGGCTGGGTGACTTGATGAATGAACTTAAAGAGTCAACTTGGTGGGTCAAACTAGCAGGGTGACTTGGTGAGAGTACTTGGTGGGCTGACCTGGCAGGGTGACTTGATGAACGAACTTAGAGAGTTGACTTTGTGAAAGTACTTTGTGGGTCGAACTGGTGGGGTAACTTGATGAACAAACTTAAAGATTTGTCTTGGTGAGAGAACTTGGTGGGCCGACTTGGCGGGGTGAATTGATGAACAAACCTAAAGATTTGACTATGTGAGAGTACTTGGTGGGCTGACCTGGTGGGGTGACTTGATGACCGAACTTAAAGGGTCGACTTGGTGAGAGTACTTGGTGGGCCAACTTGGCAAAGCGAATTGATGAACGAACTTAAAGAGTTGACTTGATGAGAGTACTTCATGGGGTGACTTGATGAAGAAACCTAAAGAGTCGACTTGGTGAGAGTACTTGGTGGGCCAACCTGGCAAGGTGACTTGAAGAAAAAAAATTAAAGAGTCGAAGTGGTGAGAGTACTTGGTGTGCTGACCTAGTGGGGTGACTTGATGAATGAACTTAAAGAGTCGACTTTGTGGGGTTACTTGATGAACGCACTTGAAGGGTCGACTTGGTGGGGTGACTCTATGAATAGACCTAAAGAGTTGACTTGGTGAGAGTACTTAGTGGGGTGACTTGATGAACAAACTTAAAGATTTGACTTGGTGAGAGTGCTTGGTGGGGTGACTTGATGAATGCACTTGAAGAATTGACTTGGTTAGAGTACTTGGTGGGGTGACTTGATGAACGGACTCAAAGAGTCGACTTGCTGAGAGTACTTGGTGGCTCGACTTGATGAGTAGACTTAAAGAGTCCACTTGGTGAGAGTACTTGGTGGGGTGAACTTATGAATGGACTTAAAGAGTCGACTTGGTGGGAGTACTTGGTTGGCCGAACTGGTGTGGTGACTTGATGAATGGACATAAAGAGTCAACCTGGTGAGAGTACTTGTACTTGTTCTGGTAAATTGATGAATGGACTTAAAGAGTTGACTTGTTGGGGTGACTTGATGAAAGGACTTAAAGAGTTGACTTGGTCAGAGTAGTTGGTGGGGTGACTTGATGAAAGAACTTAGAGTGTTGACTTGGCAGGGTGACTTGGTGAACAAACCTAAAGAGTTGACTTGGTGAGAGCACTTGGTGGGGTGACTTGATGAATGGACTCAAAGAGTCAACTTTGTGAGAGTACTTGGTGGTGCGACTTGATGAGCAGACCTAAAGAGTCCACTTGGTGAGAGTACTTGGTGGGGTTAGCTGATGAAAAGACTTAAAGAGTCAACTTGGTGGGAGTACTTGGTGGGCCGACCTGGTGGGGTGACTTGATGAAGGGACATAAAGAGTCAACTTGGTGAGAGTACTTGGTGGCTCAACTTGATGAGCAGACTTAAAGAGTCAACTGGGTGACAGTACTTGGTGAGGTGAACTGATGAACGAACTTAAAGAGTCAACTTGGTTAGAGTAGTTGTTCTAGTGACTTGATGAATGGAATTGAATAGTCGACTTAGTGGGGTGACTTGATGAAAAGACTTAAAGAGTCGACTTGGTGAGAGTACTTGGTGGGGAAACTTGATGAATGTACTTAAAGGGTCAACTTGGCAGGGTGAATTGATGAATGGACCTAAAGAGTTGATTTGGTGAGAGTACTTGGCGGGGTGAACTGATGAATGGACTAAAAGAGTTGACTTGGTGGGAGTGCTTGGTGGTCTAACCTACTGGGGTGACTCGATGAATGGACTTATAGAGTCGACTTGGTGAGAGTACTCATTCTGGTGACTTGATGAACGAACTTAAAGAGTTGGCTTGGTGGGGTGAGTTGATTAAAGGACTTAAAGAGTTGACTTGGTGGGGTGACTTGATGAACGCACTTAAAGGGTCAACTTTGTGGGGAGACTTGATGAATGGACCTAAAGAGTTGACTTGGTGAGAGTACTTGGTAGGGTGATATGATGAATAGACTTAGAGAGTCGACTTGGTGAGACTACTTGGTGGGCCAACCTAGTTGGGTGACTTCATGAATGGACTTAAAGAGTCGACTTGGTGAGAGTACTTGGTGGGGTGACTTGATGAACAAACTTCAAGGGTTGACTTGGAAGGGTGACTTGATGAACGGTCCTAAAGAGTTGACTTGGTGAGAGTACTTGGTAGGGTGACTTGATGAACAGACTTAAAGAGTCAAATTGGTGAGAGTACTCGATGGGTTGACTTGGTCACGTGACTTGATGAACAAACTTAAAGAGTCAACTTGGTGGGCTGACTTGGCTGGGTTACTTGATGAATGAACTTAAAGAGTCGACTTGGTAGGTCGAACTAGCATGGTGACTTGGTTAGAGTACTTGGTGGGCTGACCTAGTAGGGTGACTTGATGAACGAACTTAGAGAGTCAACTTTGTGAGAGTACTTGGTGGGTTGAACTAGCGGGGTGACTTGATGAACAAACATAAAGAGTCTACTTGGTGAGAGAACTTGGTGGGTCGATCTGGCAGGATGAATTGACGAATGAACCTAAAGAGTCAACTTTGTGAGAGTACTTGTTGGGCTGACCTAGCGGGGTGACTTGATGACCGAACTTAAAGGTCAATTTGGTGAGAGTACTTGTTGGGCCAACCTGGCGGAGCAACTTGATGAATGAACTTAAAGAGTGAACTTGGTGAGAGTACTTGTTGGGGTGACTTGATGAAAAACCCTAAAGAGTCAAATTGGTGAGAGTACTTGGTGGGCCGACCTGGTGGGGTGACTTGATGAACAAACTTAAAGAGTCAACTTGGTGAGAGTACTTGGTGGGCTGAATTGATGGGGTGGCTTGATGAAAGAACTTAAAGAGTTGACTTGGTCAACCAACTTGGCAGAGTGACTTCATGAACGAACTTAAGGAGTCCACTTGGTGGGCTGACCTAGCAGGGTGACTTGATGAACAAACTTAAAGAGATGACTTGGTGAGAGTAATTTGTGGGTTGACCTTGCGGGGTGACTTGATGAATCAACTTAAAGAGTCAACTTGGTGGGGTGACTTGATGAACGGACTTGAAGGGTTGACTTGGTGGGGTGACTCTATGAACGGACCTAAAGAGTTGACCTAGTGAGAGTACTTGGTGGGGTGACTTGATGAACAGAATTAAAGAGTCAACTTGGTGGGGCGACTTGATGAATGCACTTGAAAAATCAACCATGTTAGAGTACTTGGTGGGGTGACTTGATGAACAGACACAAAGAGTTGACTTGGTGAGAGTACTTTTTTGCTCGACTTGATGAGCAGACTTAAAGATTCAACTTGGTGAGAGTACTTGGCGGGTTGAACTGATGAACAGACTTAAAGAATCGACTTGGTGGGTCGACCTGGTGGGATGACTTGATGAATGGACTTAAAGAGTTGACTTGGTTAGAGTACTTGTTCTGGTGACTTGATGAACGGATTTGAAGAGTCAACTTGGTGGGGTGTTTTAATGAAAGGACTTAAAGAGTCAACTTGGTGAGAGTACTTGGTTGGGCGACTTGATGAACCGACTTAAAGGGTTGACTTGGCGGGGTGACTTGATGAACAGACCTAAATAGTTGACTTGGTGAGAGTACTTGGTGGGGTGAACTGATGAACAGACTTAAAGATTCAACTTGGTTGGAGTACTTGGTGGGCTGACCTAGTGGGGTGACTTGATGAACGAACTTAAAGAGTTGACTTGGTGAGAGTATTCGTTCTAGTGACATGATGAACAGACTTAAAGAGTTAGCTTGGTGGGGTAAGTTAATGAAATGACTTAAAGAGTTAACTTGGTGGGGTGACTTGATGAACGAACTTAAATGGTCAACTTTGCAGGGTGACTTGATGAACAGACCTAAAGAGTTGACTTGGTGAGAGTACTTGGTGGGGTGACTTGATGAACAGACTTAGAGAGTCAACTTGGTGAGAGTACCTGGTAGGCTGACCTAGTTGGGTGACTTCCTGAATAGACTTAAAGAGTCAACTTGGTGAGAGTACTTGGTGTTCTAACTTGGGGAGCCGAGCTAGTGAGTCAAATTGGTGAGCAAGCTTAAAAAGGAAACTTAGTTGGGAAAGTTAGCGAGGGGAGATGGTAGGCCGACTTTGTGAGCCAACTTGTCGAGAAAACTGAAAGAGTCAACTTGTTGAGGCTACTTGGTAGGGTGACCTAGCAACCCCACTTGGTGAGGAAAATAGATGAGTTGGGTCATTGAGGCAACTTGGTGGGGTGACTCGATGAGCTGACCATGCGAGAAGACCTTGTGAGTGAACTAAAAGTGTTGACTTGGCAAGTGTGCTTCAACAGTCAACTTGTTGAGCTGACCTAGAAAGCTGACATTGTGAGCAGGGCTTAAGACATGACTTGGTGAGGTGACGTAGGAAGGTCTCGTTAATACCACAAACTTATAATAGAACCATAGAAATAATAGAAAATGTGAGAACAAAATGTGGTCTTTTCATTTGGACCACAGAAGTGGAATTGCATAATTCATAAGCATAATATGCTAAACCACACGGGCGCCTTCACTGCAATACTCTGCAAGACAAGCTGCCAGCTATCACCCAAAGTAATCTTAGACAATGTTTGGGTCTTTCTTAAATAAGTAATTGTATGGTGATAGGGAAGGTTCTAGATGCTCGGACTTAATGCCTATGGCTTGAAGACCCTATCAATACACATAAGTTTTCCTAATACATCTTTGACAAATTATTTTAGAAGTTTTGGTAGCCCAACTTTGGAAGGCCATAACTCATGAATCGTTGCTTCGATATGCTATTATAACCACTTTTCAGAAATGCCAGCTCCTGATCTACAAGCTCAAGAATGCTATTATAACCCTTCCCTCAATTTTTGAACCTCAGTCGGGCACTCTAAGGCCTCCAACGGTGAGCCTGAAGATTTTTAGCATATTTTTGCACCAAAAATCTATAATAACTTCTTGACACTTATGCTTGAGCTAACTTGGTGAGTGGACTTAGAGAGTCAACTCATTGAGGTGACTTGGTGGGGTTGACCTAGCAAGGTGAAACCCACTTGGTGAGAAAACTGCAAGAGTCATCTTGGTGAGCACACTGGAATTGCCGACTGGGTGAGCTGACATGGCTAGTGGGCTTAACGAGGTGAGTTGGTGGGGCAACTTGGTGAGGTGACTCGGTGGGTTAGTTTGTTTAGATGACATGGTGAGCCAAACTGGGGAGGCGACCTCATGAGAAAACTTGGTGAGCTGACTTGGCGAGCCGAATTGAGTAGTCAACCTAGTGAGAAAACTTGAAGAGTCAACTCATTAAGGAAACTTTGCAAGTCCACCTTGTGAGCTGACCTGGGGAGATGACCTAGAGGTAGACTTGTTGAGTGTGCTTGAATTGTCGGGTTGGCAAGCTGACACAGGGAGCCAACCTAGCAAATTGATGTGGTGAGTGGGCTTAATGTAGTAAGTTGGTGGGGCAACTTGGCGAGTGGAATTAGAGAGCCAACGTGGTGAGGCAACTCGACAAGTTGGTTTGTTGAGATGACATGGTGAGCTAACTTGGTGAGTTGACCTCGCGAGCGAACTTAAAGATTCAACTTGGCAACATACTTGAGTCAACTTGGTGAGGTGACCTGGCAAGCATGCTCAAAGAGTCAACATGGTGAGGTGACTCATGGTGAGGAGCTATCCTTGAGGTGACCTGGTGGGCCTACTTGATTTGTCACTGACAAACTAACACGGTGAGCGGGCTTAAAGAGGCGACTTGGTGGGGTAACTCAGCAAGCCAACTTATCAAGGCAAGATGGTGAGTCGACTTGGTGAGATAACTTGGTGAGCACACTTAAATAGTCAACTTTTTGAGGTGACTCAGTTAGTTAGCTCACTGATGCAACTTGGGCAGGCCAACCTGGTGAGCGAACATAAAGAGGCAACTTGGATAGTCCAATCTTGTGAGAAAACTTAAAGAGTTGACTTGGCAACATACTTGAACAACCGACTTGGTGAGCTAACATGGTGAGTGGGCTTAGAGAAGCAACTCAGTGGGGTAACTTGGCGAGCACACTTGCTGGGGCAAGGTGTTAAAATGACTAGGTGAGTCAACTTGGTGAGCTGACTTAGGGAGCTGACTTGGTCAACAAACTTAAGGAGTCAACTTGGTGAGGCAACCTGAATAGTTGACTTGGTGAGTTGACTTGGGGAGCTGACATGGTCAGCGGTCTTAAAGAAGAGGCAACCTGGTGAGGCGAGATGGTAAGTCATCTTGGTGAGCCAGCTTGAAAAGTTGTGAGTGGACTTAAAGTGTCAATTCTTGATTTGATAAAGACCACATGGTCAGATGACTTGGTGAGCCAACCTAGCTAGCAAAATTGGCAAGCAAACTTATAGAATTTACTTGTTGTCCCCAGCCACAATCACACGCCTGGGTCAACCCAACTTGGGTCACCCAACTGGGTCAACCCATCTCCATCGCCCTAGCCTCGGGTGACCCGACTGGGTCGCCAGAGTGGGTCAACGAGGGAAAAAAAAATCATGGGAGGCCCTGTATAGTGAAAAGTGCTAAATTTTGGGCATTAAAAAAAAAAAAAACAAGTTACCCGCTTTTGGATCGCGCACAGGTTTCAGTTCACGTATTGCCGAGCCGACTCGAGGCGTTATGCCTAGCTAGCCAGATTCAAGGTAGGGTAGTCGAAGCGATCCGATTTGAGAATTTTCTATATAAAAAGAGATCATGATAGGCCCTATAAGGTGAAAAAGAATGAAATTTTGGGAGTTCAAAAAAAAAATGTTACTCGATTTTGGATCATGATCAGGGCTCGGGTCACGTAGCATCGAGGTGCCCTGGGTGACATGATTAAAGTGAAAAGTCAACGGTGACATGAGTCATGCAAAAACATTGGAGGCCATTAAGGCTCGAGGCACTTTGAGTCGAGGTTGTCGAGGTAGGTCGGGTTGAAAACTTTGGGCGTTAACCAAAAAGAAAAAGTTAACCGCTTTTGGATCACGTACACGGCTCGGGGCACTTAGAATCAAGTCAAGCACGGTGACATGAGTCATGCAAAAAATTTGGAGACAACTCAAATCAGGGTATCTGATTCTATTCGAGTTCAAAACTTTGGGACTTGACAAAAAAAAGAAAAAAGAAAAAGTTACCCAGTTTTGGATCACGTAAGTGACTTGGGCCACTCAGAATCAAGGAAAACGTGGTTACATGAGTCGAGCAAAAAAAAAATGGAGGTAGTTAAGGTTCGAGGTAATTCGAGTCAGGGTAGCTGAGTCGATTTGAAAACTTTGGCCTTTAGCCAAAAAAAGAGTTAATCTCTTTTGGATCACATACATGACTTGGGGCGCATAGAATCAAGTCAAGCATGGTGACATGAATGGTTCGAAAAAATTACAGGCGATTAAGGCCTGAGGCAATTTGAGTCAGGGTTGCTGACATGATTTGGGTTGAAATCTTTGGGTGTTAACCAAATAAGGAAGAAGTTAACCGCTTTTGGATCATGTACATGACTCAGGGCACCAAGTCAAGCATGGTTACATGAGTCTTGCGAAAAAACTAGAGGCGGTTAAGGCTCGAGGCGATATGAGTCAAGGTTTCCCTTGGGAGATTTTTCCACCCTTCTAAAAATTGTAAACCCCACCAGCTTGAAATTTGGGACTTGGGAGATTTATTTCCCCCTCGTAGAAATTTTACAAAACCCCACTCGCCCTAAATTTGGCACTCAGGAGATTTTTCTGCCCTGGTAGAAATTTTTACAAAACCCCTCCCTCCTGTTCGAAATTTGGCACTCGGGAGATTTTTTTGCCCTGGCCGAAATTGCAAACCCCACCTGCCAGGAAATTGGCAGCTGGGAGATTTTTACGCCATTGCAAAAATTGCAAACCCCACCTGCTGAGAATTTGGCACTTGGGAGATTTTTTCGCCCTTGCAGAAATTGCAAACCCCACCCACTCGGAATTTGGCACTTGGACATTTTTTTGCCCTCACAAATTTTTTTACAAAACCCCACCAGCCTGAAATGTGGCACTTGGGAGATTTTTTTGTTTTGACAGAAATTGCAAACCCCACCCGTCGAGAATTTGGCACTTGGGAGATTTCTTCACCCTCATGGAAATTTTTACAAAACCCCACTCGCCGAGAATTTGGCACTTGGGAGATTTCTTTTCCCTCGCAGAAATTTTCACAAAACCCCACCCGCTTAAAATTTGGCACTTGGGAGAGTTTTTTTGCCCTCACGAAAATTGCAAACCCCACCCACCCAAAATTTGGCACTTGGAAGATTTTCCCACAGTCACACAAATTGCAAACCCCACCCATTGGGAATTTGGCACCTGAGAGATTGTTACGACCTTGCAAAAAAACATGCAAACCCCACCCACCCAGAATTTGGCACATGGGAGATTTTCTCACCCTCATGCAAATTAAAAACCCCACCCACCTCAAAGTCAAAAAAGGTTTTACGAATCGAGGTGACAGAGGGCTGAATCTTAGTGGATCATGGCAGCAAGGCCACTCTGCCACTTACAATACCCTGTCACTTATTTAAGTTGTCTGCAAAAGATTCTTCTTGCCGACTGCTTGAAATTTATATCCAAGGTTACTCGAATGGGCTAATGCACCGATCAAAGATGGCCAATGACACGAGCCCCTGGGAGTGCAAGAGCACCCCTACTACAGGTTGCGATGCAACCGGAGAGAGATATGTGTCGCATCTAGCATGGATTCTGAATTAGAGGTGTTCAGTCATAATCTGACACATGGTAGCTTCACGCCACTGGCTTTTCAACCAAGCGTGATGAAAAAATTTGTGAATCAATGGTACCTCTTGTACTAAGTTGAATTACTATCACGGTGCAGATCATTAGTAGGGTAAAACTAACCTATCTCATGACGATCTAAACCCAGCTCACGTTCCCTATTGGTGGGTGAACAATCCAACACTTGGTGAATTCTACTTCACAATGATAGGAAGAGCCGACATTGAAGGATCAAAAAGAAATTTCACTATGAACGCTTGGCTGCCACAAGCCAGTTATCCCTGTGGTAACTTTTCTGACCTCTCTAGCTTCAAATTTTGAAAGTCTAAAGGATCGATAGGCCAGACTTTCACAGTTTTTATTCGTACTGAAAATCAAAATCAAATGAGCTTTTACCCTTTTGTTCCACACGAGATTTCTATTCTTGTTGAGCTCATCTTAGGACACCTACATTATCTTTTAATAGATGTGCCACCCTAGCCAAACTCCCTACCTGACAATGTCTCCCACCCAGATCAGCGCACCTAGATGCACCTTAAGGCAAAAAACAAAGGCATTGCCCCATCTTTTCCTCAAAAAATAAGTAAAATAACATTAAAAGTAGTGGTATTTCACTTGTGCCCGAAAGCTCCCACTTATTCTACACCTCTCAAGTCATTTCACAAAGTTGAACTAGAGTCAAGCTCAACAGGGTCTTCTTTCCCCGCTGATTCTGCCAAGCCCGTTCCCTTGGCTGTGGTTTCGCTAGATAGTAGATAGGGATAGTAGGAGTCTCATTAATCTATTCATGTGTGTCACTAATTAGATGATGAGGCATTTGGCTACCTTAAGAGAGTCATAGTTACTCCTGCCATTTATGCGCACTTGGTTGAATTTCTTCACTTTGACATTCAAAGCACTGGGTAGAAATTAGATTACGTCAGCATCCATGAGGACCATCACAATGCTCTTTTTTAATTAAATAGTTGGATTCCCCTTGTCTATACCAGTTCTGAGTCGACTGTTCACCACCTAGGGAAAGCCCTCCGAAGGGGGCGTCCTGCATCCGTCGCCCGATCGGCACGTGACAGCTTGCCCTCACTATGGGAGTAGCTTGGGTAGGTTGTCAATAGCCCACGAGTTTAGGGCACAGACCCCTAGGCCCAACTCTCAGAGCCAATCCTTTTCTTGAAGTTATGGATCCATTTTGTCGACTTCCCTTACCTACATTGTTCTATTGACCAGAGGCTGTTCACCTTTGAGACCCAAGGTTACACAATAACCCCCAAATCCTCCTACTCATCGGAGCCTAGCACTTTCCTCGACGACTGAGTATAGGTTGTTCGCTTCAGTACAATCCATTTTTGGGGCTAGTTGATTTGGCAAGTGAGTTGTTATACACTGCTTAGCAAATTTCAACTTCCATGACCACTGTCCTACTGTCTTAATCAACCAATACCCTTTGTGGGATCTAGGTTAGCACACAATTTGGCACCATAACTCGACTTTCAGTTCATCCTGCATTGCCAGTTCTGCTTACCAAAAATGGCACACTTGGAGCTCAAGATTCCATGGTGCGGCTCAACAAAGCAGCCACGTCGACTTACCTATTTAAAGTTTGAGAATAGGTCGAGGGTGTTACACCCCCAATGCCTCTAATCATTTTCTTTACCTGATAAAACTTGCACATGAGCTCTAGCTATCCTGAGGGAAACTTCGGAGGTAACCAGCTACTAGATAGTTTGATTAGTCTTTCACCCCTATACCCAAGTCAGACGAATAATTTGCATGTCAGTATCATTATGGGCCTCCACCAAAGTTTCCTTTGGCTTCACCCTACTCAAGCATTGTTCACCATCTTTCAGATCAAAATAGGTGTGCTCGCACTCGAACCCTTCATAGAAGATTAGGGTCAATCAGTGGTGTACCCCTTGAGAGGAGATCTTGCGAGTCAACTTCCTTGCACCTCACGGGTTTTCCTAACCTGCCAACTTGCACACATGTTAGACTCCTTGGTCCGTGTTTCAAGATAGGTCATATAGAAAGCCCACTGGCCAGCACCACGAGGGCATAGGTGCCTAAGAGCCCACTGTAAAGGAGCATGCTTCGCTACTCGACTGCCGCAACAAAAGTATTTGTGTGACCAGAAGGTCATGCTTGTGCTGCCGCAATAGCCCATGCTGGCATGTCCCCCAAACTGAGTGGAGGATCAGCTCACACGGTTCTACATCCGACTGAGGCACATCACTGACCTCCATCCGCTTCCCTCCCATCAATTTCAAGCACTCTTTAACTCTCTTTTCAAAATCCTTTTCATCTTTCCCTTGCGGTAATTGTTCGCTATCAGTCTCTCGCCCATATTTAGCCTTGGACAGAATTTACCACCTGATTAGGGCTACATTCCCAAATAACCCAACTCATCGATAGTGCCTCGTGGTGCGATAGGGTTTGGGCCCAACGGGGCTCTCACCCTCTCTAGCACTGCCTTGTAGGGGACTTGGTCTTGGTCCATCACTAAGGACACTTCTATAGACTACAATTTGACAGGTGCATTTTTTTCCGCCGCTTATTGATATGCTTAAACTCAATGGGTATTCATGACTAACTTGGGGATGCGGTAGAGATGCAAGATGCCTGCACTGTGGCGAGCCACTGAGCCCAAAATAAAGTTCCTCGCGAGGAATTGTTTGATCAGTGCAAACCAATGCTGGCCTTTGCGAGCCACCACTCGTCGCGATGGATCGATGGAACTCATACTCATTTCAGTCGACTGCGTTCCACTTGTAGACACAGATGGCCATCTCCGCTCCTCGCTAGGGAGGGAAAAATTTGGTAGTACGACACCCAAGTAGACGTGCCCTTGGCCGAGGCCTCGGGCACAACTTGCATTCAAAAACTTGATGATTCATGAGATTCTACAATTCACACTAAGTATCACATTTTGCTACATTCTTCATCATGGTGAGAGCTGAGATATTTGTTGCTGAGAGTCATGATTTTGTTATTTTTTTGTCTTTTAGTGACCCAAGCATGCAAGGCACTAGATCACACTTCATTCTTTAGATTTCTAAGGTGCACGATGCACTCGTGTGTTGGGTGTTGACACATCTCGAACCAGGAGCACCCAATGGGTGTGATGAGGAATGCTATGGTGTGTTCCTGCCCCATCACCTCACAAAGGTGGGAGTCGATGCATGGGAGAGCCATGTCAGCAGATGGGGCCCCTACCCTAAAAATCATGTGAGTGCACCCATCCTAATTATAGAATGCTCCAAGTGACGAGTCAACACACCTGGGCAAGGCAACAGGGGCTTGTGGTAGTCCTAACTTGCCTTCATCGAAATGATAGATCCATGGCACAGTGCCACGCACATGATCAAAGCATAAAATCTCAACAGGGGATGAGGCCTAGATCCCCTCTGAACTACAACTGAGTAGAGACCTCTTGCTCTAACATAGATATCATTCGAATGCATCGATCCTAATCTAGATTGCATATGAGTCTCTTCTTTGCCACATGGGGAATCCATGCTTTCGATCACGGCATTCAATGTGACCCTCGACCTTGACAGCACTGGATCCATAGCATGGACATCCAACACATCACTGTAGGGCCAAGTGTCTGCATGTTGCCAAGATTTCAAGGGCAAGGAGGAGGCTAGCTCCATCCCCTGCATGATTCAATGTCTCAAACTAACAATGATCCTACCGCAGGTTCACCTACGGTAACCTTGTTATGACTTCTCCTTCCTCTAAATGATAAGGTTCAATGAACTTCTCATGACATCATCGACAGGAACCACCATTGTCACCGTGATCCGAACACTTCACTGGATCATTTAGTCAGTAGGAGAGACGAGTGGTGTGTACAAAGGGCAGGGATGTAGTCAACATGAGATGATGAATCGTGCTTACTAGGAATTCCTCGTTGAAGATCAATAATTGCAATGGTCTATCCACATCATGAAGCTATTTCACAAGATTTCCCAAACCTTTTGGGCCAAGGAGAGAAACTCATTGGTTGCATCATTGTAGTGCGCGTGCAGCCCAGAACATCTAAGGGCATCACAGACCTATTATTGCCTCAAACTTCCATGGCCTAGGAGGCCATAGTCCCTCTAAGAAGTTGGTCGTGAAGGGGAACCTCCATGTAGCTAGTTAGTAGGCTGAGGTCTCATTTGTTAATGGAATTAACCAGACAAATCACTCCACCAACTAAGAACAGCCATGTACCACCACCCATAGAATCAAGAAAGAGCTCTCAATCTGTCAATCCTTACTATGTCTAGACCTGGTAAGTTTCCCCATGTTGAGTCAAATTAAGCCTCAGGATCCACTCCTGGTGGTGCCTTGCAACCATACTCACCCCAGAACCCAAACACTCTAATTTCTCAAAAGGTGTTGGTGGAGTCCTTAGAGCAACATCCGCTGATCCCTAGTCGGCATTGTTTATGGTTGAGACTAGGATGGTATCTAATCATCTTTGAGCCCGCAACTTTCTTTCTTGATTAATGAAAACATCCTTAGTGACCGTGATGACCCAAGGTCCAACTACGAGCTTTTTAACTACAACAACTTAAATATATGCTATTGGAGCTAGAATTAATGCAACTACTGGCACCATACTTGCCCTCCAATGGATCCTCATTAAGGGATTTAGATTATACTCATTCCAATTACTAGACCTGATGAGCCCAGTATTTTTATTTATTGTCACTACCTCCCCATGTCAGGATTGGGTAATTTGCATGCCTGATGCCTTCCTTTGATGTGGTAGCCATTTCTCAGGCTCCCTCTTTAGAATTGAACCCTAATTCTCCATCACCCATCACCACCATGGTAGGCCTCTATCCTACCATTGAAAGTTGATAGGGCAGAAATTTGAATGAAGCATCACCAACACAAAAGCTGTGCGATCCGTCGAGTTATCATGAATCACCAGAATAGCGGGCAAGCCTGTGCCAGCCTTTTATCTAATAAATGCATCCCTTTTGAGAGTCAAGATTTGGTGCATGTATTACCTCTAGAATTACTACGGTTATCTGAGTAGCAAAGTACCATCAAAGAAACTATAAGTAATTTAATGAGCCATCCACAATTTCATAGTCTGAAATAGTTCATACTGAGACATGCATGGCTTAATCTTTGAGACAAGCATATGACTACTGGCAGGATTGACCAGGTAGCTTCTAACAACGAGGGGACCCCCAAGACCTGCTATAGCCAAGGGATGCCCACCACGATGGGAAATAAAAATTTTCATTCGCTCCATAATGCATCCAAACATAATCCACTGCACAAGCAATAAGAATGGCATTCACATCACATGCAGGACTCACAACGTTCAAAGATTTCACACAAGAGGGAAGTGTCCCATTGTCGACCAGAGAGGGCCAAATAGGGAGCCTCGATTCACAAGAACCTAGGAAGAACATCCCATACGGAATCCTTTACCCTCGAAATCACTGTCACCACTACTAGGAAAGAAGCCTCAAGTCTGTACGAGATGCACCGCGCATGTAGCCACCTCAATTGTAAGGCCACTTAGAGACATCCATTTCCCAGGCATATGCCTCCTACACACCTATTAAGGTGCATCCACATAGACAAAATCCTTCTCGATCGCAACAAAAATTTTCCCATGATGAAGAGCTAGTTGCCGAAGTGCTAATGGAGACCACCGTGCTGAAGGGTGAAGTGTCGTGTGAGTCAAAAACATGGTTGGTTATGCGATTGGCAGAGGCATCATTGTGCATGCGACCACCTCAATTATAAGGCCACTCAAGGGCATCATGTATAACAACCCCTCTGCACATTTATAGGTGATGAGAGCCCACCTGCATACATAGATATGTCTAACCTTTGGAAAATATCTCCTTTCATAGCATAGCCCCACTAACTATTCCTCGTGACACGTAATCTACCAGCGTAGGTATAGAAAAGTTCCTATGGGTGAAAACTCACACTAGCATTGTTGGACAAGCTTCAATCTCATGCACATGCACATATCGAAGAATTGCACTACGAGTGAACCACCTGCGAGCACCCACATCTCGGCAAAAAAGCATTCGTGCAATTTCTTCCCCTAGACAGACATGTTGGGCCTACACTTGTCAGAGCATTGCAAAGATGAGTGCTCTGGTTCATAGGAGCATGAGAAGAACATCTCATACAAAACTCATTCCCCCAAAATGCTCAAATAAAAAATGCTCACAGTAGAGTCATAATGCAAAGTTGTACACCGCACACGCGACTGAGTAAGGACACTCAGAGACATCCATTTCCCAGGCATATGCCCCCTACACACTTTTTGGTGCACCTCGTACAAATGGCCATACTTTGATGAGCCCTCCCAAAATTTTGCATTTGAAGAGAGATGAAATGCCTTGGGCTTTTTATCCACACAATGCAAAAACCAACTGCTCTCTTTAAGGGGAAGCTGAAGAAGAGTATCTCTCGCAGAACCCATGAGCCACAGCTATTTGGATCGCACAAGCAAGGTAGGGCATGGAGATTTTTTGCATCCAAACAAAAATTATCATTAATACTCTACGCTTCTACTGGCCCAGACCACAAAAGATGTCATGACAGTTCCATGCACTTCTATAGGATGAGACAGTGAAGAGGCAAGCACTCATCAAGAATGCACTAGCGAATAAATTATGTGACAACCAAACATTTCACCAGCTCCCCTCTCAATCCCAAGGCTCTACCAATTAGTAAAAACTTGTGGTTGAGAGTGGACCCTTGATGAAATTAGGGACGTCGAGTAATGCACCCGTGCAACCATCTCTTTCCTTCTTGCTATCTGAGTAGGATAAAAATGCAATGATAGAGCGTGCCAAGAGACAAAACCCTTGGCTAAAAGATACAACTCCATACACTCAGCAACAAGTGCATCTTAGAATCGAACACCAAATGGGCAGTGTGTTGCAAGCTATGCAAAGACCTACATATAGGGTATCCAAGAAAAAAAAGTGACAAGTACTTCCCACCAGCTTCGCCATTGCGATTATCAAACGGGATATACTCACCGCCACAGATTAATGACCATCATTACAATCTTGGAATAGATAAAAGCACATCAAGCTTCATCTGATCAACTGGATGAATTTCACCTTGAAGGGGCCCAATCCAAAAGTTTTAGAGGTCATCTCTTGGAACTGTCAAGAACAAGGCCTATCTTACATGAAAACTCTTCTACTGCGCAAACATAGGTTGCAATTAAAGAGAAATTGCAAGGCCGTCAGAATGGCCCGAGGCCAATGCTCTAACTAAGTCATTTTCTCTTGCAATCACCATGCCGCCGTTCATAGAGAGATCTCCCCGCTCACTTGTGACGATGCACAATCCAAGTGCTAGACGCGAGCTCCCCCTTGAAAGACCACTTTCCAAGACATCTTGATGACACATTGGAATGATAGCCGATATCGAACCATTCCCAATGTTGTGCCGATCAAGTTGCATAGAGGTGACCTTAGGGAGCTCCCGCGTAGAAATCGAGATGTGCTTTCATACCCATCTCTCACAAAAACCAATTTTAGCTATGAATAAAAATTTAGAATCCAAGGCTCATATCCATCAATATCATCGGTATTGGGTCTATATCCAAATTTGTGCCGATGGAGTGAGAAAGAAGAGCAACTTTGGGGAGCCACACATAGCAAATGGGATACTGCTTCATTCTGCTCTTATATATAGATCCGATGTCATCAATTTTGTTTGGAATTTGAGGCTACATTCGTCCTTACTCACACAAGCAATGGCTCTTCTGATCGAATGGCCATGGGGAGCTTCTGATAACAAAGGCTCCCTTCTCACTCATGATGCATAGCCCAACTGCTAGACGATGGCTTGCCCTTCAGATCGCTGCCTAGGCAACCACCACAAGGGAACCATTGGAATGACAATCGTTGCTGAACCATTCCAAAAACTTTGTGCCAAAAAAGTTGTTGCAAAGAGAATGACTCTGGGGAGACAGCCCTCGCATAGCAAAATCGAGATGGCTTCACAGCCCTTCCAATAGAAATGATGCTGGTGCCAATATTTGAAATCTGAATAACGTGTCTTTCTTGAACACCAGCACTGATTATATTGGGGAGGGTCACCGAGAGCTTTTGTTATTAAAGCTCCCATTGTAGTCGCGATAGGCACACAAAACTTTGCTAGAGCGCCAAACACCCACCTCATGGCTAGACAAGGGCTCACCATTAGATCAACTTTGAAATTGCTAAATAGACGCGCTGTAGAGTGGAAATTTCTGCCATGTCTCTTCCATAATTGCGTCGGTTGAGTGATCAAAGAAGGTGATCTAAGAGACAGTCCAATGGTAGGCATTCGTTGGGGGATTTGCACCAATAGAAAAAATTTATGCAATACTCGAGCACACACTATACGGAGGTGCTAGATGATGGCTCACGTTTTAGATAAAGTTTTAAAATCACCAAGTAGATGCGGTGAGGGATGGCAACCACTGCCAAACCTTTTTTAAAAATTGCACCAACTAAGTGACAAGAAAACATTATCTAAAGGAGAGTCCAAGAATAGCACCTCGAGGGTGGGCTTCATGCCCCTCTAATTGATCAAATTTTGGCATCCATCATTTCAAAATCTAACATATCCATCCACCTTGACACCGGCGTTGAATCAATATGAGTGGCATGGGAGAGGATTGCAGCAACCACCTCTCACATTGTAGCCATGATAGGCACACAAAAAATTGCTAGAGTGCCCAACACCCACCTCATGGCTAGACAAGGGCTTGCCATTAGATCAACTTTGAAATCACTGAACAGACGTGTTGTAGAATGGCAAGCGCTACCAAGTCTCTTCCATAATTGCATCAATTGAGTGATCGAAGAAGGTGATCTAAGAGAGAGTCCAAGGGTAGGCACTTGTTGGGGGATTTGCGCCGATAGAAAAAATTTATGCAATACGCAAGCAACACCGGACGGAGGTGCTAGATGAGGGCTCCCATTTTAGATCAAGTTTTAAAATCACCAAGTAGACGTGGTGAGTGCTGGCAATTGCTGCCAAACCTTTTTCCAAAATTGTGCCAGCTGAGTGACAAGAAAACATGATCTAAAGGAGAGTCCAAGAATAGCACCTCGAGGGTGGGCTTAATGCCCCTCTAATTGATTCAACATCGACGTCCACTATTTCAAGATCTAACATATCCATCCACCTTGACAATGACATTGAATCAATCAGAGGGACACGGGAGAGGCTTGCGACAACCACCTCCCCCATTGTAGCTGCGATAGGAACACAAAAAATTGCTAGAGCACCCACCACCCACCCCATGGCTGGACAAGGGCTTGCCATTAGATCAACTTCAAAATCACTAAATAGATGGGCTGTAGAATGGCAACCGCTGCAAAGTCTCTTCCATAATTGTGTCAGTCGAGTAATCAAAGAAGGTGATCTAAGAGACAGTCCAAGGGTAGGCATTCATTGGGGGATTTGCGCTGATAGAAAAAAATTATGCAATACCTGAGCAACACCGGATGAACATTCTAGATGAGCGCTCCCATTTTAGATCAAGTTTTAAAATCACCAAGTAGACGCGATGAGGACTGGAAACCATTGCCAAAACCTTTTTTTAAATTACACCAGCTGAGTGACAAGAAAACATGATCTAAAGGAGAGTTGAGGAATAGCACCTCGAGGGTGGGCTTCATGCCCCTCTAATTGATTCAACATTGGCGTCCACCGTTTCAAAATCTGACATATCCATCTGCCTTGACACCGATGTTTAATCAATGAGGGGGGCATGGGAGAGGCTCATGGCAACCACCTCTCCTATTGTAGCTGCAATAGGCACACAAAGAATTGCTAGAGTGCCAAGCACCCACCTCATGGCTAGACAAGGGCTTGCCATTAGATCAACTACAAAATTGTTAAACAGACGCACTATAGAATGGAAACCGCTACCAAGTCTCTTCCGTAATTGCATCATTCAAGTGATCAAAGAAGGTGATCTAAGAGACAGTCTAAGGGTAGGCATTCATTGGGCGATTCGCACTAATGGCAAAAATTTATGCAATACCCGAGCAACACTAGATGGACGTGCTAGATGAGGGCTCCCATTTTAGATCAAGTTTTAAAATCACGAAGTAGACGTGGTGAGGGCTGGCAACTGCTACCAAACCTTTTTTTGAAATTGTGCCAGCTGAGTGACAAGAAAACATGATCTAAAGGAGAGTCAAGGAATAGCACCTCGAGGGTGGGCTTCATGCCCCTCTAATTCATTCAACATTGGCATCCACCATTTCAAACTTTGACATATCCATCCACCCTAACACCGGTGTTGAATCAATGAGGGGGGCACAGGAGAGGCTCGTAGCAACCACCTCTCATATTGTAGCCACGATAGGTGCACAAAATTTTTTGCTAGAGCACCAAGCACCCACCTCATGGCTAGACAAGGGCTCGCCATTAGATCAACTTTGACATCGCAGAACAGATGCACTGTAGAATGGAAATAGCTACAAAGTCTCTTCTATAATTGCATCGATCGAGTGATTGAAGAAGATGATCTAAGAGAGGGTCCAAGGGTAGGCATTCGTTGGGGGATTTGTGCCGATAGAAAAAATTTATGCAATACCCAAGAAATATCGGATAGAGGTGCTAGATGAGGGCTCCCATTTTAGATCAAGTTTTAAAATCACCAACTAGACACGATGAGGGCTGGAAACCATTGCCAAACCTTTTTTCAAAATTGTGCTAGCTGAGTGACAAGAAAACATGATCTAAAGGAGAGTCCAGGAAGAGCACCTCGAGGGTGGGCTTCATGCCCCTCCAATTGATTCAACGTCGGCGTCCACCGTTTCAAAATCTAACATATCCATCTACATTGACACCGGTGTTGAATCAATGAGAGGGGCATGGGAGAGGCTCATGACAACCACCTCTCCTATATATGCTATTAGTGTGAGGCTCACTCTGCATTAGAAATTAGCGAACACATCGACAACTGCCATAAAAATCCAAATCATTGAAAATTCTGACCAAACAGCCATCCATGACCCAATTTTTAATGAGGTCAACAGAGGAGCAAAGGATTATCATCGATTAGGAGATGTGAATTCATGGAGCCAAGGGACTAAAATGGTCATCGAGCTCATCTGATCAAGTAGATGAATTTCACCTTGAAGGGACCCAATCCAAAAATTTTGGAGGTCATCTCCTGGAATTGTCAAGAACAAGACCAATCTTACATGCAAACTCTTCTACTGCACAAAAATAGGTTGCAATTAAAGAGAAATTGCAAGGCCATCATAATGGCTCGAGGCCAATGCTCCGACTAAGTCAATTTTCTCTTGCAATCACCATGCCGCCATTCATAGAGAGATCTCCCCATACACTTGTGATGCGACGCACAATCCAAGTGCTAGACGTGAGCTCGCCCTTGAAAGACCACTTTCCAAGACATCCCCCAATGACACATTGGAACAACAACCACTGTTGAACCATTCCCAGTGTTGTGCCGAACAAGTTGGCATTGGGTCTATATTCAAAGGCCATGAAGAGTTTCTAATCAAAGAAGCTCCCCTGCTCACTCACACAAACATCCCAAATTCTAGACACAAGCTCCCATCCTTAGAATCGCTCTCCAGATCACTGCAATGACACATTGGAATGACAACTGCTGTTGAAAAACTCCCAAAATTGTAGAAATGGAGTGAGAAAGAAGAACAACTTTGGGGAGCCACGCATAGAAAATGGGCTGCTGCTACTTCATTCTAATCTTTTATAGATCCAACATTGTTGATTTCATTTGGAATCTGAGGCTGCATTCATCCTTTTTCACACAAGCAATGGTTCTTCTAATTGAATGGCCATGGGGAGCTTTTGATAACAAAGGCTCCCTTGTCACTCGTAATGCGTAGCCCAACTACTAGACAACGGCTCGCCCTTCAGATTACTACCCAAGCAACCACCACAATGGCACCATTAGAACAACAACCGTTGCCAAACAATTCCAAAAATTTTGTGCCAAAGAAGTTGTTGCAAAGAGAACGAATCTGGGGAGAGAGCCCTCGCATAGCAAAATTGGGATGGCTTTACGGCCCTCCCAATAGAAACGATGTTGGTGCCAATATTCCAAAAACTTGAATAACGTGTCTTTCTCAAACACCAGCACTGATTCTCTTTGGGAGGGTCACCAAGAGCTTTTTTTATCAAAGCTCCCATTGTAGCCATGATATGCACACAAAAAATTGGTAGAGCACCAAGCACCCACCTCATGGCTAGACAAGGGCTCGCCATTAGATCAACTTTGAAATTGCTGAAAAGATGCACTATAGAATGGCAACCACTGCCAAGTCTCTTCCCTAATTGCATTGGTTGAGTGGTCAAAGAAGGTGATCTAAGAGAGAGTCCAAGGCTAGGGATAGGTTGGGGATTTCGCGCCAATAGCAAAAATTTATGCAATACCCTAGCAACATTGGAGGGAGGTGCTAGATGAGGGCTCCCATTTTAGATCAGGTTTTAAAATCACCAAGTAGATGCGGTGAGGGCTGGCAACTGTTGCCAAACCTTTTTCTAAAATTGCGCTAGTTGAGTGACAAGAAAACATGATCTAAAGAAGAGTCGAGGAATAGCACCTCAAGGGTGGGCTTCATGCCCCTCTAATTGTTTCAACGTCGGCATCTGCCATTTCAAAATCTGACATATCCATCTGCCCTGACACCAGCGTTGAATCAATGAGAGGGGCATGGGAGAGGCTTGCAGCAACCACCTCTCCTATATAAGCTATTAGTGCGAGGCTCGCTCTACATTAGAAATTAGCAAACACACCAAAAACTACCTTAAAAATCAAAATTGTTGAAAAATGTGACCAAACAACCATCCACCACCCCATTTTTTATGAGGTCAGCAGAGAGCAAAAGATTGTCATCGGTTAGGAGATGGGAATTATTGGAGCCAAGGTAGTGAAATGGCCACCTTTTGGAGATCGGGCGGAATAGCTCAGCTCGGGTGGAATAGCTCAAGTAGGATGACTCGACAATACCATTTGCCTCGGTGCCTTTTTTGAGGTTTACTTGAGAGGAGCAGACACAATGTCATCCTTGATCGTCTATTAGTTCAAGTAGGATGGCATGGTAAAAATGGCTCAGCATTTGGAGTGTCTATGGCAGCTGGATGGGATTTGAACTCATGGAGCCAAGGGAGTGAAATGGTCATCGAGATCATCCAATCAACTAGATGAATTTCACCTTGAAGGGGCCCAATCCAAAAATTTTATAGGTCATCTCCTAGAACTGTCAAGAACAAAGGCCAATGTTACATGCAAATTCTGCTATTGCGCAAACATAGGTTGCAATTATAGAGAAATTGCAAGGCCGTCACAATGGCTCGAGACCAATGCTCTGACTACTAAGTAAATTTTCTCTTGCAATCACCATGCCACCATTCATAGAGAGATCTCCCCATTCACTTGTGACAATGCACAATCCAAGTGCTAGACGTGAGCTCACCCTTGAAAGGCCACTTTCCAAGACATCTCGATGACACGTTGGAATGACAACCACTGTCGAACCATTCCTAATGTTGTGCTGAGTGAGTTGGCACAGAGGCGATCTTAGGGAGCTCTTGCGTAGCAATCAAGAAGTGCTTTCATACCCATCTCTCACAAAAACAATTGTTAGCTGAACAAATTTAGAATCCAAGCCTCGTATCATTTGATATCATCGTCACTGGGTCTATATTCAAAGGCCACAGAGAGGTTCTGATAAGAGAAGCTCCCCTACTCGCTTGCACAAACATCCCAAATGCTAGATGTAAGCTCCCACCCTTAGCATTGCTCTCCAGATCACCACAATGACACATTGGAATGACAACCACTATCGAACAACTCCCAAATTTGTGCCGATGGAGTGAGAAAGAAGAGCCAGATCTGGTCAACAAAAATGGCTAAGCTAGATCAGGTTGGCCAGCATGGATAGGCCACCATTTTTCACCAAAAGCTTTCGATATTAAAGCTCCCTTGTAGCTGCGATAAGTATACCATGACAAATTGCTAGAGTGCCAAGCACCCATAGCAAATTTCCATTATACCAAGCAACACTGGAGTGCTAGACAAGGGCTCATGTTTAGATCAAGTTTCAAAATCACCAAAAAGACACACCATGGATCGGCAACTGTTGCCTCACCTTTTCCAAAATTGAGTCATCGAAAAACATGATCTAAAGGAGAGCCGAGGAAAACCACTCAGAGATACTTTCATGCCCCTTTCATTGATTCAACATTAGCATACACCGTTTGAAGATATTAGTGCCAGGCTCCTTCTACATTCAAAATTTGCGGTAGCACAAAAAACTCCCTTAAAAATCTAATTCAATGAAAAATGTGACCAAACAACCATCCACAACACCATTTTTGGAGCTCAACAAGATCGAGTCGATGAAAATGGATCGGCCAGATCAGGTCGGCCAGCACAGCTCGCCTAGATCGGGTCAGCCAGAATGGCTCGCCCAGATCGAGTCGGCCAGCATGGCTTGACCACCATTTTTTGCCGAGATCTTTTAGTATTAAAGCTCCCTTGTAGCTACAATAAATACACCATGACAAATTGCTAGAGCGCCAAGCACCCATAGCAAATTGCAATTATACCAAACAACACCAGAGTGCTAGACAAGGGCTCACATTTAGATCAAGTTTTAAAATCACCAAAAAGACACACCATGGATCTACCACTGCTGCCTCACCTTCTCCAAAATTGAGTCATCGAAAAATGTTATTTAAAGGGAAAAGCACTCAAAGATCACTTCATGCCCCTTTCATTGATTCAACATCAGCATACACCATTTGAAAATCCAACAATCCAATCCACCTAGACACTAATGTTGAATCAATGAAAGGGGCATGGGAGAGGCTCGTGGCAACCACCTCTCCTATATAAGATATTAGTACGAGGCTCCTTCTACATTAGAAATCTGTTATAGCATAGACAAATCCCTTAAAAATATAATTCAATGAAAAATGTGACCAAAGAGCCATCTACGACACTATTTTTGGAGCTCAGGCAGATCGGGTCGATGAAAATGGCCTAGCCAGATCAGGTCAGCCAGAATGGCTCGCCCAGATCAGGTCAGCCAGCATGGCTCACCCAGATCGCATCGGCCAGAATGGTTCACCTAGATCGGGTCAGCCAGCATGGCTCTCCCAGATCGAATCAGCCAGCATGGCTCGACCACCATTTTTTGTCGAGAGCTTTTGGTATTAAAGCTCCCATGTAGCCATGATAAGTACACCATGACAAATTCCTATAGCGCAAAACACCCATAGCAAATTTCCATTATACCAAGAAACGTCAAAGTGCTAGACAAGGGCTCATGTTTAGATCAAGTTTTAAAATCACCAAAAAGACACGCCATGGATCGACAACCGCTGTCTCACCTTTTCCAAAATTGAGTCATTAAAAAACATGATCTAAAGGAGAGATGAGGAAAAGCACTAATATCGCTTCATGCCCCTTTCATTGATTCAACATCAATATACACCATTTGAAAACCCAACAATCTGATCCGCCTAGACACCAATGTTGAATCAATGAAAGGGGGATGGGAGAGGCTCACGAAAACCATCTCTCCTATATAAGCTATTAGTGCGAGGCTCCTTCTGCATTTGAAATCTATGATAGCATGGAAAAATCCCTTAAAAATCCTTTTCAATGAAAAATGTGACCAAACAGCCAACCATGACAACATTTTTGGAGCTTGGCCAGATCGGGTTGGCCAAAACGGCTCACCCAGATCGAGTCTGCTAGAATGGCTCACCCAGATTGGGTTGGCCAGAATGGCTCGCCCAGATCGGCTCGGCCAGCATGGCTTAGCCAGAATGGCTCAGCCAGATTGGGTCGGCTAGCATGGCTCGCCCAGATCGGGTCGGCCAGGGATGCTCGCCCACCATTTTTCAAGCATACTGCCTCCCCTATATAAGCTATTAGTGCAAGGCTTATTCTACATCAAAAATGTACATTCAGTGGACAAGTACCTTAAAACCCAATTCAATGAAAAATATGACCGAATAGCCATCCACGACCCCATTTTTGATGAGGTTGTCAACCGAGACAAAGATTGGCATTGGTTAGGCAATTTGATTGCATCAGTTAGGGGGGTAAATTGATCAATTTTTGGAGATTGAGTAGAATGGCTCAATGACCATTTTATATCAGAAGCTACCCGATTTGAGAATTATGACTCAAGTAGAATGGCTTGGGTACCCATTTTATATCGCAAGTTACCCAAATTTGAAAATTATGGCTCGGCTTGAATTTTGTATCGTAGGCAACCCAATGCAAAAATTATGGCTTGGCTAGAATGGCTCAACTTCCATTTTATATCCAAGGCTAACCGATTTGAAAATTATGAGTTGACTTTATTTTGAGCACACTACCTCTCCTATATAAGATATTAGTGCAAGGCTTGCTCTGCATTCGAGAATATGCATTCATGGAGACAAGTGCCTTAAAAAAATCAATTCATTGAAAAATGTAACCGAATAGCCATCCACGACCCCACTTTTTTTGAATTTGGTAACGGAGCCTAAAACTGACATCAGCTAGGTGGCATGATTTCATGAGCCACGGGATTAAATTGATGGTGATGAAATATGGTAAGTCAACTGGGTGAGATGACTTGAATCGGTGAGCCGACCTAGCGAGCGGACTTGGTGAGTGAACTTAAAGACTTGACTTGGTGAGCACACTTAAACTTTTGACTCGTGAGCCACCTTGATGAGCTGACTTGGGGAATCAAGCTAGAAATACAACATGGTGAGCAAACTTTAAGACGTGACCGAGTGGGGCAACTTGGTAAGGTGACATGGTAAGTCAATGTGGTGACTTGACTTGGTGAGCATCTAATTAAAGAGTCAACTCGTTGAGGCAACTTTCTAGGGTGACTTGGTGAGCCCACATGATGAGATGCCTCGGTGAGCAGAGCTGGCTAGCTCGGTTGTGAGATGACTTGGCCAACAGACTTGCCTAGCCTAAACAAACTTAAAGAGTCGACTTGCTGAGACTACTTGATGGGCCAACTTGGTGGGGTGACTTGATGAATGAACTTAAACAGTCAACTTGGTGGGGTGACTTGGCGGGATGACTTGATGAATGAACTTAGAGAGTCGACTTGGTGAGAGTACTTGGTGACTTGGTGGGCTGACCTGGCCGGGTGACTTGATGAATGAACTTAAAGAGTCCACTTGGTGGGCCAACCTAGTAGGGTGACTTGATGAATGAACCTAAAGAGTCGACTTGGTGAGAGTACTTGGTGGGCAGACATAGCGGGGTGATTTGATGAACGAACTTAAAGAGTTGACTTGGTGAGATTACTTGGTGGGGTGACTTGATGAACGAACCTAAAGAGTCGACTTGGTGGACCGACCTGGCAGGGTGAATTGATGAATGAACTTAAAGAGTCAACTTGGTGGACCGACCTGGTAGGGTGACTTGATGAACAAACTTAAAGAGTTGACTTTGTGAGAGTACTTGGTGGGCCGACCTGGCAGGGTGGCTTAATGAACAAACTTAAAGAGTCGACTTGGTGAGAGTACTCGATGGGCTGACCTGGTCACGTGACTTGATGAAAAAACTTAAAGAGTCAACTTGGTGGGCCGAATTGGCTGGTCAACTTGATGAACGAACTTAAAGAGTCGACTTGGTGGGTTGAACTAGCGAGGTAACTTGGTGAGAGTACTTGGTGGGGCAACTTGATGAACAAACTTAAAGGGATGAGTTGGCAGGGTGACTTGATGAACAAACCTAAAGAGTTGGATTGGTGAGAGTACTTGGCAGGGTGAATTGATGAATGGACTTAACGAGTCAACTTGGTGGGAGTACTTGGTAGGCCGACCTGGTGGGGTGACTTGATGAATGGACTTATAGAGTCGACTTGATGAGGGTAGTCATTTTGGTGACTTGATGAACAGACTTAAAGAGTCAGCTTGGTGGGGTGAGTTGATGAAAGCACTTAAAGAGTTGACTTGGTGGGGTGACTTGATGATAAAACTTAAAGGGTCGACTTTGAGGGGTGACTTGATGGGCGATCCTAAAGAGTTGACTTGGTGAGAGTACTTGGTTGGGTGACTTGATGAACAGACTTAAAGAGTCAAATTGGTGAGAGTACTTGGTGGGGTGACTTGATGAATGCACGTAAAGGGTCAACTTGGTGGGCTGACTTGATGAACGGATCAAAAGAGTTGACCTAGCGAGAGTACTTGGTGGGGTGACTTCATGAATAGAGTTAAAGAGTCGACTTGGTGAGAGTACTTGGTTAGGTGACTTGATGAAAGCACTTGAAGAATTGACTTGGTTAGAGTACTTGGTGGGCTGACCTGGCAGGGTGACTTGATGAATGAACTTAGAGAGTCAACTTGGTGAGAGTACTTGGTGACTTGGTGGTCCGACCTAGCTGGGTGACTTGATTAACGAACTTAAAGAGTCCACTTGGTGGGCTAACCTAGCGGGGTGACTTGATGAATGAACCTAAAGAGTCAACTTGGTGAGAGTACTTGGTGGGCAGACATAGCGGGGTGATTTTGATGAATGAACTTAAAGAGTAAACTTGGTGAGAGTACTTGGTGGGGTGACTTGATGAACGAACCTAAAGAGTCGACTTGGTGAGAGTACTCGGTGGGCTGACCTGGTCATGTGACTTGATGAACGAACTTAAAGAGTCGACTTGGTGGGCTGACTTGGTCAGGTTACTTGATGAATGAACTTAAAGAGTCAACTTGGCGGGTCAAACTAACATGGTGACTTGGTGGGCCGAGCTAGCGGGGTGAATTGATGAACGAACCTAAAGAGTCGAATTTGTGAGAGTACCTTGTGGGCTGACTTGGCGAGGTAACTTGATGACTGAACTTAAAGGGTTGACTTGGTGAGAGTACTTGGTGGGCCGACCTGGTGGAGCCACTTGATGAATGAACTTAAAGAGTCAACTTGGTGAGATTACTTAGTGGGGTGACTTGATGAAAAAACCTAAAGAGTCAACTTGGTGAGAGTACTTGGTGGGACGACTTGGTAGAGTGACTTCATGAACAAACTTAAAGAGTCCACTTGGTGGGCTGACCTGGTTGGGTGACTTGATGAATGAACTTAAAAAGTTGACTTGGTGAGAGTAATTTGTGGGTTGACCTGGTAGGGTTACTTGATGAATGAACTTAAAGAGTCGACTTGGTGGGGTGACTTGATGAACGCACTTGCAGGGTCAACTTGGTGGGGTTACTCTATGAGCATACCTAAAGAGTTGACTTGGTAAGAGTACTTGGTGGGGTGACTTGATGACCAGACTTAAAGAGTCGACTTGGTGAGAGAACTTGATGAGGTGACTTGATGAACGTAGTTGAAGAATCGACTTGGTTAGAGTACTTGGTGGGTTGACTTGATGAACAGACTCAAAGAGTTGACTTGGTGAGAGTACTTGGTGGCTCGACTTGATGAGCAGACCTAAAGAGTCAACTTATTGAGAGTACTTGGTGGGGTGAACTAATGAACGGACTTAAAGAGTCAACTTGGTGGGCCCACCTGGTGGGATGACTTGATGAACGGACTTAAAGAGTCAACTTGGTTAGAGTACTTGATCTGGTGACTTGATGAACGGACTTGAAGAGTCAACTTGGTGGACTTGAAGAGTCAACTTGGTGGGGTGACTTGATGAAAGGACATAAAGAGTCAACTTGGTGAGAGTACTTGGTGGGAAATCATGATGAACAAACTTAAAGGGTCGACATGACAGGGTGACTTGATGAACGCACCTAAAGAGTTGACTTGGTGAGAGTACTTGGTGGGGTGAACTGATGAACGGACTTAAAGAGTCGACTTGGTTGGAGTACCTACTAGGCCGACTTGGTGGGGTGACTTGATGAATGGACTTGAAGAGTAGACTTGGTGAGAGTACTCATTCTCATGACTTGATGAATAGACTTAAAGAGTCGACTTGGTGGGGTGAGTTGATGAAAGCTCTTAAAGAGTCGATTTGGTGGGGTGACTTGATGAACGAACTTAAAGGGTCAACTTTGCGGGGTGACCTGATGAACGGACCTAAAGAGTTGACTTGGTGAGAGTACTTGGTGGGGTGACTTGATGAACAGACTTAGAGAGTCAACTTGGTGAGAGTACTTGGTGGGCTGACCTAGTTGGGTGACTTCATGAATGGACTTAAAGAGTCAACTTGGTGAGAGTGCTTGGTGGGGTGACTTGATGAATGGACTTCAAGGGTCGACTTGGTGGGGTGACTTGATCAACAATCCTAAAGAGTTGACTTGGTGAGAGTACTTGGTGGGGTGACTTGATGAACAGAGTTAAAGAGTCGAATTGGTGAGAGTACTTGGTGGGGTGACTTGATGAATGCACTTGAAGGGTCGACTTGGTAGGGTCAATTGATGAACGGACCTAAAGAGTTGACCTGGTGAGAGTACTTGGTGGGGTGACTTGATGAACAAAGTTAAAGAGTTCAATTGGTGAGACTACTTGGTCGGGTGACTTGATGAACGCACTTGAAGAATTGACTTGGTTAGAGTACTTGGTGGGGTGACTTGATGAATGAACCTAAAGAGTTGACTTGGTGGGCTGACGTGGTGGGCTGACTTGATGAACGAACTTAGAGAGTCAACTTGGTGATTTGGTGGGCCAACCTGGCCAGGGGACTTGATGAATGAACTTAAAGAGTCCACTTGGTAGGCTAACCTAGTAGGGTGACTTGATGAATGAACCTAAAGAGTTTACTTGGTGAGAGTACTTGGTGGGCAGACATATTGGGGTGATTTGATGAACAAACTTAAAGAGTTGACTTGGTGAGAGTACTTGGTGGGGTGACTTGATGAATAAACCTAATGAGTCGACTTGGTGGTCCAACCTGGTAGGGTCACTTGATGAACCAGCTGGCTGACCTAGCGGGGTGACTTGATGAACAAAATTAAAGAGTCAACTTGGTGAGAGTACTTGGTGGGCTGACCTGGCGGGGTGACTTGATGAACGAACTTAAAGAGTCAACTTGGTGGGCTGACTTGGTAGAGTGACTTCATCAATGAACTTAAATAGTTCACTTGGTGGGCTGACTTGGTGGGGTGACTTGATGAACGAACTTAAAGTGTTGACTTGGTGAGAGTAATTTGTGGGCTGACCTGGTGGGGTGACTTGATGAATGAACTTAAAGAGATGACTTGGTGGGGTGACTTGATGAATGCACTTTGAGGGTTGACTTGGTGGGGTGACTCTATGAATAGACCTAAAGAGATTACTTGGTGAGAGTACTTGGTGGGGTGAATTGATGAATAGACTTAAAGAGTCAACTTGGTGAGAGTACTTGGTTGGGTGACTTGATGAACGCACTTGAAGAATTGACTTGGTTAGAGTACTTGGTGGGGTGACTTGATGAACGAACTCAAAGAGTTGACTTGGTGAGAGCACTTGGTGGCTCGACTTGATGAGCAGAATTAAAGAGTCAACTTGTTGAGAATACTTGGTGGGGTGAACTGATGAATGGACTTAAAGTGTCGACTTGGTGGGCCAACCTAGTGGGGTGACTTGATGAACGAACTTAAAGAGTCGACTTGGTTAGAGTACTTATTCTAGTGACTTGATGATCGGACTTGAAGAGTCGACTTGGTGCGGTGACTTGATGAAAGGACTTAAAGAGTCAACTTGGTGAGAGTACTTGGTGGGGCGACTTGATGAACAGACTTAAAGGGTCGACTTGGCAGGGTGACTTGATGAATGGACGTAAAGAGTTGACTTGGTGGGGTGAACTAATGAACAGACTTAAAGAGTCGACTTGGTTGGAGTACTTGGTGGGCCGACCTGGTGGGGTGACTTGATCAATGAACTTAAAGAGTTGACTTGGTGAGAGTACTCATTTTGGTGACTTGAAGAATGAACTTAAAGAGTCAGCTTGGTGGGGTGAGTTGATGAAAGCACTTAAAGAGTCAACTTGCTGGGGTGACTTGATGAATGAACTTAAAGGGTCAACTTTTTGGGGTGAATTGATGAATGGACCTAAAGAATTGACATGGTGAGAGTACTTGGTGGGGTGACTTGATGAACAGACTTAGAGAGTCGACTTAGTGAGAGTACTTGGTGGGCCGACCTAGTTGGGTGACTTTGTGAATGGACTTAAAGAGTCAACTTGGTGAGAGTACTTGGTGGGGTGACTTGATAAACAGACTCCGAGGGTCAACTTGGTGGGGTGACTTTATGAATGGTCCTAAAGAGTTGACTTGTTGAGAGTACTTGGTGGGTGACTTGATGAACAAACTTAAAGAGTCAAATTGGTGAGAGTACTTGGTGGCGTGACTTGATGAACGCACTTGAAGGGGGAACTTGGTGGGGTGACTTGATGAACAAACCTAAAGAGTTGACCTAGTGAGAGTACTTGGTGGGGTGACTTGATGAACAGAGTTAAAGAGTTGTCTTGGTGAGAGTACTTGGTCGGGTGACTTGATGAACACACTTGAAGAATCGACTTGGTTAGAGTACTTGGTGGGATGACTTGATGAACGAACTTAAAGGGTCAACTTGGTGGGCCGACCTGGTGGGGTGACTTGATGAACGAACTTAGAGATTCAACTTGGTGAGAGTACTTGGTGACTTGGTGGGCTGACCTGGCCGGGTGACTTGTTGAACGAACTTAAAAAGTCCACTTGGTGGGATGACCTGGTAGGGTGACTTGATGAATGAACCTAAAGAGTCAACTTGGTGGGCAAACATAGCAAGGTGATTTGATGAAAAAACTTAAAGAGTCAACTTGGTGAGATTACTTGGTGGGGTGACTTGATGAACGAACCTAAAGAGTCAACTTGGAGGGCTGACCTAGCAGGGTGACTTGATGAACAAACTTAAAGAGTCATCTTGGTGGGCAGACCTGGTAGGGTGACTTGATGAATAAACTTAAATAGTCAACTTGGTGAGATTACTTGGTTGGCCGACCTGGCAAGGTGACTTGATGAACAAACTTAAAGAGTTGACTTGGTGAGAGTACTCGGTGGGCTGACCTGGTCACGTGACTTGGTGAATGAACTTAAAGAGTCAACTTGGTGGGCCAACATGGCCGGGTGACTTGATGAATGAACTTAAAGAGTCAACTTGGTGGGTTGAACTAGCATGGTGACTTAGTGAGAGTACTTGGTGGGCATACTTGGCAGGGTGACTTGATGAACAAACTTAGAGAGTCAACTTTGTGAGAGTACTAGGTGGGTCAGACTGGCAGGGTGACTTGATGAATGAACTTAAAGAGTCAACTTGGTGAGAGAACTTGGTGGGCTTAGCTGGCAGGGTGAATTGATGAATGAACCTAAAGAGTCAACTTTATGAGAGTACTTGGTGGGCCGACCTGGTAGGGTGACTTGATGATCAAACTTAAAGGGCTGACTTAGTGAGAGTACTTGGTGGGCTGACCTGGCAGAGCGACTTGATGAACAAATTAAAGAGTCAACTTGGTGAGAGTACTTGGTGGGGTGACATGATGAAAAAATCTAAAGAGTTGACTTGGTGAGAGTACTTTGTGGGCCGACCTGGTAGGGTGACTTGATGAACAAACTTAAAGAGTCGACTTGGTGAGAGTACTTGGTGGGTTGACCTGGCAGGGTGACTTGATGAACGAACTTAAAGAGTCGACTTGGTGGGTCGACTTAGCAGAGTGACTTCATGAATGAACTTAAAGAGTCCACTTTGTGGGCCGACCTGGCGGGGTGACTTGATGAACTAACCTAAAGAGTCGACTTGGTGAGAGTAATTTGTGGGTTGACTTGGCGAGGTGACTTGATGAATGAACTTAAAGAGTCAGCTTGGTGGGGTGACTTGATGAATGCACTTGCAGGGTCGACAAGGTGGGGTGACTCTATGAATGGACCTAAAGAGTTGACTTGGTGAGAGTACCTGGTGGGGTAACTTGATGAACTGACTTAAAGAGTTGACTTGGTGAGAGTACTTGGTGGGGTGACTTGATGAATGCACTTGAAGAATCAACTTGGTTAGAGTACTTGGTGGGGTGACTTGATGAACAGACTCAAAGAGTTGACCTAGTGAGAGTACTTGGTGGCTCGACTCGATGAGCAGACTTAAAGAGTCAACTTGGTGAGAGTACTTGGCAGGGTGAACTGATGAACGGACTTAAAGAATCAACTTGGTGGGCCGACCTGGTGGGGTGACTTGATGAATGGACTAAAAGAGTCAACTTGGTTAGAGTAATTGTTCTAGTGACTTGATTAATGGACTTGAAGAGTTGACATGGTGGGGTGACTTGATGAAAGGACTTAAAGAGTCAACTTGGTGAGAGTACGTTGTGGGGTGACTTGATGAATGGACATAAAGGGTCGACTTGGCGAGGTGACTTGATGAACGGACCTAAAGAGTTGACTTGGTGAGAGTACTTGGTGGGGTGAACTGATGAACAAACTTAAAGATTCAACTTGGTGGTAGTACTTGGTGGGTCGACTTGGTGGGGTGACTTGATGAACGAACTTAAAGAGTCAACTTAGTGAGAGTACTCATTCTGGTAACTTGATGAATGTACTTAAAGAGTCGACTTGGTTGGGTGAGTTGATGAAAGGACTTAAAGAGTCAACTTGGTGGGGTCACTTGATGAACGAGCTTAAAGGGTCGACTATGCAGGGTGACTTGATGAATGGAACTAAAGAGTTGACTTGGTGAGAGTACTTGGTGGGGTGACTTGATGAAAAAACTTATAGAGTCAACTTGGTAAGAGTACTTGGTGGGCTGACCTGGTTGGGTGACTTCATGAAAAGACTTAAAGAGTCGACTTGGTGAGAGTACTTTGTGTGCTGACCTTGTGGGGTGGCTTTATGAATGAACTTAAAGAGTCGACTTGGTGCACCGACCTCATGTGCTGACTTGATGATCAAACTTAAAGATTTGACTTGGTGAGAGCACTAGGTGCACCAATTTAGGGAGTCGAGCTAGTGAGTCAAATTGGTGAGTGAGCTTAAAAAGGCATCTTGGTTGGGAAAGTTGGCAAGGCGAGATGCTGGGCCAACTTGGTGAGCCAAGTTGTTGAGCAAACTAAAAGAGTCAACTTGTTGAGGCTACTTGGTGGGGTGACCTGGCGACCCCACTTGGTGAGGCGACCAGGTGAGCGAAGCTATCCAACCCTTGGTTGCCAGCCCTTAGGATAGGCAACCTTACAAGTTGACTTGGTGAGCAGACTTAAAGAGTCAACTTGGCACCTTCACTACACAATATGCACACCCACATGGGTGCCATCACTGCAATAGTCTGCAAGACAAGCTACTAGCTATCACCCAAAGTTGTCCTAGACAACGTTCGGGCCTTTCTTAAATAGGAAATTATATGCCGATGGGGAAGGTTCTAGATGCTCAGACTTAATGCCTATGGCTGGAAGACCCTGACAATACACATAAGTCTTCCTAATACATCTTTGAAAAATTATTTTAGAAATTTTGGTAGCCCAAATTTTGAAGGCCATAACTCACAAATAGTTGCTCTGATTGGTTATTATAACCACTTTTCAGAACTACCAGCTCCTGATCTACAGTCTTAGGAATGCTATTATAACCCTTCCCTCAATTTTTTGAACCTCATTCGGGCACTCTAAGGCCTCCAACGGTGAGCCTGAACATTTTTAGCATATATTTCCACCAAAAATCTGCAATAACTTCTTGATACTTATGCTTGAGCTAACTTGGTGAGTGGACTTAGAGTGTCAACTCATTGAGGTGACTTGGTGGGGTTGACCTAGCAAGGTGAAACCCACTTGGTGAGAAAACTACAAGAGTCAGATTGGTGAGCACGCTATAATTACTGGCTTGGTGAGCTGACATGACCATTGGGCTTAACGAGGCAAGTTGGTGGGGCAAGTTGGTGAGGTGACTTGGTGAGTTAGTTCATTTAGATGACATGGTGAGCCGAACTGGGGAGGCAACTTGGCGAGAAAACTTGGTGAGATGACTTGGCAAGCCGAATTGGGGAGTCAACCTGGCGAGCAAATTTGAAGAGTCAACCCATTAAGGAAACTTTGCAAGACCACCTTGTGAGCTGACCTGGGGAGATGACCTAAGGGAAGACTTGGTGAGCGTGCTTGAACAATCAGATTTGCAAGCTAACATGGGAAGCCAACCTAGCAAAACAACGTGTTGAGTGGGCCTAACGTAGCGAGTTGGTGGGGCGACTTTTCAAGTGGAATTAGAGAGCCAATGTGGTGAGGCAACTCAGTGAGTTGGTTTGTTGAGATGACATGGTAAGCTGACTTGGTGAGTCAACTTGGTGAGCAAACTTAAAGAGTCAACTTGGCAACATACTCGAGTCGACTTGGTGAGGCAACCTGGCAAGTGGGCTCAAAGAGTCAACATGGTGAGGTGACTCATTGAGTCAACATGGTGAGGCAACTCATGGTGAGGAGCTATCCTTGAGGTGACTTGGTGAGCCTACTTGATTAGTCAACTTGGTGAGCTGACCTAACAAGCTGACACGGTGAGCAGGCTTAAAGAGGTGACTTGGTGGGGTAACTCGACAAGCCAACTTATCAAGGTGAGATGGTGAGTTGACTTGGTGAGCTAACTTGGTGAGAGCACTTAAAGAGTCATCTTCATGAGGTGACTCAACAAGTTTGCTCACTGATGCGACTTGGGCAGGATGACCTAGCAAGCGAACTTAAAGAGGCGACTTGGGTGGGCTGACCTGGTGAGCGAACTTAAAGAGTTGACTTGGCAACGTACTTGAACAACTGACTTGATGAGCTGACATGGTGAGTGGGCTTAGAGAAGCAACTCGGTGGGGCAACTTGGCGAGCACACTTGTTGGGTCAAGGTGGTAAAATGACTAGGTGAGTCAACTTGGTGAGCTGACTTAGGGAGCTGACTTGGTGAGTGAACTTAAGGAGTCAACTTGGTGAGGCAACCTGAATAGTCAACTTGGTGAGCTGACTTGGGGAGCTGACATGGTGAGAAATCTTAAAGAAGAGGCAACTTGGTGGGGCAACTTGGTGAGGTGAGATGGTAAGTCATCTTAGTGAGCTAGCTTGACGAGTTGTGAGTGGACTTAAAGAGTCAATTCTTGATTTGGCAAAGACCACATGGTCAGATGACTTGGTGAGCTGACCTGTCTAGCAAAATTGCCAAGAAAACTTATAGAATTGACTTGCTGTCCCCAGCTAGGATCGTATGCCTGGGTTGACCCAACTTGGGTCACCCGACTGGGTCAACCCATCTTCGTTGCCCCAGCCTCAAGTGACTCGACTGGGTCACCAAAGTGGGTCAACGAGGGAAAAATAAATCATGGGAGGCCTTGTACAGCAAAAAGTGCTAAATTTTGGGCATTACAAAAAAAAACAAGTTACCCACTTTTGGATCATGCACAGGTTTTAGTTCACGTATTGCTGAGCTGACTTGAGGCGTTACGCCTAGCTAGCCACATTCGAGGTAGGGTAGTCGAAATGATCCGATTTGAGAATTTTATTTATAAAAAGAGATCATGATAGGCCCCGTAAAGTGAAAAAGAATGAAATTTTGGGAGTTAAAAAAAAATGTTACCAATTTTTGGATTGTGCATAGGGCTTGGGTCACGTAGCATCGCGGTGCCCTAGGTGACATGATTCGAGAAAAAAGTCAACAGTGGCATGAGTCATGCAAAAACATTGGAGGCCATTAAGGCTTGAGGTACTTCAAGTCAAGGTTGCCAAGGTAGGTCAGATTGAAAACTTTGGGCGTTAACCAAAAAGAAAAAGTTAACCGCTTTTGGATCATGTACATGGCTCAGGGCACCTAGAATTAAGTGGAGCATGCTGACATGATTCATGCAAAAAAATTGGAGATGACTCGAGTCAGGGTATCTGACTTTATTCGAGTTCAAAACTTTGGGACTTGACAAAAAAAAGAAAAAAGAAAAAGTTACCCAGTTTTGGATCACGTGACTCGGGCCACTTGGAATCAAGGCGAGTGCAGTTACATGAGTCAAGCAAAAAAAAATAGAGGCAGTTAAGGATCGAGGAAATTTGAGTCGAGGTAGCTAAGTCAATTTGAAAACTTTGGTCGTTAGCCAAAAAAAGAGTTAATCGCTTTTGGATCATGTACATGACTTGGGGCACATAGAATCAAGTCAAGCATGGTGACATGAGTGGTTCAAAAAAATTGTAGGTGATCAAGGCTTGAGGCAATTTGAGTCGGGGTTGCTGACACAATTTGGGTTGAAATCTTTGGGTGTTAACCAAAGAAGAAAGAAGTTAACCACTTTTGGATCACATACATGAATCAGGGCACCAAATCAAGCACGGTGACATGAGTCCTGCAAAAAAATAGAGGCGATTAAGGCTCGAGGCGATACGAGTCAGGGTTGCTGACACAATTTGGGTTGAAAACTTTGGGCATTTACCCAAAAATAAAGTTGACCGCCTTTGGATCACGCACATGACTTGGCGCTCTTAGAATCATGTTGAGCACGGTGATGTGAGTCATGCAAAAAAATTGGAGGTAGTTAAGGCTCAACACGACTCGAGTCAGGGTTGCGGTAGTTGGGGCGATTCATGTCGGGGTTGCCGACACGGTTTGAGTTGAAAACTTTGGGCATTAACCCAAAAAAATAAAGTTGACCTCTTTTGGACCACATACATGACTCGGGGAACTTAGAATCAAGTCGAGCATGGTGACATGGCTTGTGCAAAAAATTTAGAGGCAATTAGGCTCGAGGCGATTCGAGTCAGGGTAGCCACCTTGATTTGAGTTCAAAACTTTGGGCGTTAACCAAAAAAATAAGTTTGCCAATTTTGGATCACGTACATGAGTCGTCTGCCCTCATGAAAATTACAAAACTCAGGGATTTGCCTAGAATTTGCAATCATAAGATTTTTCTGCCCTCACAAAAATTTACAAACCCCACCCGCTCAAAATTTGGACTTGGAAGACTTTTCTGCCCTTGCAGAATTTACAAACCCCACCCGCTTAGAATTTGGCACTTGGAAATTACAAAACCCCACTCGCCCAAAATTTGGACTTGGAAGATCTTTCCACCCTCACAGAAATTTCAAACCTAACTCATAAAAAATTGCACAAATTACAAACCCAACCCACATGGAAATTGTACTTGGAAGACTTTTTCACCCTCAAGGAAACTTTGGCACTCGAGAGATTTTTTCGCACTCGCGGAAATCACAAAACCCCAACTACCGGGAATTTGGCATTTGGGAGATTTTTCTGCCCTTTTGAAAATCACAAACCCCACCAACTCAGAATTTGGCACTTGGGAGATTTTTTTCCCCCTCGTGGAAATTTTACAAAACCCCACTCGCTTGAAATTTGGCACTCGGGAGATTTTTCCGCCTTGGTAAAAATTGCAAACCCCACCCGCCAAGAATTTGGCACCTGGGATATTTTTACGCCCTTGTGAAAATTGAAAACCCCACCTGTCGAGAATTTGGCACTTGGGAGATTTTTTCACCCTTGCAGAAATTGCAAACCCCACCCACCTAGAATTTGGCACTTGGGAGATTTTTTCGCCCTTGCAAAAATTTTAACAAAACCCCACCTTCCCGGAATGTGGCACTTGGGAGATTTTTCCACCCCGATAGAAATTGCAAACCCCACCCGTCGGGAATTTGGCACTTGGGAGATTTCTTCGCCCTCACAAAAATTTTTACAAAACCCCACCTGCCGGGAATTTGGCACTTGGGAGATTTCTTTGCCCTCGCGGAAATTTTCACAAAACCCCACCCGCTCAAAATTTGGCACCTAGGAGAGTTTTTCTACCCTCGTGAGAATTGCAAACCCCACCCGCCCAGAATTTGGCACTTGGAAGATTTTCCCACACTTGCAGAAATTGCAAACCCCACCCGCCGAGAATTTGGCACCTGAGAGATTGTTACGACCTCACAAAAAAAACTTGCAAACCCCACCCACCCAAAATTTGGCACTTGGGAGATTTTCTCACCCTCGCGCAAATTACAAACCCCACCCACCTTAAAGTCGAAAAAGGTTTTACGAATCGAGGTGACAAAGGGCTGAATCTTAATGGATTGTGGTAGCAAGGCCACTCTGCCACTTACAATACCCCATCTCTTATTTAAGTTTTTTGCAAAAGATTCTTCTTGTCGACCGCTTGAAATTAATATCCAAGGTTGCTCCAATGGGCTAATGCACCGATCGGAGATGGCCAATGAGATGGGCCCCTGGGAGTGCAAGAGCATCCCTACTGTAGGTCGCGATGCAGCCAGAGAGAGATATGCATCGCATCTAGCATGGATTCTAACTTAGAGGCATTCAGTCATAATTAGACACATGGTAGCTTCACGCCACTGGCTTTTCAACCAAGCACGATGACCAAATGTGTGAATCAATTGTTCCTCTCATACTAAGTTAAATTACTATCGCGGCGCAGATAATCAGTAGGTTAAAACTAACCTGTCTCATGACAGTCTAAACCCAGCTCACATTCCCTATTGGTGGGTGAAAAATCCAACACTTGGTGAATTATGATTCACAATGATAGGAAGAGTTGACATCGAAGGATCAAAAAGCAACATCGCTATGAATGCTTGGCTACCACAAGCCAATTATCCCTATGGTAACTTTTTTGACACCTCTAGCTTTAAATTTTGAAAGTCTAAAGGATCGATAGGCCACGCTTTCATGGTTTGTATTCTTACTAAAAATCAAAATCAAAATCAAATGAGCTTTTACCCTTTTGTTTCACATGAGATTTCTATTCTCATTGAGCTCATCTTAGGACACCTACGTTATCTTTTAACAGATGTGTTGCCCCAGCCAAACTCCCCACCTGACAATGTCTTTTACCCAGATCGGCACACCTAGATGCACCTTAAGGCCAAAAATAGGGGCATTTCCCTATCTCCACCTCACAAAATAAGTTAAATAAGTGGGAATTTCATTAATCCATTCATGCACATCATTAATTAGATGATGAGGCATTTGGCTACCTTAAGAGAGTCATAGTTACTCCTATCATTTACCCGTGCTTGGTTGAATTTCTTCACTTTGACATTCAGAGCACTGGGTAGAAATCACATTGCATCAGCATCTGCAAGGACCATCACAATGCTTTTTTTTAATTAAATAGTCAGATTCCGCTTATCCATACCAATTTTGAGTCGACTGTTCACCGCCTAGGGAAAGCCATCCGAAGGGGGCATCCTACGTCCGTCGCCCGATCGGAACATGATGGCCTGCCCTTGCCACAGGAGCAGCTCGGGTAGGCCGCCAACAACCCACAAGTTTGGGGCATAGACCCCTAGGTCCAGCCCTCAGAGCCAATCCTTTTCCCGAAGTTATGGATCCATTTTGCTGACTTCCCTTACCTACATTGTTTTATTGACCAGAGGTTGTTCACCTTGGAGACCTGATGTGGTTATGAGTACGACTAAGTGTGAATGGCACTCGGTCCTCTAGATTTTCAAGGGCCACCAAAGGCACACCAGACACCACGGGATGTGCGGTGCTCTTCTAGCCACTGGACCCTATCTCTGGTTGAACCAATTTTAGGGTGGGCAGGCTGTTAAAAAGAAAAGATAACTCTTCCCAGGGCCCCCGCCGATGTCTCCAGATTTCCTAACATTGTCATCCACCACCACGTCCTAGTTCAAGAATATTAACCCAATTCCCTTTCGATGATCGCGCAATGTGCGCCCTTGAAATAGGGTTTCCCCATCTCTTAGGATCGACTAACCCATGTCCAAGTGCTGTTCACATAGAACCTTTCCCCACTTCAGTCTTCAAAGTTATCATTTGAATATTTTCTACTACCACCAAGATTTGCACTAGGGGCTGATGCACCTAGGCTCACGCCCAAGGTTTCACAAAAACCCCTACATCCTCCTACTCATCGGAGCTTAGCACTTGCCTCGATGGCCTAGTATAGGTTGCGTGCTTCAGCGCCATCCATTTTTGGGGCTAGTTGATTCGGTAGGTGAGTTGTTACACACTCCTTAGCAGATTTTGACTTCCATGACCACCATCTTGCTATCTTAATCAACCAACATCATTTGTGGGATCTGGGTTAGTGTGCAATTTGGCATTGTAACTCAAACTTTTGGTTCATCCTGCATCACCAGTTCTACTTACTGAAAATGGCCCACTTAGAGCTCACAATTTTGTGCCATGGCTCAATAGAGTAGCCACACTGACTTACCTATTTAAAGTTTGAGAATAGGTCAAGGGAATTACGCCCCCGATGCCTCTAATCATTTGCTTTACCTGATAAAACTCGCATGTGAACTCTAGCTACCTAAGGGAAACTTTGAAGGAAACCAGCTACTAGACAGTTGGATTAGTTTTTTGCCCCTATACCCAAGTCAGATGAATGATTTTCACGTCAGTATTGCTATGGGCCTCCACCAGAGTTTCCTTTGGCTTTTCCCTACTCAGGCATAGTTCACCTTCTTTCGGGTCCTAATATGTGTCCTCGCACTCGAAGCCTTCACAAAAGATCAGGGTCGATCGGTGGTGCACCCCCCGAGAGGGGATCTCACCAGTCAGCTTCCTTGCACCTCATGGGTTTTCCCATCTTGCTAACTGGCACACATTTTAGACTCCTTGTTCTGTGTTTCAAGATGAGTCAGATGGAAATCTCGCTGGCCAGTGCCACGAGCATACAAGTGCCCGAGAGCCCACCGTCAAGGCATGCACTTCGCTCCTCGACTACCATGAAAAAAGTATTTGTGTGACCAAAAGTTCACGCTTGTGCCATCATGACAGCCTGCACTGGCACATCCCTCAAACCGAGTGGAAGACTGGCTCACACCGTTCTACATCTGACCGGGGCACATTTCCAACCTCCATCTGCTTCCCTCCCAGCAATTTCAAGCACTCTTTAACTCTCTTTTCAAAGTCCTTTTCATCTTTCCCTTGTGGTACTTGTTTGCTATCAATCTCTCACCCGTATTTAGCCTTGGATAGAATTTACCACCTGATTAGGGCTGCATTCCCAAACAATCCAACTCGCCGATAGTGCCTCGTGGTGTGACAGGGTCCGAGCTTAATAGGGCTCTCACCCTCTCTGTCTCCCCCTTCCAGGGGACTTGGGCCTAGTCCGTCGCTGAGGATGCTTCTACAGACTACAATTTGATAGGTGCAGCCATTGATTTTCATGTTGGGCTCTTCCCGATTTGCTCGTTGTTACTAGGGGAATCCTAGTAAGTTTCTTTTCCTTTGCTTATTGATATGATTAAACTCAGCAAGTATTCATGCTTGAATTAGGGATGTGGATCGACAAACCTTGTGCTCATTTCATGACGGATCGACAAGGCTTGTGCTCATTTCAACTGGCCACACACCACTTATAGACACGAATGACCATCTTTGCTCCTTGCTAGGGAGGGCAAAATTTTGTAGTGCGACGCCAAAGCAGATGTGCCCTTGGCCAAGGTGTCGAGCACAACTTGCATTCAAAAACTTGATAATTCATGGGATTCTACAATTCACACTAAGTATCGCATTTTGCTACATTCTTCATCATGGCAAGAGCTGAGATATCCATTGCCAAGAGTCATGATTTTTTTATGTTTTTGTCTTTCGGTGACCCAAGCGCACAAGGCACTGGATCACACTTCATTCTTTGGATTTCTAACGTGCGTGATGCACCTATGTGATGGGTGTTGACACATCCTGAACCTCGAGCACCCAATGGGTGTGACGAGGAATGCTGTGGTGTGTCCCTGCCCCATCACCTTGCAAAGGTGGGAGTCAATGCATGGGAGAGCCATGTTAGGGTATGGGGCCCCTACCTCACAAATCATGCGACTGCACCCATCCTAAATAGAGAATGCTCCAAGCGATGAGTCAACACACCTGGGCAAGGCAACGGGGGGTTGCGACAGTCCTGACTTGTCATCATCAAAATAACAGATCCCTGGCATAGCATTTCACACGCGATCGGTAAATGAAATCTCAACAAGGGACATAGCCTGGATCCCCTCAAAACTACAACCAAATAGAGACCTCTCACTCTGATGCAGACATTGTTCGAAGGCACCAATCCTAATCCAGATTACATTCGAGTCTCTTCTTCACCCCGCGGGGAATCCACACTTTCGATCATGGCATTCGATGTGACCCTCGACCTCAATGGTGCTTGACTCGTAGCTTGGCCATCCAACACATTGTTGCAAGGCCAATTTTCTGCATGTCACCAAGATTTTGGGGGTGGGGAGGAGGCTAGCTCCATCCCCTACACAATTCAGGGTCTCGAACTGACAATGATCCTATCGTAGGTTCACCTACAGTAACTTTGTTATGAATTATCCTTCCTCTAAATGATAAGGTTCAATGAACTTCTTGCGATGTCCCCAATAGGAACTGCCATCATCACCACAATTCAAACACTTCACCAGATCATTCAATCAGTAGGAGCAACGAGCGGTGTGTACAAAGGGTAGGGACGTAGTCAATGTGAGTTGATGACTCGTCCTTACTAGGAATTCCTTGTTGAAGATCAATAATTGCAATGGTCTATCCCCATCAGGATGCAATTTGGCAAGATTTCCCAAACCTTTTGAGCTAGGGAGAGAAACTCATTGGTTGTATCAGTGTAGCATGCATGTAGCCCAAAAGATCTAAGGGCATCGCAAACTTGTTATTGCCTCAAAATTCCATGGCCTAGGAGGCCATAGTCCCTCTAAGAAGTTGGCCACAAAGGGGAACCTTCGCATAGCTAGTTAGCAGGCTGAGGTCTTATTCGTTAATAGAATTAACCAGATAAATCGCTCCACCAACTAAGAATGACCATGCACCACCACCCATAGAATCAAGAAAGAGCTCTCAATCTGTCAATCCTTACTATGTCTGGACCTGGTAAGTTTCCCCATGTTGAGTCAAATTAAGCTGCAAGCTCCACTCCTGGTGGTGCCCTTCCATCAATTCCTTTAAGTTTTAGCCTTGTGACCATACTCCCCTTAGAACCCAAACACTCTAATTTCTCAGAAGGTGCTAGCGGAGTCCTTAGAGCAACATCTGTTGATCCTTGGTCGGCATCATTTATGGTTGAGACTAGGATGGTATTTGATCATCTTCAAGCCCCCAACTTTCATTCTTGATTAATGAAAACATCCTTGGAAAATGCTTTCATAGTGGTTTGTCTTCAATAAATCCAAGAATTTCACCTCTGACAATGAAATACAAATGCCCCCGACAGTTCCTATTAATCATTACTTCGATCCCGAAGGCCAACAGAATAGGACTAGACTCCTATTGCATTATTCCATGCTAATGTATTTAGAGCATAGGCTTGCTTTGAGCACTCTAATTTTTTCAAAGTAATGGTGCCAGAACCACGACGCAGCCAATTAAGGCTAGGAACACACCGCCGACAAAAGGGACGTGAGGGCCAGTGCACACCCAGAAGGTGGACCGACCATGACGACCCAAGGTCCAACTATAAGCTTTTTAACTGAAACAACTTAAATATATGCTATTGGAGCTGGAATTACCGTAGCTACTAGCACCATACTTGCCCTCCAATGGATCCTTGTTAAGGGATTTAGATTATACCCATTCCAATTACCAGACTCGATGAGCCCAGTATTGTTATTTATTGTCACTACCTCCCCATGTCAGGATTGGGTAATTTGCATGCCTGCTTCCTTCCTTAGATGTGTTAGCCATTTCTTAGGCTCCCTCTCTAGAATCGAACCCTAATTCTTTGTCACCTATCACCACCATGGTAGGCCTCTATCCTACCATCGAAAGTTGATAGGGTAGAAATTTGAATGAAGCATCGCCAGCACAAAGGTCGTGCGATCCGTCAAGTTATCATGAATCACCAGAATAGCAGGCGAGCCCGCACTGACCTTTTATCTAATAAATGCATCCCTTCCAAGAGTTAGGATTTGGTGCATGTATTAGCTTTAGAATTAATATGGTTATCCAAGTAGCAAAGTACCATCAAAGAATCTATAACTTATTTCATGAGCCATCCGCAGTTTCACAGTTTGAAATAGTTCATACTTAGACATGCATGGCTTAATCTTTGAGACAAGAATATGACTACTAGCAGGATCAACCAGGTAGCTTCTAACAATGAGGGGACCCACAAGACCTGCTATAGGCAAGGGATGCCCACTGTGATGGGAAACCAAAATTTTCATTCACTCCATCATGCATCCAAACACAATCCACCACACAAGCAACAAGAATGACATTCACATCACATGCAGGACTGACAATGCTCAAAGATTTCACAGAAGAAGGAAGTGTCCCATCGTTGATCGGAGAGGGCCAAACAAGGAGCCTTGGTTCACAGGAACCTGGGAATAACATCCTATATTGAACGCTTTACCCTCAAACTTGCTATCACCACTCCTCGAAAAGAAGCCTCAATTCTATACGAGATGCACCGAGCACGTAGCCACCTCAATTGTAAGGCCACTCAGAGACATCCATTTCCTAGGCATATGCCTCCTACATGCCTATTGAGGTGCACCTACACAGAAAAAATCCTTCTCAATTGCAACAAACATTTTCCCATGACGAAGAGCTTCTTGCTAGAGTGCCAATGGAGAGCGCCGTGCTGAAGGGTGAAGGGCCATGCGAGTCGAAAACATGGCTGGTTATGGGATTGGCGGGGACATCACTATACACATGACCACCTCAATTATAAGGCCGCTAAAGGGCATTGTGTATAACACCCCCTCTACAAATTTATAGGTGATGAGAGCCTGCCCGCATACACAGACATGTCTAACCTCTGGCAAATATCTCCTTTCCCAGCACAGCCTCACCAAAACGTTCCCCGTGACATGTGATCTGCCAGCGCAGGTATAGAAAAGTTCCTACAGGTGAACGTTCACACTGGTATTGTCAGAAAAGCTTCAATCTCATGCACATGCGCATATCAAAGAACTGCACTGTGAGGGAGCCACCTGTGAGCACCCACATCTCAACAAAAAGCATTCATGCAATTTCTTCCCCTTGATAGACACGTTGGGCCTGCACTTGTCGGAGCATTGCAAAGATGAGCATGCTAGTTCATAGGAGCCTAAGAAGAACATCTCGTACGAAACTCGTTCCCCCAAAATGCTCGAATCACAAATGCTCACAGTAGAGTTGTAATGCAAAGATGTACACCACACACGTGATCGAGTAAGGACACCCAGAGACATCCATTTCCTAGGCATATGCCCCCTACATGCTTTTTGGTGCACCCCGTACAAATGGTAATACTTTGACAAGCCCTCCTAGAATTTTGCATCGGAAGAGAGATGAAACGCCTTGGGCTTTTTGTCCACACAATGAAAACACCGAACACTCTATTTAGGGGGAAGCTGAAGAAGAGTATCTCTCACAGAACCCATGAGCCATAGCCGTTCGAATAACACGGGCATGGAGAGTTTCCACATCCAAAAAAAAATTATCGGTAATACTCTACACCTCTACTAGCTCGGACCACAAAAGCTATCATGACAGTGTCATGCACTTCTGTAGGATGAGACAGTGAAGAGGTGAGCATGCATCTAGAACACACTAGCGAATAAATTATGCGGCAACCAAATATTTTGCTAGCCCCCCTCTCAATCCCAAGGCTCTACCAATTGGAAAAAACTTAGGGTGGAGAGTGGACCCTTGATAAAATTAGGGACATTGATAAAAGCACCCGTGCAACCATCTCTTTCCTTCTTGCCACCTAGGCAGGATAGAAATGCAATGATAGAATGTGCCAAGAGATGGAACCCTTGGCTAAAAGATACAACTCCATACACTTAGCAACAAGCGCATCTTAGAATCAAACACCAAATGTGCAAGGTATTGCAAGCCGTGTAGACACCTCTCACAAAAACCAATCTTAGTTGAACAAATTTAGAATCCAAGGCTCCTATCCATCAATATTGTCGGCACTGGGTCTATATTCAAAGGCCACGAAGAGGTTCCCATAAGAGAAGCTCCCTTGCTCACTTGCAAAAACATCCCAAATGCTAGACACAAGCTCCCGCCCTTAGCATCACTCTGTAGATCACCGCAATGACACATTGGAATGACAACCATTGCTGAACAACTCCCGAATTTGTGCTGATGGAGTGAGAAAGAAGAGCTAGATTGGGTCAATGAAAATGGCTAAGCCAGATCGGGTCGGCCAACATGGATCACCCACCATTTTTTACTGAGAGCTTTTGATATTAAAGCTCCCATGTAGCCGTGATAAGTAAACCATGACAAATTTCTAGAGTGCCGAGCACCCATAGCAAATTTCCATTATACCAAGCAACGCCAAAGTGCTAGATAAGGGCTCACATTTAGATCAAGTTTTAAAATAACCAAAAAGACATGCGATGGATTGGCAACCGCTACCTCACCTTTTGAAAATCCAAAATCAGCATACACCATTTGAAAATCCAACAATTCGATCCGCCTAGACACCAATGTTTAATCAACGAAAGGGGCATGGGAGAGGCTTGTGGCAACCACCTCTCCTATATAAGTTATTAGTGTGAGGCTCCTTTTGCATTCAAAATCTACGGTAGTAGGGACAACTCCCTTAAAAATACAATTCAATGAAAAATGTGACCAAACAGCCATCAACGACACCATTTTTGGAGCTCGGCAAGATCGGGTCGACAAAAATGGCTCGGCCAGATTGGGTCGGCAGAACGGCTCACCCAGATCGGGTCGGCTAGAATGGCTTGCCTAGATCAAGTCAACCAGCATGGCTTGGCCACTATTTTTCACTAAGAGCTTTCAGTATTAAAGCTCCCATGTAGCCACGATAAGTACACCATGACAAATTGCTAGAGTGCCCAGCACCCATAGCAAATTACCATTATACCAAGCAACACTGGAGTGCTAGACAAGGGCTCATGTTTAGATCAAGTTTTAAAATCACCAAAAAGACACACCATGGATTTGCAACCACTACCTCACCTTCTCAAAAATTATGTCATCAGAAAACATGATCTAAAGGGAAAAACTCTCAGAGATCGCTTAATGCCCCTTTCATTGATTCAACACAATCATACACCGTTTTAAAATCCAACAATCTGATCCGCCTAGACACCAATGTTGAATCAATGAAAGGGGCATGGGAGAGGCTCGCGGAAACCACCTCTCCTATATAAGCTATTAGTGCGAGGCTCTTTCTACATTAGAAATCTGCGATAGCACAGACAAATCCCTTAAAAATCCAATTCAATGAAAAATGTGACCAAACAGCCATCCACGACACTGTTTTTGGAGCTTGGCTAGATTGGGTCGACGAAAACGGATCGTCCAGATCGGGTCGGCCAGAATGGCTTGCCCAGCTTGGGTCGGCTAGCATGGCTCGCCTAGATTGCGTTAGCCAGAATTACTCACCCAGATTGGGTCAGCTAGTATGGCTCGACCACCGAATAGCCATCCACGACCCCATTTTTTCCTAATTTGGCAACGGAGCCAAAAATTGACATTAGTTAGGTGGCGTGATTTCATGACCCACAGGAGTAAATTTACAGTGATGAAAGATGGTAAGTCAACTGGGTGAGACAACTCGACTTGGTGAGCCGACCTAGTGAGAAGACTTGGTGAGAAAACTTAAAGACTCGAATTGGTGGGCACACTTGAACTTTTGACTTGTGAGCCCCCTTGGCGAGATGACTTGGGGAATCAAGCTAGAAATCCAACATGGTGAGCAGACTTTAAGACATGACCGGGTGGGGCAACTTGGTAAGGCGACATGGTAAGTCAATGTGGTGACTTGGTGAGCATCTACTTAAAGAGTCAACTTGTTGAGGCAACTTTTTGGGGTGACTTGGCGAGCCCACATGGTGAGATGCCTTAACGAGTAGAGCTGGCTAGCCTGGTGGTGAGATGACTTGGCCAGCCGACTTGGCTAGCCCAAAAAAACTTAAGCAGTCAACTTAGCAAGACTACTTGGTGGGCCGACCTGGAGGGGCGACGTGATGAATAGTCCTAAAGAGTTGACTTGGTGAGAGTACTTGGTGGGGTGACTTGATGAACAGACTTAAAGAGTTGAATTGATGAGAGTACTTGGTGGGGTGACTCCATGAACAGAGTTAAAGAGTCAACTTGGTGAGAGTACTATGTTGGGTGACTTGATGAATGGACTTGAAGAATCAACTTGGTTAGAGTACTTGGTGGGGTGACTTGATGAGCAAACTTACAGAGTTGACTTGGTGGGCCAACTTGGCTGGGTGACTTGATGAATGAACTTAGAGAATTGACTTGGTGAGAGTACTTGGTGACTTGGTGGGTCAACCTGGCCAGGTGACTTGATGAACGAACATAAAGAGTCCAGTTGGTCAGCTGACCTGGTGGGGTGACTTGATGAATGAACCTAAAGAGTCAACTTGGTGAGAGTACTTTGTGGGCAAACATAGCAGGGTGATTTGATGAACGAACTTAAAGAGTCAATTTGGTGAGAGTACTTGGCGGGGTGACTTGATGAACGAACCTAAAGAGTCAACTTGGTGGGCCAACCTGGTAGGGTGACTTGATGAACAAACTTAAAGAGTCGACTTGGTGGGCCGACCTGGCGAGGTGACTTGATGAACAAACTTAAAGAGTCGACTTGGTGAGAGTACTTGGTGGGCCGACCTGGTGAGGTGACTTGATGAACAAACTTAAAGAGTCGACTAGAGGGGTAAGTTGATGAGAGTACTTGGTGGGCTAACCTGGCAGGGTGACTTGATGAATGAACTTAGAGAGTCGACTTTGTGAGATTAATTGGTGGGTCAAATTGGCGGGGTGACTTGATGAAAAAAATTAAAGAGTCAAATTGGTGAGAGAAATTGGTCGGTCGATTTGGTAGGGTGAATTGATGAACTAACCTAACGTTTTGACTTTGTGATAGTACTTGGTGGGCCAACCTGGCAGGGTGACTTGATGACCAAACTTAAAGGGTCAACTTGATGAGAGTACTTGGTGGGCCAACCTGGTAGAGTGACTTGATGAACAAACTTAAAGAGTCGACTTGGTGAGAGTACTTGGAGGAGTGACTTATTAAATAAACCTAAAGAGTCGACCTGGTGAGAGTACTTGGTGGGCCAACCTAGTGGGGTGACTTGATGAACAAACTTAAAGAGTCAACATGGTGAGAGTACTTGGTGGACTGACCTGGCAGGGTGACTTGATGAACGAACTTAAAGAGTCAACTTGGTGGGCCAACTTGGCAGTGACTTCATGAACAAACTTAAAGAGTCCACTTGGTGGGCCGACCTGGTAGGGTGACTTGATGAACGAACTTAAAGAGTCGACTTGGTGAGAGTAATTTGTGGGCTGACCTAGCAAGGTGACTTGATGAATGAACTTATAGACTCGACTTGGTGAGGTGACTTGATGAATGCACTTGAAGGGTCAACTTGGTGGGGTGACTCTATGAACAGCCCTAAAGAGTTGACTTGGTGAGAGTGCTTGGTGGGGTGACTTGATGAACAGACTTAAAGAGTTGACTTGGTGAGAGTACTTGGTGGGGTGACTTGATGAACGCACTTGAAGAATCAAGTTGGTTAGAGTACTTGGTGGGGTGACTTGATGAACGGACTCAAAGAGTCAACTTGCTGAGAGTACTTGGTGGCTTGACTTGATGAGAAGACTTAAAGAGTCCACTTGGTTAGAGTACTTGGCGGGGTGAACTGATGAACGAACTTAAAGAATTGACTTGGTGGGAGTACTTGTTTGGTCGAACTGGTGGGGTGAGTTGATGAACAGACATAAAGAGTGGACTTGGTGAGAGTACTTGTACTTGTTCTAGTGACTTGATGAAAGAACTTAAGAGTCGACTTCGTGGGGTGACTTAATGAAAGGACTGAAAGAGTTGACTTGGTGAGAGTACTTGGTGGGGTGACCTGATGAAAGAACTTAAAGGATCGACTTTGCGAGGTGAATTGGTGAACGAACCTAAAGAATTGACTTGGTGAGAGCACTTGGTGGGGTGACTTGATGAATGGAATCAAAGAGTCAACTTGGTGAGAGTACTTGGTGGTGCAACTTGATGAGCACACTTGAAGACTCGACTTGGTTAGAGTAATTGGTGGGGTGACTTGATGAACGGACTCAAAGAGTCAACTTGGTGGCTCGACTTGATGAGCAGACTTAAAGAGTCAACTTCATGAGAGTACTTTGCGGGGTGAACTGATGAAAAAAATTAAATAGTCAACTTGGTGGGAGTACTTGGTGGGTCGACCTAGTGGGGTGACTTGACGAACGGACTTAAAGAGTCGACATGGTTAGAGTACTTGTTCTGGTGACTTGATGAACGGACTTGAAGAGTCAACTTGGTGGGGTATCTTAATGAAAGGACTAAATGAGTCAACTTGGTGAGAGTACTTGGTGGGGTGACTTGATGAACAGACTTAAAGGGTCGACTTGGTAGGGTGACTTGATGAATGGACCTAAAGAGTTGACTTGGTGAGAGTACTTGGTGGGGTGAACTAATGAACGAACTTAAAGAGTCAACCTGGTGGGATTACCTGGTGGGCTGACTTGGTGGGGTGACTTGATGAACAGACTTATAGAGTCAACTTGGTGAGAGTACTCATTCTGGTGACTTGATGAATGGACTTAAAGAGTCAGCTTGGTGAGAGTACTTGGTTGGCCGACCTGGCGGGGTGACTTGATGAACAAACTTAAAGAGTCGACTTGGTGAGAGTACTTGGTGGGCTGACCTGGTCATGTGACTTGATGAACAAACTTATAGAATCAACTTGTTGGGCCGACTTGGCTGGGTGACTTGATGAATGAACTTAAAGAGTTGACTTGGTGGGTCGAACTAGTGTGGTGACTTGGTGAGAGTACTTGGTGGGAAAACCTGGCAGGGTGACTTGATGAACGAACTTAGAGAGTTGACTTTGTGAGAGTACTTGGTGGGTCCAACTGGTGGGGTGACTTGATGAACAAACTTAAAGAGTCGACTTGGTTAGAGAACTTGGTGGGCCGAGCTGGCAGAGTGAATTGTTGAATGAACCTAAAGAGTCGACTTTGTGAGAGTACTTGGTGGGCCAACTTGGCGGGGTGACTTGATGACCGAACTTAAAGGGTCAACTTAGTGAGAGTACTTGGTGGGCCAACCTAGTGGAGTGACTTGATGAATGAACTTAAAGAGTTGACTTGGTGAGAGTACTTGGTGGGGTGACTTGATGAACAAACCTAAAGAGTCGACTTGGTGAGAGTACTTGGTGGGCTGACCTCGCGAGGAGATTTGATGAATAAACTTAAAGAGTCGACTTGGTGAGAGTACTTGGTGGGCTGACCTGGTAGGGTGACTTGATGAATGAACTTAAAGAGTCAACTTGGTGGGCTGACTTGGTAGAGTGACTTCATGAACAAACTTAAAGAGTCCACTTGCAGGGCCGACCTGGCGGGGTGACTTGATGAACGAACTTAAAGAGTCAACTTGGTGAGAGTAATTTTTGGGCTAGCTTGGCGGGCTGACTTGATGAATGAACTTAAAGAGTCAACTTGGTGGGGTGACCTGATGAATGCACTTGTAGGGTCGACTTGGTGGGTTGGCTCTACGAATGGACCTAAAGAGTTGACTTGGTGAGAGTACCTGGTGGTGTGACTTGATGAATAGACTTAAAGAGTCACCCTGGTGAGAAAACTTGGTGGGGTTACTTGATGAACACACTTGAAGAATTGATTTGGTTAGAGTACTTGGTGGGGTGACTTGATGAACAGACTAAAAGGGTCGACTTAGCGGGGTGACTTGATGAATGGACCTAAAGAGTTTACTTGGTGAGAGTACTTGGCAAGGTGAACTGATGAACAGACGTAAAGAGTCAACTTGGTGGGCCGACCTGGTGGGCTGACTTGATGAACGAACTTAAAGAGTCAACTTGGTGAGAGTACTCATTCTGGTGACTTGATGAATGGACTTAAGGAGTCGGCTTGGTGGGGTGAGTTGATGAAAGGACATAAAGATTTGACTTGGTGGGGTGACTTGATGAACGAACTTAAAGGGTCAACTTTGCAGGGTGACTTGATGAATGGACCTAAAGAGTTGACTTGGTGAGAGTACTTGGTGGGGTGACTTGATGAACAGACTTAGAGAGTCGACTTGGTGAGAGTACTTTGTGGGCCAACCTAGTTGGGTGACTTCATGAACGAACTTAGAGAGTCAACTTGGTGAGAGTACTTGGTGGGGTAACTTGATGAGCAAACTTCAAGGGTCGACTTGGCGGGGTGACTTGATGAACGGTCCTAAAGAGTTGACTTGGTGAGAGTACTTGTTGGGGTGAGTTGATGAATAGACTTAAAGAGTCGAATCGGTGACAGTACTTGGTGGGGTGACTTTATGAATGAACTTGAAGGGTCGACTTGGTGGGGTGACTTTATGAAAGGACCTAAAGAGTTGACTTGGTGAGAGTACTTGGTGGGTTGACTTGATGAACAAAGTTAAAGAGTCGACATGGTGAGAGTACTTGGTCGGGCGGCTTGATGAACACACTTGAAGAATCGAATTAGTTAGAGTACTTGGTGGGGTGACTTGATGAACAAACTTAAAGAGTCGACTTGGTGGGCCGACCTTGAGGGGTGACTTGACGAACAAACTTAGAGAGTCGACTTGGTGAGGGTACTTGGTGACTTGGTGGCCCGACCTGGCCAGGTGACTTGATGAATGAACTTAAAGAGTCCACTTGGTGGGTCAAGCTGGCAAGGTTACTTGATGAATGAACCTAAAGAGTCAACTTGGTGAGAGTACTTGGTGGGTAGACATAGTAGGGTGATTTTATCAATGAACTTAAAGAGTCGACTTGGTGAGAGTACATTGTGGGGTGACTTGATGAACGAACCTAAAGAGTCGACTTGGTGGGCCAACTTGGCAGGGTGACCTGATGAACGAACTTAAAGAGTTGATTTGGTGGGCTGACCTGGTATGGTGACTTGATGAACAAACTTAAAGAGTTAACTTGGTGAGAGTACTTGGTGGGCTGACCTGGCGGGGTGACTTGATGAACAAACTTAAAAAGTCGACTTGGTGAGAGTACTCGGTGGACTGACCTGGTAACATGACTTGATGAACAAATTTAAAGAGTTGAATTTGTGGGCCGACATGGTCAGGTGACTTGATGAACGAACTTAAAGAGTCAACTTGGTGGGTCAAACAAGCATGGTGACTTGGTGAGAGTACTTGGTGGGCTGACCTAGCAGGGTGACTTAATGAACGAACTTAGAGAGTCAACTTTGTGAGAGTACTTGGTGGGTCAAATTAGCAAGGTGACTTGATGAATGAACTTAAAGAGTCAACTTGGTGAGAGAACTTGTAGCGCCGATATGGTGGGGTAAATTGATGAGAAAACCTAAAGAGTTGACTTTTTAAGAGTACTTGTTGGGCCGACTTGGTGGGGTGACTTGATGACCGAACTTAAAGCATCGACTTGGTGAGAGTACTTGGTGGGTCGACCTAGCAGAGCAACTTGATGAACGAACTTAAAGAGTCAACTTGGTGAGAGTACTTGGTGTGGTGACTTGATGAAAAAACCTAAAGAGTCAACTTTGTGAGAGTACTTGGTGGGCCGACTTGGCAGGGTGACTTGATGAACAAACTTAAAGAGTCAACTTGGTGAGAGTACTTGGTGGGATGACCTGGCAGGGTGACTTGATGAATGAACTTAAAGAGTCGACTTGGTGGGCCGAGTTTGTAGAGTGACTTCATCAATGAACTTAAAGAGTCCACTTGATGGGCCGACCTGGTTGGGTGACTTGATGAACGAACTTAAAGAGTCGACTTGGTGAGAGTAATTTGTGGGCTGACCTAGCGGGGTGACTTGGTGAATGAACTTAAAGAGTTGACTTGGTGGGGTGACTTGATGAACGCACTTGTAGGGTCGACTTGGTGGGGTGACTCAATGAACAGACCTAAAGAGTTGACTTGGTGAGAGTACTTAGTGGGGTGACTTGATGAACACACTTAAAGAGTCAACTTGGTGAGAGTACTTGGTGGGGTGACTTGATGAACGCACTTGAAGAATCAACTTGGTTGGAGTACTTGGTGGGGTGACATGATGAACAAACTCAAAGAGTCAACTTGGTGAGAGTAATTGGTGGCTTGAATTGATGAGTAGACTTAAAGAGTCAAGTCTGTGAGAGTACCTGGTGGGGTGAACTGATGAACAGACTTAAAGAGTCGACTTGGTGGGCCGACCTGGTGGGGTGAATTAATGAACAGACTTGAAGAGTTGACTTGGTTAGAGTACTTGTTTTTGTGACTTGATGAACAGACTTGAAGAGTTGACTTGGTGGGGTGACTTGATGAAAGGACTTAAAGATTCAACTTGGTGAGAGTACTTGGTGGGGCGACTTGATGAACGGACTTAAAGGGTACACTTGGCGGGGTGACTTGATTAACAGACCTAAAGAGTTGACTTGGTGAGAGTACTTGGTAGGGTGAACTTATGAACGGATTTAAAGAGTCAACTTGGTGAGAGTACTCATTTTGGTTACTTGATGAACGGACTTAAAGAGTCCGCTTGGTGGGGTGAGTTGATGAAAGGACTTAAAGAGTCAACTTGGTGGGGTGACTTGATGAATGAAATTAAAGGGAAGACTTTGTAGGGTGACTTGATGAATAGACCTAAAGAGTTGACTTGGTGAGAGTACTTGGTGGGGTGACTTGATGAAAAAACTTAGAGATTCGACTTGGTGAGATTACTTGGTTGGCAAACCTGGTTGGGTGACTTTGTGAATGGACTTAAAGAGTCAACTTGGTGAGAGTACTTGGTGTGCTGACCTTGTGGGGTGGCTTGATGAATGGACTTAAAGAGTTGACTTGGTGCGCTGACCTTGTGTGGTGACTTGATGATCAAACTTAAAGATTTGACTTGGTGAGAGCGCTTGGTGCGCTGACCTGGGGAGCCAAGCTGGTGAGTCAAATTGGTGAGCGAGCTTAAAAAGGCAACTTGGTTGGGAAAGTTGGCGAGGAAAGATGGTAGGCTGACTTGGTGAGCCAGCTTGTTGAGCAAACTGAAAGAGTCAACTTGTTGAGGCTACTTAGTGTGGTGACCTGGCGACCCCACTTGGTGAGGCAACCCAATGATCGAAGCTATCCAACCCTTGGTCACCAGCCCTGAGGAGAGGCAACTTGACGAGCTGACTTGATGAGCAGACTTAAAGAGTCAACTTGGTGAGGCATAAAGATGAGTTGGCTCATTGAGGCGACTTGGTGGGGTGACTCAATGAGCTAACCATGCGAGAAGACCTTGTGACCGAACTAAAAGTATCGACTTGGTGAGCGTGCTTGAATAGTTTACTTGTTGAGCTAACTTGGACAGTCGACATTGTGAGGAGGGCTTAAGACGTGACTTGGTGAGGTGACCCAGGAAGGTCTCGTTAATACCATAAACTTATAACAGAACCATAGAAATAATAGAAAATGTGAGAAAAAAATGTGGTCTTGTCATTTGGACCATAGAAGTGGAATTGCATAATTCATAAGCACAATATGCTAACCCACATGGGTGCCTTAACTACAACAGTCTGCAAGACAAGCTGCCAGCTGTCACCCAGAATTGTCCTAGATAATGTTCGGTCCTTTCTTAAATAGGAAATTGTATGCTGACCAGGAAGGTTCTAGATGCTTGGAATTAATGCCAGCTCCTGATCTACAAGCTCAGGAATGCTATTATAACCCTTCTATCAATTTTTTGAACCTCATTTGGGCACTCTAAGGCCTCTAATGGTGAGCCTGAAGATTTTTAGCATATTTTTCCACCAAAAATTTGCAATAACTTCTCAACACTTATTCTTGAGCTAACTTGGTGAGAAGACTTAGAGATTCAACTCATTTGGGCAACTTGGTGGGGTTGACCTGGCAAGGTGAAACCCACTTGGTGAGAAAACTGCAAGAGTTAGCTTGGTGAGCACACTAGAATTGCCAGCTTGGTGAGGTGACATGGTGAGTTGGCTTAACGAGGTGAGTTGGTGGGGCAACTTGGTGAGGTGACTCGGTGAGTTAGTTCATTTAGATGACATGGTGAGTTGAACTGGGGAGGCAACTTGGCGAGAAAACTTGGTGAGCTGACTTGGCGAGCCAAATTGAGGAGTCAACTTGGTGAGCAAACATTGAGAGTCAACTCATTAAGGAAACTTTGCAAGTCCACCTTGTGAGTCGACCTAGGGAGATGACCTAGGGACAAACTTGGTGAGCATGCTTAAATTGTCAGCTTGGCGAGATGACACGGGGAGCCAACCTAGCGAGCCAACATGGTGAGTGGGCCTAGCACGGCGAGTTGGTGGGGCAACTTGATGAGTGGAATTAGAGAGCCAACTTGGTGAGGTGACTCAATGAGTTGGTTCATTGAGATGACATGGTGAGTTGACATGGTGAGTTGACCTGGTGAGTGAACTTAAAGAGTCAACTTAGCAATGTACTTGAGTCAACTTGGTGAGGTAACCTGGTGAGTGGGCTCAAAGAGTCAACATGGTGAGGCGACTCATGGTGAGGAGCTATCCTTGAGGCGACTTGGTGGGCCTACTTGATTAGTCGACTTGGTGAATTGACTTGACAAGCTGACACAATGAGCAGGGTTAAAGAGGTGACTTGGTGGGGTAACTTGAAAAGCCAACTTATCGAGGCAAGATGGTGAGTCAAATTGGTGAGTTGACTTGGTGACTGCACCTAAAGAGTCAACTTCATGAGGTGACTTAGTGAGTTATATCGCTGATGCGACTTCGGCTGGCCGACCTGGCGAGTGAACTTAAAGAGGTGACTTGGGTGGGCTGACCTGGTGAGTGAACTTAAAGAGTTGACTTGGCAACATACTTGAACAATTGACTTGGTGAGCTGACATGGTCAGTGGTCTTAGAGAAGCAACTTGATGGGGCAACTTGGCAAGCACACTTGCTAGGGCAAGGTGGTAAAATGACTAGGTGAGTCGACTTGGTTAGCTGACTTAGGGAGCTAACTTGGTGAGTGGACTTAAGGAGTCGACTTGGTAAGGCAACTTGAATAGTCGACTCGATGAGCTAACTTGGGGAGATGACATGGTGAAAAGTCTTAAAGAAGAGGTGACCTGGTGGGGCAACCTGGTGAGGCGAGACGGTAAGTCATCTTGGTGAGATGGCTTGATGAGCTGTGCGTAGACTTAAAGATTCAATTCTTGATTTGGCAAAGACCACATGGTCAGATGACTTGGTGAGCTGACCTAGCTAGCAAAATTGGCAAGCAAACTTATAGAATTGACTTGCTGTGCCCATCTAGGATCGTACGCCTAGTTCGACCCAACTTGGGTCACCCGACTGGGTCAACCCATCTCCGTCACCCCAGCCTCGGGGGACCCGACTGGGTCACCAGAGTGGGTTGACAAGGTAAAAAAAAATCATGGGAGGTCCTATACAACGAAAAGTGCTAAATTTTGGGCATTACAAAAAAAAAAACAATTTACCCGCTTTTGGATCACGCACAGGTTTCAGTTCACATATTGCCGAGCTGACTCGAGGTGTTATGCCTAGCTAGCTAGATTCGAGGTAGGGTAGCCAAAATGATCCAATTTGAGAATTTTCTTTATAAAAAGAGATCATGATAGGCCCTGTAAGGCGAAAAGGAATGAAATTTTGGGAGTTCAAAAAAAAATGTTACTCAGTTTTGGATTGCGCACAGGGCTCGGGTCACGTAGCATCAAGGTGCCCTGGGTTACATGATTCAAGCAAAAATTTGATGGTGGAATGAGTCATGCAAAAAAATTGGAGGCCATTAAGGCTTGAGGTGCTTCAAGTCGAGGTTGTCGAGGCGGGTCGCATTGAAAACTTTGGGCATTAACCAAAAAGAAAAAGTTAACCGCTTTTGGATCACATACATGGCTCGGGGCACTTAGAATCAAGTTAAGCATGGTGACATGAGTTGTGCAAAAAATTTGGAGATGACTTGAGTCAGGGTATCTAACTCTATTCGAGTTCAAAACTTTGGGACTTGACAAAAAAAAGAAAAAAGAAAAAGATACCCAGTTTTGGATCACGTAAGTGACTCGAGCCACTTAGAATCAAGGTGAGTGCGGCTACATGAGTCGAGCAAAAAAAATTGAGGCGATTAAGGTTTGAGGCAATTTGAGTCAGGGTCGCTGATTCAATTCAAAAACTTTGGTTGTTAGCCAAAAAAAGAGTTAATCGATTTTGGATCACATACATGACTTGGGGCGCATAGAATCAAGTCAAGCACGGTGACATGAGTGGTTTGAAAAAATTGCAGGTGATTAAGGCTCAAGGCGATTTGAGTTGGGGTTGTTGACATGATTCGGGTTGAAATCATTGGGTGTTAACCAAAGAAGGAAGAAGCTAACCACTTTTGGATCATGTACATGACTCAGAGCACCAAGTTGAGCATGGTGACATGAGTACTGCAAAAAAACTAGAGGCGATTAAGGCTCGAGGTGATACGAGTCAGGGTTTCTGACACATTTTGGGTTGAAAACTTTGGTCATTAACCCAAAAAAAAAGTTGACCACCTTTGGATCATGCACATGACTCGGCACACTTAGAATCATGTCGAGCACAATGACATGAGTCATGCAAAAAAAATTGGAGGTAGTTAAGGCTCGACGCGATTTGAGTCAGGGTTGGGGTAGTTGGGGCGATTTGTGTCGGGGTTTTCGACATGGTTCGTGTTGAAAAATTTGGGCATTAACCCAAAAAAAGAAAGTTGACCTCTTTTGGACCACGTACATGACTTAGGGCACTTAGAATCAAGTCAAGCATGCTGACATGGGTTGTGCAAAAAATTTGTAGCCGATTAGGCTCGAAGCAATTTGAGTTAGGGTAGCCAACTCGATTTGAGTTCAAAACTTTGGGCGTTAACCAAAAAAATAAGTTGGCCAATTTTGGATCATGTACATGAGTCGTCTACCCTCGTGAAAATTACAAAACCCGGGGACCCACCTGGAATTTGCAGTTGAAAGATTTTTCCACCCTCACGAAAATTTACAAACCCCACCCACTCAAAATTTGGACTTGGAAGATTTTTCCACGCTCGCAGAATTTACAAACCCCACCTGCTCGAAATTTGGCACTTGGAAATTATGAAACCCTACCCACCCAAAATTTGGACTTGGAAGATTTTTCTACCCTCATAGAAATTGCAAACCTGACTCGCCTGAAATTGCACTGATTACAAACCCGACCCACATGGAAATTATACTTGGAAGACTTTTTTGCCCTCGAGGAAACTTTGGCACTTGAGAGATTTTTTTGCACTCACAGAATTCACAAAACCCCACCCACTAAGAATTTGGCACTTGGGAGATTCTTTTGCCCTTCTAAAAATCGCAAACCCCACTAGCTCAGAATTTGGGACTTGGGAGATTTTTTCCCCCTCGTGGAAATTTTACAAAACCCCACTCACCAAAAATTTGGCACTCGGGAGATTTTTTTGCCCTGGCAAAAAATTCTACAAAACACCTTCCTCCCACCTAGGATTTGGCACTTGTGAGATTTTTCTACCCTGGTAGAAATTGCAAACCCCACCCACCAGGAATTTGGCACCTAGGAGATTTTTACGCCCTCGCAAAAGTTGCAAACCCCACCCGCAAAGAATTTGGCACTTGGGAGATTTTTTCACCCTCGCAAAAATTGCAAACCCCACTCGCGCAAAATTTGGCACTTGGGAGATTTTTTGCCCTCGTGAAATTTTTTACAAAACCCCAACCACCCGAAATGTGGTACTTGGGAGATTTGATTCGGCAGGTGAGTTGTTACACACTCCTTAGCGGATTTCGACTTCCATGACCATCATCATGTTGTCTTAATCAACCAACACCCTTTGTGGGATCTGGGTTATCGCGCAATTTGGCACCATAACTCGGCTTTCGGTTCATCTCACATCGCTAATTTTGCTTACCAAAAATGGCCCACTTGGAGCTCATGATTCTGTGGCACAGCTCAACAGAGCAACCGCACTGACTTACCTATTTAAAGTTTGAGAATAGGTCAAGGGCGTTACGCCCTTGATGCCTCTAATCAGTTTCTTTACTCGATAAAACTTGCACATGAGCTCTAGCTACCCTAAGGGAAACTTTGGAGGAAACCAGCTACTAGACGGTTTGATTAGTCTTTCGCCCCTATACCCAAGTTAGACGAATGATTTGCATATCAGTATCACTATGGGCCTCCACCAAAGTTTCCTCTGGCTTCACCCTACTCAGGCATAGTTCACCATCTTTTGGGTCCCAATAGGTGTGCTCGCACTTGAACCCTTTACAGAAGATCAGGGTCGGTCAGCAGTGCACCCCCTGAGAGGGGATCTCACTAGTTACCTTCCTTGCACCTTGTGGGTTTTCCCAACCCGCCAACTCGCACACATGTTAGACTCCTTGGTCCATTTTTCAAGACAGGTCAGATGGAAAGCCTGCTAGCCAGCACCACGAGTGCACAAGTGCCCAAGAGCCCACCATAAAGGTGCGCACTTCACTCCTTGATCACTGTAACCGAAGTATTTGTGCAACCAGAAGGTCACACTTGTGCCACCACGATAGCTTGCACTGGCACATCCCTCGAACCGAGTGGTAGACCGACTCACACCATTCTGCATCTGACCGGGGCACATCATTGGCCTCCATCCACTTCCCTCTCAGCAATTTCAAGCACTCTTTAACTCTCTTTTCAAGTACTTGTTTTCTATTGGTCTCTCACCCGTATTTAGCCTTGGATGAAATTTACCACCCGATTAGGGTTGCATTCCCAAATAACCCAACTTGCCAACAGTGCCTCATGGTGCGACAGGGTCTTGGCCCAATGGGGCTCTCACCCTCTCCGATGCCTCCTTCTAGGGGACTTGGGCCTGGTCCATCACTGAGGATGCTTCTACAGACTACAATTCAATAGGCGCGGCCATCAATTTTCATGCTGTGCTCTTCCTGGTTCGCTTGTTGTTACTAGGGGAATCCGGGAAAGTTTCTTTTCCTTTGCTTATTGATATGCTTAAACTCAGTGGGTATTTATGCCTGACTTGGGGATGTGGTAGAGATGTAGCATGCCCACACTGCGGTGGGCCGCTGAGCCTAGAATAAAGTTCCTCGCTGAGCTCATTTTAGCTGATCGCGCACCACTTGCAAACATGAACAGCCATCTCCGCTCCCCACTGGGGAGGGAAAAATTTTGTAGTGCGATGCTCAAGTAGATGTACCCTTGGACGAGGCCTCGAGTGTAACTTGCATTCAAAGACTTGATGATTCACGAGATTCTGCAATTCAAACTAAGTATCGCATTTCGCTACATTCTTCATCATGGCTTAAGCCGAGATATCCATTGCCGAGAGTCATGATTTTATTATGTTTTTGTCTTTCGGTGACCCAAGTGCACAAGGTGTTGGATCGTGCTTCATTCTTTGGATTTCTAAGGTGTGTGATGCACCTGTGTTTTGGGTGTTGACACATCCCAAACCCCAAGCATCCAATGGGTGTGACGAGGAATGTTGTGGTGTATCCCCACCCCATCACCTCGCAAAGGTGGGATTCAATGCGTGGGAGAGCCGTCTAAGTGGACAGGGCCCTTGCCCTGCAAATCATGTGAGTGGACCCATCCTAAACACAAAATGCTCCAAGCGACGAGTCAACACACCTGGGCAAGGCAATGGGGGGTTGCGGCAGTCTTGACTTGCCGTCATCGAAATGACGGATCCATGGCACAGTGCCGCGTATATGATTAGACCATGAAATCTCAACAGGGGATGAGGCTCAAATCCCCTCTGAACTACAACTGAATAGAGACCTCTCACTCTAACGTACACATCATTCGAAGGCACCAATCCTAATCTAGATTGCATCCAAGTCTCTTCTTCACCCCACGGGGAATCCACACTTTCTCTCACAGAATTGGATGTGACCCTCAACCTCGACGGTGCAGGACTTGTAGCTTGGCCATCTAGCACATTATTGTTGGGCCAAGTGACCACATGTTGTTGAGATTTCGGGGGTAGGGAGGAGGCCAGCTCCATCCCCTACACGATTTAGGGTTTTGAACCGACAATGATCCTATCGCAGGTTCACCTACGATAACCTTGTTATGACTTCTCCTTCCTCTAAATGATAAGGTTCAATGAACTTCTCATGATATACATCGTGCACGTGATCGAGTAAGGACACTTAGAGACATCCATTTCCAAGGCATATGCCCCCTACACACTTTTTGGTGCACCCCGTACAAATGGCCATACTTCGACAAGCCCTCCCAAAATTTTGCATATGAAGAGAGATTAAATGCCTTGGGCTTTTTGTCCACAAAATCCAAACACTGAATGCTCTCTTTAGGGGGTAGTTGAATAAGAGTATCTCCCACAAAAACCATGAGCTGTAGTCATTCAGATCGCACGGGTAGGACAGGGTATGGAGATTTTCCGCATCCAAAATAAAATTATCGCTAATACTCTATGCTTCTACTGGCCTAGACCACAAAAGCTATCATGACAGTGCCATACACTTCCATAGGATGAGAAAGTGAAGAGGCGAGCATGCACTAAGAATGCACTAGCGAATAAATTATGCGGCAACCAAACATTTTGTCGGCCCCCCTCTCAATCCCAAGGCTCTACCAATTGGCAAAAACTTAGGGTAGAGAGTGGACCCTTGATGAAATTAGGGACATTAGGTAATGCACCCATGCAACCATCTCTTTCATTCTTGCCATCCAAGCAGGATAAAAATGCAATGATAGAATGTGCCAAGAGACAGAACCCTTGGCTAAAAGATACAACTCCATACACTTAGCAACAAGCGCATCTTAGAATTGAACACCAAATGTGCAGTGTATTGCAAGTCGCGTAGACACCTACATATAGGGTATCCAACAAAACAAAGTGACAAGTACTTCCCACAAGCTCTCGAAATAGATACAAGCACATTGAGCTTCATCTGATCAACTGAATGAATTTCACCTTGAAGGGGCCCAATCCAAAAGTTCCAAAGGTCATCTCCTGGAACTGTTAAGAACTTAACATAGGTTGCAATTAAAGAGAAATTGCAAGGCTGTCACAATGGCTCGAGGCCAAAGCTCTAACTAAGTCAATTTTCTCTTGCAATCACCATGCTGTTGTTCACAGAGAGATCTCCCCATTCACTTGTGACAATGCAGAATCCAAATGCTAGATGCGAGCTCACCCTTGAAAGACCACTTTCCAAGACATCCCTCAATGACACATTGGAACAACAACCTCTGTCGAACCATTCCCAATGTTGTGCCAAATGAGTTTGCATAGAGGTGACCTTAGGGAGCTCTCACGTAGCAATCAAGATGTGCTTTCATACCCATCTCTCACAAAAACCAATGTTAGCTGTGAACAAATTTAGAATCCAAGGCTTGTATCCATCGATATTGTCGGCACTGGGTCTATATTCAAAGGCCATAGAGAGGTTCTCCCTTGCTCACTCTCAAATGCTAGACACAAGCTCTCGCCCTTAGCATCGCTCTCCAGATCACTGCAATGACACATTCGAATGACAACCACTGTCGAACAACTCTTGAATTTGTGCCGATGGAGTGAGAAAGAAGAGCAACTTTTTGGAGCCATGCATAGCAAATGGGCTGCTGCTTCATTCCGCTCTTATATAGATCTGATGTTGTTGATTTCTTTTTGAATCCAAGGCTACATTCTTCCTTGCTCACACAAGCAATGGCTCTTCTCATTGAATGGCCACGGGGAGCTTCCAATTACAAAGGATCCCTTGTCACTCATGATGTGCAGCCCAACTACTAGATGACGGCTCACCCTTTAGATCACTACCCAGGAAACCACCACAATGCAACCATTGGAATGACAACCACTGCCAAACCATTCCAGAAATTTTGTGCCAAAGAAGTTGTTGCAAAGAGAACCACTCTGGGGAGAGAGCCCTCGCATAGCAAAATTGGGATGGCTTCACGGCTCTCCCAATAGAAATGATGTTGGTGCCAATATTCCAAATTCGAATAACGTGTCTTTCTCAAACACTATCACTGCTTCTATTAGGGAGGGTTGCTGAGAGCTTTTGTTATCAAAGCTCCCATTGTAGCCGTGATAGACACACAAAAAATTTCTAGAGCACCAAGCACCCACCTCATGGCTAAACAAGGGCTCACCATTAGATCAACTACAAAATCGCTAAATAGACACGATGTAGAATGGCAACTGCTGCCAAGTCTCTTCCATAATTACATTGGTCAAGTGATCGAAGAAGGTGATCTAAGAGAGAGTTCAAGGCTAGGCAATCATTGGGGAACTCACATCGATAGCAAAAATTCATGCAATACCCGAGCAACACTAGATGAAGGTGCTAGATGAGGGATCCTATTTTAGATCAAGTTTTAAAATCACCGAGTAGAAGCGGTGAGGGCTGGCAACTGCTACCAAAACTTTTTCCGAAATTGCACCAGCTGAGTGACAAGAAAACATGATTCAACATCGGCGTCAACTATTTCAAAATTTGACATATCCATCCACCCTAACACTAGCGTTGAATCAATGAGAGGGGCATGGGAGAGGCTCGCAGCAACCACCTTTCCTATATAAGCTATTAGAGCGAGGCTCGCTCTACATTAGAAATATGTGAACACACCGACAACAGCCTTAAAAATCCAAATAGTTGAAAATTCTTACCAAATAGCCATCCACGACCCAATTTTTTATGAGGTTGTCAGAGGAGCAAAAGATTGTCATCGGTTAGGAGATGTGAATTCATGGAGCCAAGGGAGTGAAATGGTCATTGAGCTCATCCGATCAACTGGATGAATTTCACCTTGAAGGGGCCCAATCCAAAAAGTTTTGGAGGTCATCTCTTGGAACTGTCAAGAACAAGGCCAATCTTACATGCAAACTTTGCTACTGCACAAACATAGGTTGCAATTAAAGAGAAATTTCAAGGCTGTCACAATGGCCCAAGGCCAATGCTTTGACTAAGTCAATTTTATCTTGCAATCACCATGCCACTATTCACAGAGAGATCTCCCCATTCACTTGTGATGTGACATTAGAATGAAAAATTGCTGTCAAACCATTCCCAATGTTGTGCCGATCGATTTGGCATAGAGGTGCCCTTAGGGAGCTCCCACATAGCAATCGGGATGTGCTTTCATACCCATCTCTCACAAAAACCAATGTTAGCTGTGACCAAATTTAGAATTCAAGGCCTGTATCCATCAATATCATCAGCACTGGGTCTATATATTCAAAGGCCACAGAGAGGTTCCAATAAGAGAAGCTCCCTTGCTTGCTCGCACAAACATCCCAAATGTTAGACACAAGCTCCTGACCTTAGCATCACTCTCTAGATCACCGCAATGAAACATTGGAATGACAACCACTGTCGAACAACTCCCAAATTTGTGCCGATGGAGTGAGAAAGAACAGCAACTTTGGGGAGCCGTGCATAGCAAATGGGCTGCTGCTTCATTCTGCTCTTATATAGATCCGATGTCATTGATTTTGTTTGGAATCTGAGGATGCATTCATCCTTGCTCACTCAAGAAATGGCTCTTCTCATCGAATGGCCATGGAGAGCTTTCAATTACAAAGGCTCGCTTGTCACTCGTGATGTGTAGCCCAACTGCTAGATGATGGCTCACCCTTTAGATCGCTGCCCAGGCAACTACCACAAGGGTGAACTGATGAACAAACTTAAAGAATTGACTTGGTGGGAGTACCTGGTTGGCCAAACTGGTGGGGTGACTTGATGAATAGATGTAAAGAGTCTACTTGGTGAGAGTACTTGTACTTGTTTTGGTGACTTGATGATCAAACTTAAAGAGACAAATTGGTGGGGTGACTTGATGACAAGACTTAAAGAGTTGACTTGGTAAGAGTAATTGGTGGTGTGACTTGATGAAATAACTTAAAGGGTCGACTTGGAAAGGTGACTTGGTGAACGGACCTAAAGAGTTGACCTTGTGAGAGTACTTGGTGGGGTGCCTTGATGAATGGACTCAAAGAGTCAACTTGGTGAGAGTACTTGGTGGTGCGACTTGATGAGTAGACTTAAAGAGTCCACTTGGTGAGAGTACTTGGCAGGGTGAACTGATGATCATACTTAAAGAGTCAACTTGGTGGGAGTACTTGGTAGGCCGACCTGGTGGGGTGACTTGATGAAGGGAAATAAAGAGTCAACTTGGTGAGAGTACTTGTTCTGGTGACTTGATGAACAGACTTAAACAGTCAACTTGGTGGCATGACTTGATGAAAGGACTTAAAGAGTCAACTTGGTGAGAGTACTTGGTGGGGTGACTTGATGAACACAAATAAAGAATTGACTTGGTTAGAGTACTTTGTGGGGTGACTTGATGAACGGACTCAAAGAGTTGACTTGGTGAGAGTACTTGGTGGGCCGACCTGGTGGGGTAACTTGATGAATGGACTTAAAGAGTCAACTTGTTTAGAGTACTTGTTCTGGTGACTTGATGAATGGACTTGAAGAGTCAACTTGGTTGGGTGACTTGATGAAAGGACTTAAAGAGTTGACTTGGTGAGAGTACTTTGTGGGGTGACTTGATGAATGGACTTAAAGGGTTGAATTGGTAAGGTGACTTGATGAATGGACCTAAAGAGTTGACTTGGTGAGAGTACTTGGTAGGGTGAACTGATGAACGGACTTAAAGAGTCAACTTGGTGGGAGTACTTGGTGGGCCGACCTGGTGGGGTGACTTGATGAACGAACTTATATAGTCGACTTGGTGAGAGTACTCATTTTGGTGACTTGATGAATAGACTTAAAGAGTCGTCTTGGTGGGGTGAGTTGATGAAAGGACTTAAAGAGTCAACTTGGTGGGGTGACTTGATGAACAAACTTAAAGGGTCGACTTTGTGGGGTGACTTGATGAACAGACCTAAAGAGTTGACTTGGTGAGAGTACTTGGTGGGGTGACTTGATGAACAAACTTAGAGAGTCAACTTGGTTAGAGCACTTAGTGGGCCGACCTGGTTGGGTGACTTTGTGAATGGACTTAAAGAGTTGACTTGGTGAGAGTACTTGGTGGGGTGACTTGATGAATGGACTTCAAGGGTCGACTTGGCAGGGTGACTTGATCAACGGTCCTAAAGAGTTGACTTGGTGAGAGTACTTGGTGGGGAGACTTGATGAATAGACTTAAAGAGTGAAATTGGTGACAGTACTTGGTGGGGTGACTTGATGAACACACTAGAAGGGTCAACATGGTAGGATGACTTGATGAATGGACCTAAAGAGTTGACTTTGTGAGCGTACTTGGTGGGGTGACTTGACGAACAGAGATAAAGAGTTGACTTAGTGAGAGTACTTGGTCGGATGACTTGATGAATGCATTTCAAGAATCAACTTGGTTAGAGTACTTGGTGGGGTGACTTGATGAACATACTTAAAGAGTCAACTTGGTGGGATGACCTGGCAGGGTGACTTGATGAATGAATTTAGAGAGTCAACTCGGTGAGAGTACTTGGCGACTTGCTGGGCTCACCTGGCCGGGTGACTTGCTGAATGAAATTAAAGAGTCCACTTGGTGGGATGACCTGGCGGGGTGACTTAATGAATGAACCTAAAGAGTCGACTTGGTGAGAGTACTTGGTGGGCAGACATAGCAAGGTGATTTGATGAACGAACTTAAAGAGTAGACCTAGTGAGAGTACTTGGTGGGGTGACTTGATGAACAAACCTAAAGAGTCGACTCAGTGGGCTGACCTAGTAGGGTGACTTGATGAACAAACTTAAAGAGTTGACTTGGTGGACCAACCTGGTAGGGTGACTTGATGAACAAACTTAAAGAGTTGACTTGGTGAGAGTACTTGGTGGGCTGACCTAGTGGGGTGACTTGATGAACAAACTTAAAGAGTCGACTTGGTGAGAGTACTCGGTAGGCTGACTTGGTCACGTGACTTGATGAATGAACTTAAAGAGTCGACTTGGTGGGCTGACATGGCCGGATAACTTGATGAATGAACTTAAAGAGTAAACTTGGTGGGTCAAACTAGCGAGGTGACTTGGTGAGAGTACTTGGTGGGCTAACCTAGTAGGGTGACTTGATGAACGAACTTAGAGAGTCAACTTTATGAGAGTACTTCGTGGGTCGAACTGGCAGGGTGACTTGATGAATGAACTTAAAGAGTCAACTTGGTGAGAGAACTTGGTGGGCCAAGCTGGCGGGGTGAATTGATGAACAAACCTAAAGAGTCAACTTTGTGAAAGTACTTGGTAGGCCGACCTGGAGGGGTGACTTGATGACCGAACTTAAAGGGTTGGCTTGGTGAGAGTACTTGGTGGGCCGACCTGGTGAAGTGACTTCATGAACAAACTTAAAGAGTTAACTTGGTGAGAGTTCTTGGTGGGGCAACTTGATGAACAAACCTAAAGAGTCAAATTGGTGAGAGTACTTGGTGGGCCGACCTGCTGGGGTGACTTGATGAAAAAACTTAAAGATTTGACTTGGTTAGAGTACTTGGTGGGCTGAATTGGCAAAATGAATTGATGAACGAACTTAAAGAGTTGACCATGTGAGAGAACTTGGTGGGCCAAGCTGGCAGGGTGAATTGATGAATGAACCTAAAGAGTCGACTTTGTGAGAGTACTTGGTGGGCCGACCTGGCGGGGTGACTTGATGATCGAACTTAAAGGGTCGACTTGGTGAGAGTACTTCTTTGGCCAACCTAGTAGAGCAACTTGATGAATGAACTTAAAGAGTCAACTTGGTGAGAGTACTTGGTGGGGTGAATTGATGAACAAACCTAAAGAGTCAACTTGGTGACAGTACTTGGTGGGCCGACTTGGCGAGGTGACTTGATGAACAAACTTAAAGAGTCAACTTGGTGAGAGTACTTGGTCGGCTGACGTGGAGGGGTGACTTGATGAATGAACATAAAGAGTCGACTTGGTGGGCTAACTTAGTAGAGTGACTTCATGAACGAACTTACAGAGTCCACTAGGTGGGCTACCTTGGCAGGGTGACTTGATGAACGAACTTAAAGAGTCCACTTGGTGAGAGAAATTTGTGGGCTGACCTGGCAGGGTGACTTGATGAATGAACATAAAGAGTTGACTTGGTGGGGTGACTTGATGAACACAGTTAAAGGGTCAACTTGGTTGGGTGACTCTATGAACAAACCTAAATAGTTGACATGGTGAGAGTACTTGGTGGGGTGACTTGATGAACAGACTTAAAGAGTCAACTTGGTGAGAGTACTTGGTGGGGTGACTTGATGAATGCACTTGAAGAATAGACTTGGTTAGAGTACTTGGTGGGGTGACTTGATGAACAATCTCAAAGAGTTGACTTGCTCAGAGTACTTGGTGGCTTGACTTGATGAGCAGACTTAAAGAGTCCACTTGGTGAGAGTACTTGGTAGGGTGAATTGATGAACAGACTTAAAGAATCGACTTGGTGGGAGTACTTGGTTGGCCAAAATGCCAGGGTGACTTGATGAATAGACATAAAGAGTTGACATGGTGAGAGTACTTGTACTTATTCTGGTGACTTGATGAATGGACTTAAAGGGTCAACTTGGTGGGGTGACTTGATGAAAGGACTTAAAGAGTTAACTTGGTTAGTGTACTTGGTGGGGTGACTTGATGAAAGAACTTAAAGGGTCGACTTGGCAGGGTGACTTGGTGAATAGACCTAAAGAGTTGACTTGGTGAGAGCACTTAGTGGGGTGACTTGATGAATGCACTCAAAGAGTCGACTTGGTGAGAGTACTTGGTGGTGCATCTTGATGAGTAGACTTAAAGAGTCCACTTGGTGAGAGTACTTGGTGGGGTGAACTGATGAACAGACTTGAAGAGTCGAATTGGTGGGAGTACTTGGTGGGCTAACCTAGTGGGGTGACTTGATGAAGGGATTTATAAAGAGTAGACTTGGTCAGAGTTCTTGTTCTGCTGACTTGATAAAGGGACTTAATCAGTTGACTTGGTGGGGTGACTTGATGGAAGGACTTAAAGAGTCGACTTGGTGAGAGTACTTGGTGGGGTGACTTGATGAACGCACTTGAAGAATTGACTTGGTTAGAGTACTTGTCGGGGTGACTTGATGAACGGACTCAAAGAGTCAACTTGGTGAGAGTACTTGGTGGCTCGACTTGATGAGCAGACTTAAAGAGTCAACTTGGTGAGAGTACTTGGTAGGGTGAACTGATTAACAAACTTAAAAAGTCGACTTGGTGGGAGTACTTGGTGGGCCGACCTGGTGGGGTGACTTCATTAACAGACTTAAAGAGTCGACTTGGTTAGAGTACTTGTTCTGGTGACTTGATAAATGGACTTGAAGAGTTGACTTGGTGGGGTGACTTGATGAAAGGAATTAAAGAGTTGACTTGGTTAGAGTACTTGGCGGGGAGAACTGATGAATGAACTTAAAGAGTCGAATTCATGGGAGTACTTGGTGGGCCAACCTTGTGGGGTGACTTAATGAACAGACTTATAGAGTCGACTTGGTGAGAGTACTCCTTTTGGTGACTTGATGAATGGACTTAAAGAGTCAGCTTGGTGGGGTGACTTGATGAAAGGACTTAAAGAGTCAACTTGGTGGGGTTACTTCATGAACAAACTTAAAGGGTTGACTTTGTGAGGTGACTTGATGAATAGACCTAAAGAGTTGCCTTGGTGAGAGTACTTGGTGGAGTGACTTGATGAATAGACTTAGAGAGTTGACTTGGTGAGAGTACTTGGTGGGCCGACCTGGTTGGGTGACTTTGTGAATGGACTTAAAGAGTCGACTTGGTGAGAGTACTTGGTGTGGTGACTTGATGAATGGACTTCAAGGGTCGACTTGGCAGGGTGACTTGATGAATGGTCCTAAAGAGTTGACTTGGTGAGAGTACTTGGTGGGGTGACTTGATGAACAGACTGAAAGAATCAAATTAGTGAGAGTACTTGGTGGGGTGACTTGATGAATCCACTCTAAGGGTCGACTCGGTTGGGTGACTTGATGAATGGACCTAAAGAGTTAACCTGGTGATAGTACTTGGTGGGGTGACTTGATGAACGAACTTAGAGAGTTGACTTGGTGGGCTGACCTGGCAGGGTGAGTTAATGAACGAACTTAGAGAGTCGACTTGGTGAGAGTTCTTGGTGACTTGGTGGGCCAACCTGGCCGAGTGACTTGATGAACAAACTTAAAGAGTCCACTTGGTGGGCTGACTTGGCAGGGTGACTTGATGAATGAACCTAAAGAGTCTACTTGGTGAGACTACTTAGTGGGCATACATAGCGGGGTGATTTGATGAACGACCTTAAAGAGTCAACTTGGTGAGAGTACTTGGTGGGGTGACTTGATGAACGAACCTAAAGAGTCGACTTGGTGGGCCGAACTGGCAGGGTGACTTGATGAATGAATTTAAAGAGTCAACTTGGTGGGATGACCTAGTAGGATGACTTGATGAACAAACTTAAAGACTCGACTTGGTGAGAGTACTTGGTTGGCTGACCTGGTGGGGTCACTTGATGAACAAACTTAAAGTGTCGACTTGGTGAGAGTACTCGGTGGGCTAACCTAGTCATGTGACTTGATGAATGAAGTTAAATAGTCGACTTGGTGGGCCAACTTGGTTGGGTGACTTGATGAACGAACTTAAAGAGTCAACTTGGTCAGTCAAACTAGCATGGTGACTTGGTGAGAGTACTTGGTGGGCTCACCTAGCAGGGTGACTTGATGAAAAAACTTAGAGAGTCAAGTTTGTGAGAGTACTTGGTTGTTCAAACTGGCAGGGTGACTTGATGAACGAACTTAAAGAGTCAACTTTGCGAGAGAAATTTGTGGGCCAAGCTGGTAGGGTGAATTGATGAACAAACCTAAAGAGTCAACTTTGTGAGAGTACTTGGTGGGCCAACCTGGCAGGGTGACTTGATGACTGAACTTAATGGGTTGACTTGGTGAGAGTACTTGGTAGGCTGACCTGGTGGAGTGACTTGATGAACAAACTTAAAGAGTCAACTTGGTGAGAGTTCTTGGTCGGGTGACTTGATGAAAAAACCTAAAGAGTCTACTTGGTGAGAGTACTTGGTGGGCTGACCTGGCAGGGTGACTTGATGAACAAACGTAAAGACTCAACTTGGTGAGAGTACTTGGTGGGCTGACCTGGCAGGGTGACTTGATGAAAAAACTTAAAGAGTCAACTTGGTGGGCCGACTTGGTAGAGTGACTTCATGAATGAACTTAAAGAGTCCACTTGGTGGGCCGACCTGGCGGAGTGACTTGATGAATGAACTTAAAGAGTTGACTTGGTGAGAGTAATTTGTGGGCTGACTTGGCAGGGTGACTTGATGAATGAACTTAAAGAGTCGACTTGGTGGGGTGACTTGATGAACGCACTTGCAGGGTCAACTTGGTGGGGTGACTCTATGAATGGACCTAAAGAGTTGACTTGGTGAGAGTACTTGGTGGGGTGACTTGATGAACAGACTTAAAGAGTCAACTTGGTGAGAGTACTTGGTGGGGTGACTTGATGAACACACTTGAAGAATCAACTTGGTTAGAGTACTTGGTGGGTGACTTGATGAAAAGACTCAAAGAGTCAACTTGGTGAGAGTACTTGGTGGCTCAACTTGATGAGCATACTTAAAGAGTCAAATTGGTGAGAGTACTTGGCAGGGTGAACTGATGAACGGACTTAAAGAGTCGACTTGGTTGGCCAACCTGGTGGGGTGACTTGATGAACGAACTTAAGGAGTTGACTTGGTTAGAGTACTTGTTCTGGTGACTTAATGAATGGACTTGAAGAGTCGACTTGGTGGGGTGACTTGATGAAAGGACTTAAAGAGTCAACTTGGTGAGAGTACTTGGTGGGGAAACTTAAACAATAGAATTTAAGGGTCAACTTGGTGGGGTGAATTGATGAACGGACCTAAAGAGTTGACTTGGTGAGAGTACTTGGCAGAGTGAACTAAATTACGGACTTAAAGAGTTGACTTGGTGGGAGTACTTGGTGGGCCAACCTGGTGGGGTGACTTGATGAATGGACTTAAAGAGTCAACTTGGTGAGAGTACTCATTCTGGTGACTTGATGAACAGACTTAAAGAGTTATCTTGGTGGGGTGACTTGATGAAAGGACTTAAAGAGTCAACTTGGTGGGGTGACTTGATGAACCAACTTAAAGGGTCAACTTTGCAGGGTGACTTGATAAATGGACCTAAAGAGTTGACTTGGTGAGAGTACTTGGTGGGGTTACTTGATGAACAAACTTAGAGAGTCAACTTGGTGAGAGTACTTCGTGGGTTGACCTAGTTGGGTGACTTCGTGAACAGACTTAGAGAGTCAACTTGGTGAGAGTACTTGGTGTGCCAACCTTGTGGGGTGGCTTGATGAACAGACTTAAAGAGTCAACTTGGTGCGTCAACCTCGTGTGGTGACTTGGTGATCGAACTTAAAGATTCAACTTGGTGAAAGCACTTGGTGTGCCGACCTAGGGAGCTAAGCTGGTGAGTTGAATTAGTGAGTGAGCTTAAAAAGGAAACTTCGTTCGGAAAGTTGGTGAGGCGAGATGGTAGGCTGACTTGGTGAGCCAACTTGTCGAGCAAACTGAAAGAGTCAACTTGTTGAGGCTACTTGGTAGGGTGACCTGCCAACCCTAGTTGGTGAGGTGACCCGGTGAGTGAAGCTATCCAACCTTAGGTCACCAGCCCTGAGGAGAGGCAAGTTGATAAGCTGACTTGGTGAACAATCTTAAAGAGTCAACTTGGTTAGGCAACTAGATGAGTTGGGTCATTGAGGTGACTTGGTGGGGTGACACAATGAGCTGAACATGCGAGAAGACCTTGTGAGCAAACTAAAAGTGTTGACTTGGCGAGTGTGTTTCAACAGTCGACTTGTTGAGCTGACTTGGAAAGTTGACATTGTGAGTAGGCCTTAAGATGTGACTTGGTGAGGTGATGCAAGAAGGTCTCGTTAATACCATAAACTTATAAAAGAACCATAGAAATAATAGAAAATGTGAGAACAAAATGTGGTCTTGTCATTTGGACCACAGAAGTGGAATTGCATAATTCATAAGCACAATATGCTAACCCACACGGGCGCCTTCACTGCAATAGTCTGCAAGACAAGCTACCAGCTATCACCCAGAGTTGTCCTAGATAACATTCAGGCCTTTCTTAAATAGGCAATTGTATGTCGATCAAGAAAGTTCTAGATGCTCAGACTTAATGCCTATGGCTGGAAGACCCTGACAATACACATAAGTCTGCCTAATACATCTTTGACAAATTATTTTAGAAATTTTGGTAGCCCAACTTCCGAAGTCCATAACTCACGAATAGTTGCTTTGATTGGCTATTATAACCACTTTTCAGAAATGCCAGCTCCTAATCTATAGGCTCTAGAATGCTATTATAACCCTTCCCTCAATTTTTTGAACCTCATTCGGGCACTTTAAGGCCTCCAATGGTGAGCCTTAAGATTTTTAGCATATTTTTCCACTGAAAATCTGCAATAACTTCTCGACACTTATGCTTGAGCTAACTTGGTGAGCAGACTTAGAGAGTCAACTCATTGAGGTGACTTGCTAGGGTTGACCTGGCAAAGTGAAACCCACTTGGTGAGAAAATTGCAAGAGTCAGCTAGGTGAGTGCATTGGAATTGCCAGCTTGGCGAGTTAACATGGTGAGTGGGCTTAATGAGGAAAGTTGGTGGGGCAACCTGGCAAGTGGAATTAAAGAGCCAACTTGATGAGGTGACTCAGTGAATTAGGTCATTTAGATGACATGGTGAGCCGAACTGGGGAGGTGACCTGGCGAGCGAACTTGGTGAGCTGACTTGGCAAGCCAAATTGGGGAGTCAACTTGGCGAGCAAACCTCAAGAGTCAATTCATTAAGGAAACTTTGCAAGTCCACCTTGTGAGCTGACCTAGGGAGATGACCTAGGGGCAGACTTGGTGAGCATGCTTGAATTGTCGGCTTGGTGAGCTGACATAGGGAGCCAACCTAGCGAACTGACATGGTGAGTGGGACTAATAGGGTGAGTTGGTGGGGTGACTTGGCGAGTGGAATTAGAGAGCCAATGTGGTGAGGTACCTCTGTGAGTTGGTTCATTGAGATTACATGGTGAGCTGACTTGGTGAGTTGACCTGGCAAGCAATTTTAAAGAGTCAACTTGGTAACGTACTCAAGTCAACTTGGTGAGGCAACCTAGAAAGCAGGCTCAAAGAGTCAACATGGTGAGGTGACTCATGGTGAGGAGCTATCCTTGAGGTGACTTGGTGGGCCTACTTGATTAGTTGACTTGGTGAGCCATCCTAATGAGCTGACATGGTGAGCGAGCTTAAAGAGGTGACTTAGTGGGGTAACTTGGCAAGCCAACTTATCGAAGTGAGATGGTGAGTCGACTTGGTGAGCTGACTTGGTGAGTCCACTTAAAGAGTCAACTTTGTGAGGTGACTTGATGAACAGACTTAGAGAGTCAACTTGGTGAGAGTACTTGGTGGGCCGACTTGGTTGGGTGACTTCATGAATGAACTTAAAGAGTCAACTTGGTGAGAGTACTTGGTGGGGTGACTTGATGAACGGTCCTAAAGAGTTGACTTGGTGAGAGTACTTGGTGGGGTGACTTGATGAAAAGACTTAAAGAGTCAAATTGGTGAGAGTACTTGATGGGGTGACTTGATGAATGCACTTGAAGGGTCGGCTTGCTGGGGTGACTTGATGAACGGACCTAAAGAGTTGACCTGGTGAGAGTACTCGGTGGGGTGACTTGATGAATAGAATTAAAGAGTCAACTTGGTGAGAGTACTTGGTGGGGTGACTTGATGAACACACTTGAAGAATCGACTTGGTTAGAGTACTTGGTGGGGTGACTTGATGAACAGACTCAAAGAGTCAACTTGGTGAGAGTACTTGGTGTCTCAACTTGATGAGCAGACTTAAAGAGTCAACTTGGTGAGAGTACTTGGTGGGGTGAACTGATGAACGGACTTAAAGAGTCGACTTGGTGGGCCGATCTGGTGGGGTGACTTGATGAATGAACTTAAAGAGTTGACTTGCTTAGAGTACTTGTTCTGGTGACTTGATGAATGGACTTGAAGAGTCGACTTGGTAAGATTACTTGATGAAAGGACTTAAAGAGTTGACTTGGTGAGAGTACTTGGTGGGGTGACTTGATGAACAAATTTTAAGGGTTGACTTGGCAGGGTGACTTGATTAACAAACCTAAAGAGTTGACTTGGTGAGAGTACTTGGCAGGGTGAATTGATGAACAAACTTAAAGAGTCAACTTGTTTGGCTGACCTCCTGGGGTGACTTGATGAATGGACATAAAGAGTCGACTTGGTGAGAGTACTTGGTGGCGCAACTTGATGATCAGACTTAAAGAGTCAACTTTTTGAGAGTACTTGGTAGGGTGAACTGATGAACGGACTTAAAGAGTCAACTTGGTGAGAGTACTTGGTGGGGTGACTTGATGAATGAACTTAAAGAGTCAACTTGGTGAGAGTACTTGTTCTAGTGACTTGATGAATGGACTTAAAGAGTATACTTCGTGGGGTCACTTGATGAAAGGACTTAAAGAGTTCACTTGGTGAGAGTACTTGGTAGGGTGACTTGATGAACAGACTTAAAGGGTCGACTTGGTAGGGTGACTTGATGAACATACCTAAAGAGTTGACTTGGTGAGAGTACTTGGTGGGATGACTTGATGAACAGACTTAAAGAGTCAACTTGGTTAGAGTACTTGGTGGGGTGACTTGATGAACGCACTTGAAGGGTCGACTTAGAGGGTTGACTTGATGAACGGACCTGAAGAGTTGACTCGGTGAGAGTACTTGGTGGGGTGACTTGATGAAAAAACTTATAGAGTCGACCTGGTGACAGTAGTTGTTGGGGTGACTTGATGAACACACTTGAAGAATCAACTTGGTTAGAGTACTTGGTGGGGTGACTTGATGAACGGACTCAAAGTGTCAACTTGGTGAGAGTACTTGGTGGGTTTAATTGATGAGCAGACTTAAAGAGTCCACTTGATGAGAGTACTTGGTAGGGTGAACTGATGAACAAATTTAAAGAGTCGACTTGATGGGCCGACCTGGTGGGGTGACTTGATGAACGGACATAAATATTCAACTTGGTGAGAGTACTTGTTCTGGAGACTTGATGAACAAACTTAAAGAGTCGACTTGGTGGGGTGAGTTGATGAAAATCTTAAAGAGTCAACTTGGTGAGAGCACTTGGTGGGGTGACTTGATGAATGGACTTAAAGGGTCAACTTGGCAGGGTGACTTGATGAATGAACTCAAAGAGTTGACTCAATGAGAGTACTTGGTGGCTCGAATTGATGAACAGACTTAAAGAGTCAACTTGGTGAGAGTACTTGGCGAGGTGAACTGATGAATAGGCTTAAAGAGTCGACTTGGTGGGAGTACTTTGTGGGCTGACCTGGTGGGGTGACTTGATGAAGGGACATAAAGAGTCAACTTGGTGAGAGTACTTGTTTTGGTGACTTGATGAATGGACTTAAAGAGTCAACTTGGTGGGGTGACTTGATGAAAGGACTTAAAGAGTCAACTTGGTGAGAGTACTTGGTGGGGTGACTTGATGAATAGACTTAAAGGCTGACTTGGCAGGGTGACTTGATGAACAGACCTAAAGAGTTGACTTGGTGAGAGTACTTGGTGGGGTGACTTGATGAACAGACTTAAAGAGTCGACTTGGTGAGAGTACTTGGTGGGGTGACTTGATGAATGCACTTGAAGAATCGACTTGGTTAGAGTACTTGGTGCGGTGGCTTGATGAATGGACTCAAAGAGTCCACTTGGTGAGAGTACTTGGTGGCTCAACTTGATGAGCAGACTTAAAGAGTCAACTTGGTGAGAGTACTTGGCAGGGTGAATTGATGAATAGACTTAAAGAGTTGACTTGGTGGGAGTACTTGGTCGGCCAACTTGGTAGGGTCAATTGATGAACGGACTTAAAGAGTCAACTTGGTTAGAGTACTTGTTCTGATGACTTGATGAATGGACTTGAAGAGTCGACTTGGTGGGGTGACTTGATGAAAGGACTTAAAGAGTCAACTTTGTGAGAGTACTTGGTGGGGCAACTTGATGAAAAAACTTTAAGGGTCAACTTGGCAGGGTGACTTGATGAACAAAACTAAAGAGTTGAATTGGTCAGAGTACTTGGCGGGTTGAACTAATGAACAAACTTAAAGAGTCGACTTGGTGGGAGTACTTGGTGGGCTAACCTGGTGGGGTAACTTGATGAACGGACTTAAAGAGTTAACTTGGTGAGAGTACTCATTCTATATACTTCATGAACGGACTTAAAGAGTTGGCTTGGTGGGGTGACTTGATGAAAGGACTTAAAGAGTCAACTTGGTGGGGTGTCTTGATGAACGAACTTAAAGGGTCGACTTTGCAGGGTGACTTGATGAACAAACCTAAAGAGTTGACTTGGTGAGAGTACTTGGTGGGATGACTTGATGAACAGACTTAGAGAGTCGACTTGGTGAGAGTACTTGGTGGGACAACTTGGTTGGGTGACTTCATGAATGGACTTAAAGAGTCCACTTGGTTAGAGTACTTTGTGTGCCAACCTTGTGGGGTGGCTTGATGAACAGACTTAAAGAGTTGACTTGGTGTGCCAACCTCATGTGGTGACTTGATGATCAAACTTAAAGATTTGACTTGGTGAGAGCACTTGGTGTGCCGACCTAGGGAGCTAAGCTTTTGAGTCGAATTGGTGAGCGAGCTTAAAAAGGCAACTTGGTTGGGAAAGTTGGTCTGGCAAGATGGTAGGTCAACTTGGCGAGCCAACTTGTTGAGCAAACTGAAAGAGTCAACTTGTTGAGGCTACTTGGTGGGGTGACTTGGTGACCCCACTTGGTGAGGCAACCCGGTGAGCAAAGCTATCCAACCCTAGGTCGCCAACCTTGAGGAGAGGCAACTTGACGAGCTAACTTGGTGAGCAGACTTAAAGAGTCAACTTGGTGAGGTAACTAGATGAGTTGGGTCATTGAGGTGACTTGGTGGGGTGACTCAATGAGCTGACCATGTGAGAAGACCTTGTGAGTGAACTAAAAGTGTCAACTTGGTGAGCGTGCTTGAACAGTCGACTTGTTGAGCTAACTTGGAAAGCAAACATTATGAGGAGGGCTTAAGATGTGACTTGGTGAGGTGATGCAGGAAGGTCTCATTAATACCATAAACTTATAACAGAACCATAGAAATAATAGAAAATGCGAGAACAAAATGTGGTCTTGTCATTTCGACCATAGAAGTGGAATTACATAATTCATAAGCACAATATGCTAACCCACATGGGCGCCTTCATTGCAACAATCTACAAGACAAGCTACCAGCTATCACCCAGAGTTATCCTAGACAATGTTCGGGCCTTTCTTAAATAGGTAATTGTATGTCGGCAAGGAAGGTTCTAGATGCTTGGACTTCATGCCTATGGCTGGAAGACCCTGACAATACACATAAGTCTGCCTAATACATCTTTGACAAATTATTTTAGGAATTTTGGTAGCCCAACTTCCAAAGGCCATAACTCACGAATCGTTGCTCCGATTGGCTATTATAACCACTTTTCAGAAATGCCAGCTCCTAATCTACAGGCTCAAGGATGCTATTATAACCCTTCCCTCAATTTTTTGAACCTAATTTGGGCACTCTAAGGCCTCCAACAGTGAGCCTAAATATTTTTAGCATATTTTTCCATAAAAAATCTGCAATAACTTCTCGACACTTATTCTTGAGCTAACTTGGTGAGTGGACTTAGAGAGTCAACTCATTGAGGTGACTTGGTGGGGTTTACCTGGCAAGGTGAAATGCACTTGGTGAGAAAATAGGAAGAGTCAGCTTGGTGAGCGCACTGGAATTGCCGGCTTGGAGAGCTGACATGGCGAGTGGGCTTAACGAGGTGAGTTGGTGGGGCAACTTGGCGAGTGGAATTAAAGAGCCAACTTGGTGAGGTGACTTGGTGAGTTAGTTTGTTTAGATGACATGGTGAGCCAAACTGGGGAGGCAACCTGGCGAGCGAACTTGGTGAGCTGACTTGGTAAGCCGAATTGGGGAATCAACCTGGAGAGAAAACTTGAAGAGTCAACTCATTAAGGAAACTTTGCAATTTAACCTTATGATTTGACCTAGGGAGATGACCTAGGGGAAGACTTGGTGAGAATTCTTGAATTGTCAGCTTGGTGAGCTGACACGGGGAGCCAACCTAGCGAACCGATGTGGTGAGTGGGCCTAATGGGGCGAGTTGGTGGGGCGACTTGGCTAGTGGAATTAGAGAGCCAACATGGTGAGGCAACTCAGTGAGTTGATTCGTTGAGATGACATGGTGAGCTGACTTGGAAATTCGACCTGGCGAGCAAAGTTAAAGAGTCAACTTGGCAACATACTCAAGTCGACTTGGTGAGGCAACCTGGTGAGAAGGCTCAAAGAGTTAACATGGTGAGGTGACTCATGGTGAGGAGCTATCCTTGAGGTAACTTGGTGGGCCTACTTGATTAGTTGACTTGGTGAACCGACCTGATGAGCTGACACAATGAGTGGGCTTAAAGAGGCGACTTGGTGGGATAACTTGGCAAGCCAACTTATCGAGGTGAGACAGTGAGTTGACTTGGCGAGCTGACTTGGTGAGCGCACTTAAAGAGTCAACTTTGTGAGGTGACTCAGCCAGTTAGCTCGTTGATGCAACTTGGGTGGGCCAACCTGGCCAGTGAACTTAAAGAGGCAACTTGGGCAGGCTGACCTAGTGAGCGAACTTAAAGAGTTGACTTGGAAATGTACTTGAAAAACCAACTTGGTGAGCTGACATGGTGAGTGGGCTTAGAGAAGCAAATTAGTGGGGCAACTTGGTGAGCACACTTGCTGGGGCAAGGTGGTAAAATGACTAGGTGAGTCAACTTGGTGAGCTGACTTAGGGAGCTGACTTGGTGAGCAAACTTAAGGAGTCGACTTGGTGAGGCAACCTGAATAGTCGACTCGGTGAGCTGACCTAGGGAGCCAACATGGTGAACTGTCTTAAAGAAGAGGTGACCTAGTGGGGCAACCTGGTGAGGTGAGATGGTAAGTCATCTTGGTGAGCCAGCATGACCTAGCTAGCAAAATTGGCAAGCAAACTTACAGAATCGACTTGCTATCCCCAAACAAGATCGCACGCCTCGGTCGACCCAACTTGGGTCACCCGATTGGGTCAATCCATCTCTGTCGCCCCAACCTTGGGTGACCTGAATGGGTCGCCAAAGTGGGTCGATGAGTGAAAAAAAATCATGGGAGGCCCTATACAATGAAAAGCGCTAAATTTTGGGCATTACAAAAAAAAAAAAACAAGTTACCCGCTTTTAGATCACATACAGGTTTCAGTTCACGTATTGCTAAGCCAACTCGAGGCGTTATGCCTAGCTAGCCAAATTCAAGGTAGGGTAGAAAAAATGATCTGAGTTGAGAATTTTCTTTATAAAAAGAGATCATGATAGGCCCGTAAGGTGAAAAAGAATGAAATTTTGGGAGTTCAAAAAAAAATGTTACCCAATTTTGGATCATGCACAGGGCTCAGGTCATGTAGCATCGAGGTGCCCTAGGTGACATGATTTGAGCAAAAATTTGATGGTGGCATGAGTCGTGAAAAAACATTGGAGGCCATTAAGGCTCAAGGAACTTTGAGTCAAAGTTGCTGAGGCGGGTCGGATTGAAAACTATAGGCATTAAACAAAAATAAAAAGTTAACTATTTTGGATCATGTACACGAATCGAGGCACTTAGAATCAAGTCAAGCATGGTGACATGAGTCGTGCAAAAAATTTGGAGACGACTTGACTCTGGGTATCAGACTCTATTCGAGTTCAAAACTTTGGGACTTGACAAATAAAAGAAAAAAGAAAAAGTTACCCAGTTTTGGATCACGTAAGTCACTCGGGCCACTCAGAATCAAGGCGAGTACGGTTACATGAGTTGAGCAAAAAAAAATTGAGGTGATTAAGGCTCGAGGAAATTCGAGTCGGGGTAGCTGAGTCAATTCAAAAACTTTTGCCATTAGCCACAAAATGAGTTAATCGCTTTTGGATCACGTACATGACTTGGGGCACATAGAATCAAGTCAACCATGGTCACATGAGTGGTTCGAAAAAATTGCAGGCGATTAAGGCTCGAGGTGATTTGAGTCGGGGTTGCTAACATGATTCGGGTTGAAATCCTTAGGTGTTAACCAAAGAAGGAAGAAGTTAACCACTTTTGGATCATGTACATGACTCGAGGCACCAAGTCGATCACAGTGACATGAGTCCTGCGAAAAAACTAGAGGTGGTTAAGGCTCGAGGCGATACGAGTCAGGGTTGCCGACACAATTTGGGTTGAAAACTTTGGGCGTTAACCCAAAGAAAAGTTGACCACCTTTGGATCATGCACATGACTCGACACACTTAGAATCATGTTGAGCACGGTGACATGAGTCGTGCAAAAAAATTGGAGGCAGTTAAGGCTCAACGTGATTCGAGTCAGGGTTGGGGTAGTTGGGGTGATTCGTGTCGGGGTTACCGACAGGGTTCGAGTTGAAAACTTTGGGCATTAACCCAAAAAAAAAAGTTGACCTCTTTTGAACCATGTACATTACTCGAGGCACTTAGAATCAAGTCGAGCATGGTGACATGGGTTGTGCAAAAAATTCAGAGGCGATTAGGCTCAAGGCGATTCGAGTCGGGGTAGCCAACTCGATTTGAGTTCAAAACTTTGGGCGTTAACCAAAAAAATAAGTTGACCAATTTTGGATCACGTACATGAGTCATCTACCCTCACAAAAATTACAAAACCTAGGGACCCACTTGGAATTTGCAGTCGAAAGATTTTTTTGCCCTCACAAAAATTTACAAACCCCACCTGCTCAAAATTTGTACTTGGAAGATTTTTTTGCCCTCGTGGAATTTATAAACCCCACCCACTCGAAATTTGGCACTTGCCCAAAATTTGGACTTGGAAGATTTTTTTGCCCTCACAAAAATTGCAAACCCAACACACTTGAAATTGTACTGATTACAAACTTGACCCACATGGAAATTACACTTGGAAGACTTTTTCGCCCTCAAGGAAACTTTGGCACTAGAGAGATTTTTTCGCACTCATGAAAATCACAAAACCCCACCCGCTAGGAATTTGGCACTTGGGAGATTTTTTCGCCCTTTCGAAAATCGCAAACCCCACTAGCTCAAAATTTGGGGCTTGGGAGATTTTTCCCCCCTCGTGGAAATTTTACAAAACCCCACTCGCCCAAAATTTGGCACTTGGGAGATTTTTCTGCCCTAGCAGAAATTTCTACAAAACCCCTCCCTCTTGCCCGAAATTTGGCACTCGGGAGATTTTTCTGCCCTGGCAGAAATTGCAAACCCCACCCACCAAGAATTTGGCACCTGGGAGATTTTTACGCCCTCGTGAAAATTAGAAACCCCACCCACCAAGAATTTGGCACTTGGGAGATTTTTTTGCCCTCGCAAAAATTGCAAACCCCACCCGCTTGGAATTTGGCATTTGGGAGATTTTTTCACCCTTGTGAAAATTTTTACAAAACACCACCCGCTCGAAATGTGGCACTTGGGAGATTTTTCTGCCCCGATAGAAATTGCAAATCCCACCCGTTGGGAATTTGGCACTTCGAAGATTTCTTCGCCCTCACAGAAATTTTTACAAAACCCCTCCCACTGAGAATTTGGAACTTGGGATATTTCTTTTCCCTCGCGAAAATTTTCACAAAACCCCACCTACTTGAAATTTGGCACCTGGGAGAGTTTTTCCGTCGTCGCAAAAATTGCAAACCCCACCCATTCGAAATTTGGCACTTGGAAGATTTTCCCGCAGTCGTACAAATTGCAAACCCCACCTGCCAGGAATTTGGCACCTGAGAGATTGTTACGACCTCACAAAAAAAAACTTGTAAACCCCACCCACTCAGAATTTGGCACTCAGGAGATTTTCTTGCCCTTGTGAAAATTACAAACCCCACCTGCCTCAAAGTCGAAAAGGGTTTTACAAATCGAGGCAACAGAGGGCTGAATCTCAGTAGATCATAGAAGCAAGGCCACTCTGCCACTTATAATACCCCATCGCTTATTTAAGTCATCTGCAAAAGATTCTTCTCGCCGACCACTTGAAATTAATATCCAAGGTTACTCCAACAGGCTAATGCGCCAATTGGAGATGGCTAATGACACTAGCCCCTAGGAGTGCAAGAGAACCCCTACTGCGGGTTGCGATGCAGCTAGAGAGAGATATGCGTCGCATCTAGCATGGATTCTAAGTTAGAGGCATTTAGTCATAATCTGACACATGGTAGCTTTTTGCCACTGGCTTTTCAACCAAGCACAATGACCAAATGTGTGAATCAATGGTTCCTCTCAGACTAAGTTGAATTACTATCACGACATAGATCATCAGTAGGGTAAAACTTACCTATCTCATGATGGTCTAAACCCAGCTCACATTCCCTATTGGTGGGTGAACAATCCAACACTTGGTGAATTCTACTTCACAATGATAGGAAGAGCCGAAATTGAAGGATCAAAAAGCAATGTCGCTATGAACACTTGGCTACCAAAAGCCAGTTATCCCTGTGGTAACTTTTCTAACACCTCTAACTTTCAAATTTTGAAAGTCTAAAGGATCGATAGGCCACGCTTTCATGGTTTTTATTCATACTGAAAATCAAAATCAAATGAGCTTTTACCCTTTTGTTCCACACAAGATCTCTGTTCTCGTTGAGCTCATCTTAGGACACCTATGTTATCTTTTAACAGATGTGCTACCCTAGCCAAACTCACCACCTGACAATGTCTTTCGCCCAGATCGGCATGCCTAGACGAAACTTAAGGCCAAAAACAAGGGAATTGCCTCATCTCCGCCTTACAGAATAAGTAAAATAACATTAAAAGTAGTGGTATTTCAATTGCGCCCAAAAGCTCCCACTTATTCTACACCTCTCAAGTCATTTCACAAAGTTGGACTAGAGTCAAGATCAATAGGGTCTTCTTTCCCCACTAATTCTACCAAGCCCATTCCCTTGGTTGTGATTTTGCTAGATAGTAGATAGGGATAGTGGGAATCTTGTTAATCCATTCATGCACGTGACTAATTAGATGATGAGGCATTTGGCTACCTTAAGAGAGTCATAGTTACTCCCGCCATTTACCTGCACTTGGTTGAATTTCTTCATTTTGACATTCAGAGCATTGGGCAGAAATCACATTGCATTAGCATTCACAGGGACCATCACAATGCATTGTTTTAATTAAATAGTTAGATTCCCCTTGTCCATACCAGTTCTGAGTCGACTGTTCACCGCCTAGGGAAAGCCCTCCGAAGGGGGCATCCTATGTCCGTCACCTGATCGGCACACGATGGCCCACCCTCGCCATGGGAGCAGCTCGGGTAGGCCGCCAAAAGCCCACGAGTTTGGGGCACAGACCCCTAGGCCCAACCCTTAGAGCCAATCCTTTTCCCAAAGTTACAGATCCATTTTGCCAACTTCCCTTACCTACATTGTTCTATTGACCAGAGGCTATTCACCTGGAGACCTGATGTGGTTATGAGTATGACTGGGCATGAATGGTACTCGGTCCTCTAGATTTTCAAGGACCATCAAAGGCACACTGGATACCACGGGACGTGCGGTGCTCTTCTAGCTGTTGGACCCTATCTTCGGTTGAACCGATTTCAGGGTAGGCAGGCTGTTGAAAAGAAAAGATAACTCTTCCCAGGGCCCCCACCGATGTCTCCAGATTTCCTAACGTTTTCGTCTGCCGCCACATCCCGGTTCAGGAATATTAACCCAATTCCCTTTCGATGATCACGCAAAGTGCACCCTTGAAACAAGGTTTCCCCATCTCTTAGGATCGACTAACCCATGTCCAAGTCTTGTTCACATGGAACCTTTCCCCACTTCAATCTTTAAAGTTCTCATTTGAATATTTGCTACTACCACCAAGATCTACACTAGGGGATGGTCCACCCAGGCTCACGCCCAAGGTTTCACAACAACCCCTACATCCTCCTACTCATCAGAGCCTGGCACTTGCCTCGATAACTGAGTATAGGTCATGCGCTTCAATGCCATCCATTTTCGGGGCTAGTTGATTCGATAGGTGAGTTGTTACACACTCCTTAGTGAATTTTGACTTCCATGACCACCATCCTACTATCTTAATCAACCAACACCCTTTATGGGATCTAGGTTAGCACGCAATTTGGCACCATAACTTGGCTTTCGGTTTATCCCTCATCGCCAGTTTTGCTTACCAAAAATGGCCCACTTGGAGCTCACGATTCTGTGGCATGGCTCAATAGAGCAGACGCATTGACTTACCTATTTAAAGTTTGAGAATAGGTCGGGGGCATTATGCCCCCGATGCCTCTAATCATTTTCTTTACCTGATAAAACTCGCACATGAGCTCTAGCTATCCTAAGGGAAACTTTAGAGAAAACTAGCTACTAGACGGTTCGATTAGTCTTTTGCCCCTATACCCAAGTCAAACAAACAATTTGCATGTCAGTATTGCTACAGGCCTCCACTAGAGTTTCCTCTAGCTTCGCCCTGCTCAGGCATAGTTCACCATCTTTTGGGTCCCAACAGGTGTGCTCACACTTGAACCCTTCATAGAAGATCAGGGTTAGTCGGCGGTGTACCCCCTGAGAGGGGATCTCGCTAGTCAGCTTCCTTGCACCTCGCAGGTTTTCCCAACCCGCCAACTTGCACACATGTTAGACTCCTTGGTCCCTGTTTCAAGACACGTCAGATAAAAAGCCCACTGGCCAGTGCCATGAGCGCATAGGTGCCTGATAGCCCACCATAAAGGCAGACACTTTGCTCCTTGACCACCACAATGGAAGTATTTGTGCGACCAGAAGGTCGTGCTTGTGTCGTCGCGATAGCCTACACTGGCACGGCCCTCGAACCGAGCTGTGGATCAGCTCACACCATTTTGCATCTGACCGAGGCACATCACTAGCCTCCATCCACTTCCCTCTTGATAATTTCAAGCACTCTTTAACTCTCTTTTGAAAGTCCTTTTCATCTTTCCCTCTTAGTACTTTTTTGCTATCGGTCTCTCACTCGTATTTAGCCTTGGACAAAATTTACCACCCGATTAGGGCTGCATTCCCAAACAACTCGACTTGCTTACAATGCTTGGTGGTGTGATAGGGTCTCGGCCCAACAAGGCTCTCACCCTCTCCAGTGCCCCCTTCCAGGGGACTTGGGCCTGGTCCATCACTGAGGATGCTTCTACAGACTACAATTTGATAGGTGCGGCCATCAATTTTCATGTTGGGCTCTTCCCGGTTCGCTCGTCGTTACTAGGGAAATCGTTTTAAGTTTCTTTTCCTCCACTTATTGATATGCTTAAACTTAGCAACTATTCATGCCTGACTTGGGGATGCGGTAGAGATGCAGCATGCTCGCACTATGGCAGGCCGCTGAGCCAAGAATAAAGTTCCTCGCAAGGAATCGTTCAATTATCGCAAACCAATGCTGGCCTTTGCGAGCCACCGCTCATCGTGATGGATCAATGGACCTCATGCTCATTTCAGCCAACCACGTGCCACTTGTGGACATGGATGACCATCTCTTCTCCTTGCTAGGGAGGGAAAAATTTTGTAGTGTGACGCCCAAGCAGAATTGCCCTTGGCCAAGCCCTCGGGCGCAACTTGTGTTCAAAGAGTTGATGATTCACGGGATTTTGTAATTCACACTAAGTATCACATTTTTCTACATTCTTCATCGTGGCAAGAGCGGAGATATTCATTTCTAAGAGTCATGATTTTGTTATTTTTTTTCTTTCAATGACCCAAGCATGCAAGGCATTGGATTGCACTTCATTCTTTGGATTTCTAAGGTGCGCGATGCACCCTTGTGTTGGGTATTGACACATCCCAAACCCCAAGCACCCAATGGGTGTGACAAGGAACGTTGTGGTGTGTCCTTGCCCCATCCTAAACATAGAATGCTCCAAGTGATGAGCCAACACACGGATCCCTGGTATTGTGCTGCGCATGCGATCGGACCATGAAATCTCAATGGAGGATGAGGCGCAGACCCCCTCTGAACTACAACCAAGTAGAGACCTCTTGCTCTGATGCAAACATAATTCAAATTCACCAATCCTAATTCAGATTGCATTCGAGTCTCCTCTTCACCTCGTGGGGAATCCATGCTTTTGATCACGACATTTGATATGACCCTCAACCTCAACGGCGCTGGACCTGTAGCTTGGCTATCCCACACATTGCTACAGGGCCAAGTGTCCACACGTCACCAAAATTTTGGGGGCGGGGAGGAGGCCAGTTCCATCCCCTACATGATTCAACTTTGTAATAGTACTTGGTGGGCCAACCTAGCGGGGTGACTTGATGACCGAACTTAAAGGGTCAACTTGGTGAGAGTACTTGGTGGGCCGACCTGGCAGAGTGACTTGATGAACAAACTTAAAGAGTCAACTTGGTGAGAGTACTTGGTGGGGTGACTTGATGAAAAAACCTAAAGAGTCAAATTGGCGAGAGTACTTGGTGGGCTGACCTGTCAGGGTGACTTGATGAACAAACTTAAAAAGTCAACTTTGTGAGAGTACTTGGTGGTCTGACTTGGAGGGGTGACTTGATGAATGAACTTAAAGAGTCAACTTGGTGGGTCGACTTGGTAGAGTGACTTCATGAATGAACTTAAAGAGTCCACTTGGTGGGCCAACCTGGAGGGGTGACTTGATGAATGAACTTAAAGAGTCGACTTGGTGAGAGTAATTTGTGGGCTGACCTGGTGGGGTGACTTGATGAATGAACTTGAAGAGTCAACTTGGTGGGGTGACTTGATGAACGTAGTTAAAGGGTTGACTTGGTGGGGTGACTCTATGAACAGACCTAAAGAGTTGAGTTGGTGAGAATACTTGGTGGGGTGACTTGATGAACAGACTTAAAGAGTCGACTTGGTGAGAGTACTTGGTGGGGTGGCTTGATGACCCACTTGAAGAATCGACTTGGTTAGAGTACTTGTTGGGGTGACTTGATGAACGAACTCAAAGAGTTGACTTGTTACGAGTACTTGGTGGCTCGACCTTATGGGAAGACTTAAAGAGTCCACTTGGTGAGAGTACTTGGTGGGGTGACTTGATGAACAGACTTAAACAATCGACTTGGTCGGAGTACTTGGTTGGCCAAACTAGTGGGGTGACTTGATGAACAGACATAAAGAGTCAACTTTGTGAGAGTACTTGTACTTGTTCTTGTGACTTGATGAATGAACTTAAAGAGTCGGCTTCGTGGGGTGAGTTGATGAAAGGACTTAAAGAGTTGACTTGGTGAGAGTACTTGGAGGGGTGACTTGATGAAAGAACTTAAAGGGTCAACTTGGCGGGGTGACTTCGTGAATGGACCTAAAGAGTTGACTTTGTGAGAGCACTTGGTGGGGTGACTTGATGAATGGACTCAAAGAGTCAACTTGTTGAGAGTACTTGGTGGCTCAACTTGATGAGTAGACTTAAAGAGTCCACTTGGTGAGAGTACTTGACGTGGTGAACCGATGAACGAACTTAAAGAGTTGACTTGGTGAGATTACTTGGTGGGCTGACCTGGTGAAGGGACATAAAGAGTCAACTTGGTGAGAGTACTTGTTCTGGTGACTTGAAGAATGGACTTAAATAGTCCACTTGGTGGGGTGACTTGATGAAAGGACTTAAAGAGTCGACTTGGTGAGAGTACTTGCTGGGGTGACTTGATGAATGCACTTGAAGAATTGACTTGGTTAGAGTACTTGGTGGGGTGACTTGATGAACAGACTCAAAGAGTCGACTTGGTGAGAGTACTTGGTTGCTCAACTTGATGAGTAGACTTAAAGAGTCAACTTGGTTAGAGTACTTGGTGTGGTGAACTGATGAACAGACTTAAAGAGTCGACTTGGTGGGAGTACTTGGTGGGCCGACCTGGTGGGGTTACTGATGAATGGACTTAAACAGTCAACTTGGTTAGAGTACTTGTTATGGTGATTTGATGAACAAACTTGAAGAGTTGACTTGGTGGGGTGACCTGATGAAAGAACTTAAAGAGTTGACTTGGTAAGAGTACTTGGTGGGGTGACTTTATGAATGGACTTAAATGGTCAAGTTGGCAGGGTGACTTGATGAACGGACCTAAAGAGTTGACTTGGTGAGAGTAATTGGAAGAGTGAACTCATGAACGAACTTAAAGATTTGACTTGGTGGGAGTACTTGGTGGGCTGACCTGGTGGGGTGACTTGATGAACAGACTTATAGAGTCGACTTGGTGAGAGTACTTGTTCTAGTGACTTGATGAACATACTTAAAGAGTTTGTTAGGTGGGGTGACTTGATGAAAGGAATTAAAGAGTTGACTTGGTGGGGTGATTTGATGAACGAACTAAAAGGGTTGACTTTGTGGGATGACTTGATGAATAAACCTAAAGAGTTGACTTGGTGAGAGTACTTGGTGGGGTGACTTTATGAACAAACTTAGAGAGTCAACTTGGTGAGATTACTTGGTGGGCCGACCTGGTTGGGTGACTTCATGAATGGACTTAAAGAGTTGACTTGGTTAGAGTACTTGGTGGGGTGACTTGATGAATGGACTTCAAGGGTTGACTTGGCAGGGTGACTTGATAAACGGTCCTAAAGAGTTAACTTGGTGAGAGTACTTGGTGGGGTGACTTGGTGAATAGACTTAAAGAGTCGATATTGTGAGAGTACTTGGTGGGGTGACTTGATGAATAGACTAAAGAGTTGACCTGGTGAGATTACTTGGTGGGGTGACTTGATGAACAGAGTTAAAGAGTCAACTTGGTGAGAGTACTTGGTTAGGTGAATTGATGAACGCACTTGAAACATTGACTTTGTTAGATTACTTGGTGGGGTGACTTGATGAATGGACTCAAAGAGTCAACTTGGTGGGCCGACCTGGCGAGGCAACTTGATGAACGAACTTAGAGAGTCAACTTGGTGAGAGTACTTGGTGACTTGGTGGGCTGACCTAGCTAGGTGAATTGATGAATGAACTTAAAGAGTTCACTTGGTGGGCCAACCTAGCAGGGTGACTTGATGAATGAACCTAAAGAGTCAACTTGGTGAGAGTACTTGGTGGGGAGACATAGTGGGGTGATTTGATGAACGAACTTAAAGAGTCGACTTGGTGAGAGTACTTGGTGGGGTGACTTGATGAACGAACCTAAAGAGTCAACTTGGTGGGCCTACCTGGTAGGGTGACTTGATGAAAAAACTTCAAGAGTCAACTTCGTGTGCCGATCTGGTAGGGTGACTTGATGAATGAACTTAAAGAGTCGACTTGGTAAGAGTACTTGGTGGGCCGACTTGGTGGGGTGACTTCATGAAAAAAGTTAAAGAGTCGACTTGGTGAGAGTACTTAGTGGGCTGACTTGGTCATGTGACTTGATGAACAAAATTAAAGAGTTGACTTGGTGGGCCAACTTGGCCGGGTACCTTGATGAACAAACTTATAGAGTCAACTTGGTGGGTCGAACTAGTAGGGTGACTTGGTGAGAGTACAAGGTGGGCTGACCCAGCAGGGTGACTTGATGAACGAACATAGAGAGTCAACTTTGTCAGATTACTTGGTGGGTCAAACTGGCAGGGTGACTTGATGAAATAACTTAAAGATTCAACTTGGTGAGAGAACTTGGTGGGCCGAGCTAATAGGGTGAATTGATGAACAAACCTAAAGAGTCCACATTTTGAGAGTACTTGGTGGGCCAACCTAGCGGGGTGACTTGATGACCGAACTTAAAGTGTTGACTTGGTGAGATTACTAGGTGGGCCGACCTAGCGAAGCAACTTCATGAAAAAACATACAAAGTCAACTTGGTGAGAGTACTTGGTGGGGTGACTTGATGAACAAAACTAAAGAGTTGACTTGGTGAGAGTATTTGGTGGGCTGACCTGGTGGGGTGACTTGATGAACAAACTTAAAGAGTTGACTTGGTGATAGTACTTGGTGGGCTGACCTCGCGGGATGACTTGATGAAAAAACTTAAAGAATCAACTTGGTGGGCCAACTTGGCAGAGTGACTTGGTGAACGAACTTAAAGAGTCCACTTGGTGGCCCGACCTAGTGGGGTGACTTGATGAACGAACTTAAAGAGTCGACTTGGTGAGAGTAATTTATGGGCTGACCTGGTGGGGTGACTTGATGAATGTACTTGAAGGGATGAATTGGTTTGGTAACTCTATGAATGGACCTAAAGACTTGAGTTAGTGAGAGTACTTGGTGGGGTGACTTGATGAACAAACTTAAAGAGTCAACTTCGTGAGAGTACTTGGTGCAGTGACTTGATGAACGCACTTGAAGAATCGACTTTGTTAGAGTACTTGGTTGGGTGACTTGATGAACGGACTCAAAGAGTCAACTTGCTGAGAGTACTTGGTGGCTCGACTTGATGAGCAGCCTTAAAGAGTCCACTTGGTGAGAGTACTTGGTGGGGTGAACTAATGAACAGACTTAAAGAATCGACTTCGTGGGAGTACTTGGTTGGCTGAACTGCTAGGGTGACTTGATGAATGGACATAAAGAGTCAACTTGGTGAGAGTACTTGTACTTGTTCTAGAGACTTGATGAATGAACTTAAAGAGCCGACTTGGTGGGGTGACTTGATGAAAGGACATAAAGAGTTCACTTGGTGAGAGTACTTGGTGGGATGACTTGATGAAAGAACTTAAAGAGTCGACTTGGTAGGGTGACTTGATGAACAGACCTAAAGAGTTGACTTGGTGAGAGCACTTGGTTGGGTGACTTGATGAATGGACTCAAAGAGTCAACTTGGTGAGAGTACTTGGTGGCTTGACTTGATGAGCAGACTTAAAGAGTCCACTTTGTCAGAGTACTTGGCGGGGTGAACTGATGAACAGACTTAAAGAGTCAACTTGGTGGGAGTACTTGGTGGGCCGACCTGGTGGGGTGACTTGATGAAGGGACATTAAGAGTCAACTTCATGAGAGTACTTATTTTGGTGACTTGATGAACAGACTTAAACAGTCGACTTGGTGGGGTGACATTATGAAAGGACTTAAAGAGTCAACTTGGTGAGAGTACTTGGTGGGGTGACTTGATGAACGCACTTGAAGAATAAACTTGGTTAGAGTACTTGGTGGGGTGACTTGATGAACGGACTCAAAGAGTCAACTTGGTGGCTTGACTTGATGAGCAGACTTAAAGAGTCAACTTGGTGAGAGTACTTGGCATGGTGAATTGATGAACGGGCTTAAAGAGTCAACTTGGTGCGAGTACTTGGTGGGCCAACCTAGTGGGGTGACTTGATGAATGGACTTAAAGAGTCGACTTGGTTAGAGTACTTGTTCTGGTAACTTGATGAATAGACTTGAAGAGTCGACTTGGTGGGGTGACCCAATGAAAGGACTTAAAGAGTCAACTTGGTGAGAGTACTTGCTAGGGCAAATTGATGAACGAACTTAAAGGGTTGACTTGGCAGGGTGACTTGATGAACGGACCTAAAGAGTTGACTTGGTGAGAGTACTTGGTAGGGTGAACTGATGAACAAACTTAAAGAGTCAACTTGGAGGGAGTACTTGGTGGGCCAACCTGGTGGGGTGACTTGATGAATGGATTTATAGAGTCAACTTGGTGAGAGTACTTGTTCTGGTGACTTGATGAATGGACTTAAAGAGTCAGCTTGGTGGGGTGACTTGATAAAAGGACTTAAAGAGTTGACTTGGTTGGGTGACTTGATGAACGAACTTAAAGGGTTGACTTTGGGGAGTGACTTGATGAATGAACCTAAAGAGTTGACTTGGTGAGAGTACTTGGTGGGGTGACTTGATGAACAGACTTAGAGAGTCGAGTTGGTGAGAGTACTTGGTGGGCTGACCTAGTTGGGTGACTTTGTGAAGGGACTTAAAGAGTTGACTTGGTGAGAGTACTTGGTGGGGTGACTTGATGAACGAACTTCAAGGGTTGACTTGGCAGGGTTACTTGATGAATAGTCCTAAAGAGTTGATTTGGTGAGAGTACTTGGTGGGGTGACTTGTTGAACAGACTGAAAGAGTCAAATTGGTGAGAGTACTTGGTGGGGTGACTTGATGAACGCACTTGAAGCCTTGACTTGGTGGGATGACTTGATGAACAGACCTAAAGTGTTGACCTGGTTAGAGTACTTGGTGGGGAGACTTGATGAACAGAGTTAAGGAGTTGACTTGGTGAGATTACTTGGTAGGGTGACTCGATGAACGCACTTGAAGAATCAACTTGGTTAGAGTACCTGGTGGGGTGACTTGATGAACAGACTCAAAGAGTCAACTCGGTGGGCTGACCTGGCAGGGTGAGTTGATGAACAAACTTAGAGATTCGACTTGGTGAGAGTACCTGGTGAGTTGAGTTGACCTGGCTGGGTGACTTGATGAATGAACTTAAAGAGTCCACTTGGTGGGCCGACCTAGTGGGGTGATTTGATGAATGAACCTAAAGAGTCGACTTGGTGAGAGTACTTGGTGGGCAAACATAGCGGGGTGATTTGATGAACAAACTTAAAGATTCGACTTGGTGAGAGTAAATTGGTGGGGTGACTTGATGAATGAACCTAAAGAGTCAACTTGTTAGGCCTACCTGGTAGGGTGACTTGATGAACAAACTTCTAGAGTCGACTTGGTGGGCTGTCCTGGCAGGGTGACTTGATGAACAAACTTGAAGAGTTGACTTGGTGAGAGTACTTGGTGGGCCGACTTGGCAGGGTGACTTCATGAACAAACTTAAAGAGTCGACTTGGTGAGAGTACTCAGTGGACTGACCTGGTCACGTAAACTAATGAATGAATTTAAAGAGTTGACTTGGCAGGCCGACTTGGTTGGGTGACGTGATGAACAAAATTAAAGACTCGACTTGGTGGATTGAACTAGCGGGGTGACTTGGTGAGAGTACATGGTGGGCTGACCTTGTAGGGTGACTTGATGAACAAACTGAGAGTGTTGACTTTGTGAGAGTACTTGGTGGGTCAAACTGGTAGGTTGAATTGATGAATGAACTTAAAGAGTCAACTTGGTGATAGAGCTTGGTGGGTCGAGCTGGTAGGGTGAATTGATGAACGAACCTAAAGAGTCAACTTTTTGAGAGTACTTGGTGGGCCGACCAAGCGGGGTGACTTGATGACCGAACTTAAAGGGTCGACTTGGTGAGAGTACTTGGTGGGCCGACCTGGCAAAGCGACTTGATAAATAAACTTAAAGAGTGAACTTGGTGAGAGTACTTGGTGGGGTGACTTGATGAACAAACCTAAAGAGTCAACTTGGTGAGAGTACTTGGTGGGCCGACCTCACAGGGTGATTTGATGAACAAACTTAAAGAGTCGACTTGGTGAGAGTACTTGGTGGGCTGACCTACCGAGGTGAATTGATGAATGAACTTAAAGAGTCAACTTGGTGGGCTGACTTGGCAGAGTGGCTTCATGAATGAATTTAAAGAGTCCACTTGGTGGGCTGACCTGGCAGGGTGACTTGATGAACAAACTTACAGAGTCGACTTGGTGAGAGTAATTTGTGGGCTGACCTGGCGGGGTAACTTGATGAATGAACTTAAAGAGTCAACTTGGTGGGGTGACTTGATGAACGCACTTGAAGGGTTGACTTGGCGGGGTGACTCTATGAACGGACCTAAAGAGTTGAGTTGGTGAGAGTACTTGGTGGGGTGACTTGATGAACAGACTTAAAGAGACAATGCGGTGAGAGTACTTGGTGGGGTGACTTGATGAAGGCACTTGAAGAATTGACCTGGTTAGAGTACTTGGTGGGGTGACTTGATGAATGGACTCAAAGAGTCGACTTGCTTAGAGTACTTGGTGGCTCAACTTGATGAGCATACTTAAAGAGTCCACTTGGTGAGAGTACTTGGCGGGGTGAACTGATGAATGGACGTAAAGAATCAACTTGGTGGGAGTACTTGCTTGGCCAAACTGTTGGGGTGACTTGATGAATGGACATAAAGAGTCAACTTTGTGAGAGTACTTGTACTTGTTCTGGTGACTTTATGAACGAACTTAAAGAGTCAACTTGGTGGGGTGACTTGATGAAAGGACTTAAAGAGTTGACTTGGTGAGAGTACTTGGTGGGGTGACTTGATGAAAGAATTTAAAGGGTTGACTTGGTGAGGTGACTTGGTGATTGGACCTAAGGAGTTGACTTGGTGAGAGCACTTGGTGGGGTGACTTGATGAATTTACTCAAAGATTCAACTTGGTGAGAGTACTTGGCAGCTCGAATTGATGAGCAGACTTAAAGAGTCCACTTGGTGAGAGTACTTGGTGGGGTGAACTGATGAAAAAACTTAAAGAGTCAGCTTGGTGGGAGTACTTGGTGGGCCGACCTAGTGGGCTGACTTGATGAAGGGACATAAAGAGTCGACTTGGTGAGAGTACTTGTTTTGTGACTTGATGAATAGACTTAAATAGTCTACTTGGTGGGATGACTTGATGAAAGGACTTAAATAGTCAACTTGGTGAGAGTACTTGGTTGGGTGACTTGATGAACGCAGTTGAAGAATCGACTTGGTTAGAGTACTTGGTGGGGCGACTTGATGAACAGACTCAAAGAGTCAACTTGGTGAGAGTACTTGGTGGCTCGACTTGATGAGCAGAGTTAAAGAGTCAACTTGGTGAGAGTACTTGGCAGGGTGAACTGGAGAATGGACTTAAAGAGTCGACTTGGTGAGAGTACTTGGTGGGCCGACCTAGTGGGCTGACTTGATGAACGGACTTAAAGAGTCGACTTGGTTAGAGTACTTGTTCTAGTGACTTGATGAATGGACTTGAAGAGTCAACTTGTTGTGGTGACTTGATGGAAGGACTTAAAGTGTCAACCTGGTGGGGTGACTTGATGAACAAACTTAAAGGGTTGACTTTGCGGGGTGACTTGATGAATGGACCTAAAGAGTTGACTTGGTGAGAGTACTTGGTTGGGTGACTTGATGAACAACCTTAGAGAGTCAACTTGGTGAGAGTACTTAGTGGGCCGACCTTGTTGGGTGACTTCGTGAACTGACTTAAAGAGTCGACTTAATGAGAATACTTGGTGGGGTGACTTGATGAACGGACTTCAAGGGTTGACTTGGTGGGGTGACTTGATGAACGGTCCTAAAGATTTGACTTGGTGAGAGTACTTGGTGGGGTGACTTGATGAATAGACTTAAAGAGTCAAATTTGTGAGAGTACTTGGTTGGGTGACTTGATTAATGCACTTGAAGGGTCAACATGGTGGGGTGACTTGATGAACGGACCTAAAGAGTTGACTTGGTGAGAGTACTTGGTGGGGTGACTTGATGAACAGAGTTAAAGTGTTGACTTGGTGAGAGTACTTGGTCGGGTGACTTGATGAACACACTTGAAGAATTGACTTGGTTAGTGTACTTGGTGGGGTCTCTTGATGGATAGACTCAAAGAGTCAACTTGGTGGGCTGACCTGGCGCGATGACTTGATGAACGAACTTAGAGAGTCGACTTGGTGACTTGGTGGACCGACCTAGCTGGGTGACTTGATGAACAAACTTAAAGAGTCCACTTGGTGGGCCGACCTGGCAGGGTGACCTGATGAATGAACCTAAAGAGTCAACTTGGTGAGAGTACTTGGTTGGTAGACATAGCGGGGTGATTTGATGAATGAACTTAAAGAGTTGACTTGGTGAGAGTACTTGGTGGGGTGACTTGATGAACGAACCTAAAGAGTCTACTTGGTGGGCCAACCTGGCAAGGTAAATTGATGAACAAACTTAAAGAGTCAACTTGGTGGGCCAACCTGGTAGGGTGACTTGATGAACAAACTTAAAGAGTCGACTTGGTGAGAGTACTTGGTGGGCCGACTTGGCGGGGTGACTTGATGAACAAACTTGGTTGGCCAATAGGGTGAGGCGACTCATTGAGTCAACATGGTGAGGAAACTAATGGTGAGTAGCTATCCTTGAGGCAACTTGGTTAACCTACTTGATTAGTCGACTTGGTGAGCTGACCTGACGAGCTGACATGGTGAGCAGGCTTAAAGAAGCAACTTGGTGGGGTAACTCGGCAAGCCAACTTATCGAGGTGAGATGGTGAGTCAACTTGGTGAGCTAACTTGGTGAGCACACTTAAAGAGTCAACTTCGTGAGGCTCACTGATGTGACTTGGGTGGGCTGACCCAATGAGTGAACTTGGCAACATACTTGAACGATCAACTTGGTGAGCTGACATGGTGAGTGGGCTTAGAGAAGAAACTCAGTGGGGAAACTTCTCGAGCACACTTTTTGGGGCAAGGTGATAAAATGAGTAGGTGAGTCGACTTGGTGAGCTAACTTAGGGAGCTGACTTGGTGAGAAAACTTAAGGAGTTGACTTGGTGAGGCAACCTGAATAGTTGACTCGGTGAGCTGACTTTGGGAGCCGACATGGTGAGCGGTCTTAAAGAAGAGCCAACCTGGTCGAGCAATGTGGGGAGGTGAGACGGTAAGTCATCTTGGTGAGCCGGCTTGATGAGCTGTGAGCAGACTTAAAGAGTCAATTCTTGATGTGGCAAAGATCACATGGTTAGATGACTTGGTGAGCTGACCTGGCTAGCAAAATTGGCAAGAAAACTTATAGAATCGACTTGCTATCCCTAGCTAGGATCGCATGCCTGGTTTCACCCAACTTGGATCACCTGACTGGATTAACCCATCTCTGTCACCCCAGCCTCAGGTGACTTGACTAGGAGGCCCTGTATAATGAAAAGTGCTAAATTTTGGGCATTACAAAAACCAATGTTAGCTGAACAAATTTAGAATTCAAGGCTTGTATCCATCAATATCGTCAGCACTGGGTCTATATTCAAAGGCCATGGAGAGGTTTTGATAAGAGAAGCTCCCCTGCTCGCTTGCACAAACATCCAAAATGCTAGACGCAAGCTCCCGCCCTTAGCATCACTCTCTAGATCACTGAAATGACACAATGGAATGACAACTGCTGTCGAACAACTCCCAAATTTGTGCTAATGGAGTGAGAAAGAAGAGCCAGAATGGGCTGACGAAAATGGCTAAGCCAAATCGAGTCAGCTAGCATGGCTCGGCCACCATTTTTTGTTGAGAGCTTTTGATATTAAAGCTCCCATGTAGCCATAATAAGTACACCATGAAAAATTGCTAGAGTACCGAGCACCCATAGCAAATTGCCATTATACCTAGCAACATCAGAGTGCTAGACAAGGGCTCATGTTTAGATCAAGTGTTAAAATCACCAAAAAGACTTGCCATGGATCGGCAACCACTGCCTCACCTTTTCCAAAATTGAGTCATCAAAAAACATGATCTAAAGGAGAGCTAAGGAAAAGCACTCAGAGATCACTTCATGCCCCTTTCATTGATTAAACATCAGCATACACCATTTGAAAATCCAACAATCCAATCATCCTAGACAACAATGTTGAATCAATTTATTAGTGCGAGGCTTCTTCTGCATTAAAAATTTGCGGTAGCATGGAAAAATCCTTTAAAAATCTAATTCAATGAAAAATGTGACCAAATAACGATCCACAACACCAGTTTTAAAGCTCGGTAAGGTCGGGTCGACGAAAATGGCTTGGCAAGATCGGGTCAGCCAGCACGGCTTGCCTAGATCGCGTCGGCTAGAATGGCTTGCCTAGATTGGGTCGGCCAGCATGGCTCAGCCACCATTTTTTGCCAAGAGCTTTGAATATTAAAGCTCCCATGTAGCCATGATAAGTACACCATGACAAATTACTAGAGTGCCAAGCACCCATAGCAAATTTCCATTATACTAAGCAATGCCGGAGTGTTAGATAAGGGCTCACGTTTAGATCAAGTTTCAAAATCACCAAAAAGACATGCAATGGATCTACAACCACTGCCTCACCTTTTCCAAAATTGAGTCATCAAAAAACATGATCTAAAGGGAAAAGCACTCAGAGATAGTTTCATGCCCCTTTCATTGATTCAACATCGGCATACATCGTTTGAAAATCCAACAATCTGATCTGCCTAGACACCAATGTTGAATCAATGAAAGGGGCATGGGAGAGGCTCACAGAAACCACCTCTCCTATATAAGCTATTAGTGTGAGGCTCCTTCTACATTAGAAATCTATGATAGCATGAACAAATCCCTTACAAATCCAATTCAATGAAAAATGTGACCAAACAGCCATCCACGACACCGTTTTTGGATCTCGGCTAGATCAGGTCGATGAAAATAGCTTGTCCAAATTGGGTCAGAAAAAATGGGTCACCCAGATTGCATCATCCAAAATGGCTCACCCAGATCGGGTCGGCCAGCATGGCTCACCCAGATTGTGTCGGCCAGAATGGCTCGCCTAGATCGGGTCAGCCAGCATGGCTCGCCCAGATCAAGTCGACCAGCATGGCTCGGCCACCATTTTTCATCGAGAGCTTTCGGTATTAAAGCTCCCATGTAGCTGCAATAAGTACACCATGACAAATTGCTAGAGTGCCAAGAACCCATAGAAAATTTCCATTATACCAAACAATGTTAGAGTGCTAGATAAGGGCTCACGTTTAGATCAAGCTTTAAAATCACCAAAAAGACATGCCATGGATCGAAAACCGCTACCTCATCTTTTCCAAAATTGATCCATCAGAAAACATGATCTAAAGGAGAGCTGAGGAAAAGCACTGAGATCGCTTCATGCCCCTTTCATTGATTCAACATCAGCATACACCATTTGAAAACCCAACAATCTGATCCGCCTAGACACCAATGTTGAATCAATACCTCTCCTATATAAGCTATTAGTGCAAGGCTCCTTCTGCATTTGAAATCTATGATAGCAAGGAAAAATCCCTTAAGAATCCAATTCAATGAAAAATGTGACCAAACAACCATCCACGACACCATTTTTGGAGCTCAGCCAGATCAGGTTGGCCAAAACGGCTCGCCCAAATTAGGTCAACCAGCATGGATCACCCAAAATGGCTCAGCCAACATGGCTCACCCAGATCAGGTCAGCTAGAATGGCTTGCCTAGATCAGCTCGGCCAGCATGGCTCAGCCAGAATGGCTCGAGCAGATCGAGTCGACCAGCATGGCTTGCCTAGATCAGGTCGGCCAGGCTGGCTCGCCCACCATTTTACAAGCACACTACCTCCCCTATATAAGCTATTAGTGCAAGGCTTACTCTACATCAAAAATGTACATTCAGTTGACAAGTACCTTAAAACCCAATTTAATGAAAAATGTGATTGAATAGTCATCCACGACCCCATTTTTGATGAGGTTGTCAACGGAGACAAAGATTGTCATTGGTTAGGAAATTTGATTGCATCAGTGAGGGGGGTAAATTGATCAATTTTTGGAGACCAACTAGAATGGCTCGATGACCATTTTATATCAGAAGCTACCTGATTTGAGAATTATGACTCAAGTAGAATGGCTTGGGTACCCATTTTATATCGCAAGTTACCCAAATTTGAAAATTATGGCTCGGCTTGAATTTTGTATCGTAGGTAACCCAATTCAAAAATTATGGCTCAGCTAGAATGGCTCAACTTCCATTTTATATCCAAGGCTACTCGATTTGAAAATTATGACTCGACTTTATTTCGAGCACACTACCTCTCCTATATAAGATATTAGTGCAAGTCTTTCTCTGCATTCGAGAATATGCATTCACGCAGACAAGTGTCTTAGAAAAATCAATTCATTGAAAAATGTAACTGAATAGCCCTCCACAACCCCATTTTTTCTAAATTTGGCAATGGAGCCAAAAACTGACATCGGTTAGGTGGCATCATTTCATGAGCCACAAGAGTAAATTGACGGTGACGAAAGATGGTAAGTCAACTGGGTGACACGACTTGACTTAGTGAGCCAACCTAGTGAGCGGACTTGGTGAGAAAAATTAAAGACTCAACTTGGTGGGTGCACTTGAACTTTTGACTCATGAGCCACCTTGGCGAGCTGACTTGGGGAATCGAGCTAGAAATCCAACATGGTGAGAAAACTTTAAGATGTGACCAGGTGGGTCAACTCGGTAAGGCGACATGGTAATTCAATGTGGTGACTTGACTTGGTGAGCGTCTACTTAAAGAGTCAACTCATTTAGGTGACTTTCTGGGGTGACTTGGTGAGCCCACATGGTGAGATACCTCGGCAACCAGAGCTGGCTAGCCTGGTGGTGAGATGACTTGGCCAGCGGACTTGGCTAGCATAAATGAACTTAAAGAGTCAACTTGGGAAGACTACTTGGTGGGCCGACCTGGCAGGGAGACTTGATAAACGAACTTAAAGAGTCGACTTGGTGGGCCGACCTAGCGGGGTGACTTGATGAACGAACTTAGAGAGTCAACTTGGTGAGAGTACTTGGTGACTTGGTGGGCCAACCTAGTGGGTTGAGTTGATGAATGAACGTAAACAGTCGACCTGGTGAGAGTACTTGGTGGACAAAAATAGTGGGGTGATTTGATGAATGAACTTAAAGAGTCAACTTTGCGAGAATAGTTGGTGGGGTGACTTGATAAAAAAACCTAAAGAGTCAACTTGGTTGGCCGACCTGGCAGGGTGACTTGATGAACAAACTTAAAGAGTCGACTAGTTGAGCCGACCTAGTAGGGTGACTTTATGAACAAACTTAAAGAGTCAACTTGGGTTAGAGTACTTGGTGGGCCGACCTAGCAGGTTGAGTAGATGAAAAAACTTAAAGAATCAACTTGGTGAGAGTACTCGGTGGGCTGACCTGGTCATGTGACTTGATGAATGAACTTAAAGAGTCAACTTGGTGGGTCGACTTGGCCAGGTGTCTCTATGAACTGACCTAAAGAGTTGACTCAGTGAGAGTACTTGGTGGGTTGACTTGATGAACAAACTTAAAGAGTTGACTTGGTGAGAGTACTTGGTCGGGAGACTTGATGAACGCACTTGAAGAATTAACTTGGTTAGAGTACTTGGTGGGGTGACTTGATGAACAGACTCAAAGAGTTGACTTGCTGAGAGTACTTGGTGGCTTGAATTGATGAGCAGACATAAAGAGTCCACTTTGTGAGAGTACATGGCTAGGTGAACTAATGAACTGACTTAAAGAATTGACTTGGTGGGAGTACTTGGTTGGCTGACCTGGTGGGTAACTTGATGAACAGACATAAAGAGTCAACTTGGTGAGAGCACTTGTACTTGTTTTGGTGACTTGATGAATGAACTTAAAGAGTCAACTTGGTGGGGTGACTTGATGAAAGGACTTAAAGAGTTGACTTAGTGAGATTACTTGGTGGCGTGACTTGATGAAAGAACTTAAAGGGTCGACTTGGTGGGGTGACTTAGTGAACGGACCTAAAGAGTTCACTTGGTGAGAGCACTTGGTGGGGTGACTTAATGAATGAACTCAAAGAGTCAACTTGGTGAGAGTACTTGGTGGCTTGACTTGATGAGAAGACTTAAAGAGTCCACTTGGTGAAAGTACTTGGTAGGGTGAACTGATGAACGAAGTTAAAGAGTCAACTTGGTGGGAGTACTTGGTGGGCCGACTTGGTGGGGTGACTTGATGAAGGGAAATGAAGAGTCAACTTGGTGAGAGTACTTATTCTAGTGACTTGATGAATGGACTTAAACAATCAACTCAATTGGGTGACTTGATGAAAGGACATAAAGAGTCAACTTGGTGAGAGTACTTGGTGGGGCAACTTGATGAACGCACTTGAAGAATTGACTTGGTTAGAGTACTTGGTGGGGTGACTTGATGAAAGGAATCAAAGAGTTGACTTGGTGAGAGTACTTGGTGGCTCAGCTTGATGAGCAGTCTTAAAGAGTCAACTTGGTGAGAGTACTTGGCGAGGTGAACAGATGAACGAACTTAAAGACTCGACTTGGTGAGAGTACTTGGTGGGCCAACCTGGTGGGTGGACTTGATGAACGGACATAAAGAGTCAACTTGGCTAGAGTACTTTATTTTGGTGACTTGATGAACAAACTTGAAGAGTCGACTTGGCAGGGTGACTTGATGAAAGGACTTAAAGAGTCAACTTGGTGAGAGTACTTGGTGGGGCGACTTGATGAACAAACTTAAATGGTCAACTTGGCGGGGTGACTTGATGAATGGACCTAAAGAGTTGACTTGGTGAGAGTACTTGGCGGGGTGAACTAATGAACATACTTAAAGAGACAACTTGGTGCGAGTACTTGTAGGGCTGACCTGGTGGGGTGACTTGATGAACGGACTTATAGAGTCAGCTTGGTGAGAGTACTTGTTCTGGTGACTTGATGAACAAACTTAAAGAGTCAAATTGGTGGGGTGACTTGATGAAAGGACTTAAAGAGTCAAATTGGTGGGGTGACTTGATGAATGAACTTAAAGGGTTGACTTTGTAGGGTGACTTGATGAACGGACCTAAAGAGTTGACTTGGTGAGAGTACTTAGTGGGGTGACTTGATGAATAGACTTAGAGAGTCAACTTGGTGAGAGTACTTGGTGGGCTGACCTAGTTGGATGACTTCGTGAACGGAGCTAAAGAGTCAACTTGGTGAGAGTACTTGGTGGGGTGTCTTGATGAATGAACTTAAAGGGTCAACTTGACGAGTGACTTGATGAACAGTCCTAAAGAGTTGACTTGGTGAGAGTACTTGGTGGGGTGACTTGATGAATAGACTCAAAGAGTCAAATTGGTGAAAGTACTTGGTGGAGTGACTTGATGAACGCACCTAAAGGGTTGACTTGGTGGGGTGACTTGATGAACGGACCTAAAGAGTTGACCTGGTGAGAGTACTTGGTGGGGTGACTTGATGAACAGAGTTAAAGAGTCGACTTGGTGAGAGTACTTGGTCAGGTGACTTGATGAATGCACTTGAAGTATCAACTTGATTAGAGTACTCAATGGGGTAACTTGATGAACGAACTTAAAGAGTCGACTTGGTGGGCGGACCTGGCATGGTGACTTGATGAATGAACTTAGAGAGTCAAGTTGGTGAGAGTACTTTGTGGGTAGACATAGCAGAGTGATTTGATGAATGCATTTAAAGAGTCGACTTGGGGAGAGTACTTGGTGGGGTGACTTGATGAATGAACCTAAAGAGTCGACTTGGTGGGCCGACCTGGCAGGGTGACTTGATGAATGAACTTAAAGAGTCCACTTGGTGGGCCAACCTGGCATGGTGACTTCATGAATTAACCTAAAGAATCGACCTGGTGAGAGTACTTGGTGGGCAGACATAGCGGGGTGATTTGATGAAAAAACTTAAAGAGTCAACTTGGTGAGAGTACTTGGTGGGGTAACTTGATGAACGAACCTAAAGAGTCGACTTGGTGGGCCGACCTGGCAGGGTGACTTGATGAACGAACTTAAAGAGTTGACTTGGTGGGCTGACCTGGCAGGGTGACTTGATGAACTAACTTAAAGACTCCACTTGGTGAGAGTATTTGGTGGGCCGACCGGGCAGGGTGACTTGATGAACAAACTTAAAGAGTCCACTTGGTTAGAGTACTCAGTGGGCTTACTTGGTCATGTGACTTGATGAACGAACTTAAAGAGTTGACTTGGTGGGCTTACTTGGCTAGGTGACCTGATGAAAAAACATAAAAGATTCGACTTGGTGGGTCGAACTAGCAGGGTGACTTGGTGAGAGTACTTGGTGGGCTGACCTAGCAGGGTGACTTGATGAACGAACTTAGAGAGTCAACTTTGTGAGAGTCCTTGGTGGGTGAAACTAGCAGAGTGACTTAATGAATGAACTTAAAGATCTAACTTGGTGATAGAACTTGGTGGGCTGACCTGGCAGGGTGAATTGATGAACGAACCTAAAGAGTCAACTTTGTGAGAGTACTTGGTGGGCCAACCTGGCGAGGTGACTTGATGACCGAACTTAAAGGGTCAAATTGGTGAGAGTACTTGGTGGGCCGACCTGGCAGAGTGAACTGATGAATGAACTTAAACAGTCAAATTGGTGAGAGTACTTGGTGGGGTGACTTGATGAACAAACCTAAAGAGTCAACTTGTTGAGAGTACTTGGTGGGCCGACCTGGCAGGGTGACTTGATGAACAAACTTAAAGAGTCGACTTGGTGAGAGTACTTGGTGGGCTAACCTGGCAAGGTGACTTGATGAAAAAACTTAAAGAGTCAACTTGGTGGGCCGACTTGGTAGAGTGACTTCATGAATGAACTTAAAGAGTCCACTTGGTGGGCCGACCTGGTGGGGTGACTTGATGAACGAACTTAAAGACTTGACTTGGTGAGAGTAATTTGTGGGCTGACCTGGCGGGGTGACTTGATGAATGAACTTAAAGAGTTGACTTGGTGGGTTGACTTGATGAATGCACTTGAAGGGTCAACTTGGTGTGGTGACTCTATGAACGGACCTAAAGAGTTGACTTGGTGAGAGTACTTAGTGTGGTTACTTGATGAACAGACTTAAAGAGTCAACTTGCTGAGAGTACTTGGTGGGGTGAGTTGATGAATGCACTTGAGGAATCGACATGGTTAGAGTACTTGGTGGGGTGACTTGATGAACGGACTCAAAGAGTTAACTTGCTAAGAGTACTTGGTGGCTCGACTTGATGAGCAGAATTAAAGAGTCCACTTGGTGAGAGTACATGGTGGGGTGAACTGATGAACGAACTTAAAGAATCAACTTGGTGGGAGTACTTGGTTCGCCGAACTAGTGGGGTGACTTGATGAACGGACATAAAGAATCAGATTGGTGGGGTGACTTGATGAAAGGACTTAAAGAGTTTACTTGGTGAAAGTACTTGGTGGGGTGACTTGATGAAAGAACTTAAAGGGTCGACTTGCCGAGGTGACTTGGTCAATGGACCTAAAGAGTTTACTCGATGAGAGCACTTGCTGGGGTGACTTGATGAATGGACTCAAAGAGTCAACTTTTTGAGAGTACTTGGTGGCTCGACTTGATGGGCAAACTTAAAGAGTCCACTTGGTGAGAGTACTTGGCTGGGTGAACTGATGAATGGAATTAAAGAGTTGACTTGGTGGGAGTACTTGGTGGGCCGACCTGGTGGGGTGACTTGATGAAGGGACTTAAAGAGTCGACTTGGTGAGAGTACTTGTTCTGTTGACTTGATGAAAAGACTTAGACAGTCAACTTGGTGCGGTGACTTGATGAAATGACTTAAAGAGTCAACTTGGTGAGAGTACTTGGTTGGGAAACTTGATGAATGCACTTGAAGAATCATCTTGGTTAGAGTACTTGGCGGGGTGATTTGATGAACAGACTCAAAGAGTTGACTTGGTGAGAGTACTTCGTTGCTCGACTTGATGAGCAGACTTAAAGAGTCAACTTGGTAAGAGTACTTGGCAGGGTGAACTGATGAATGGACTTAAAGAGTCGACTTGGTGGGCCAACCTGGTGGGGTGACTTGATGAATGGACTTATAGAGTCAACTTGGTGAAAGTTCTTGTTTTGGTGAATTGATGAACAGACTTAAAGAGTCAGCTTGGTGGGGTAACTTGATGAAAGGACTTAAAGAGTCAACTTGGTGGGGTGACTTGATGAACAAACTTAAAGGGTCGACTTGATGAATGGACCTAAAGAGTTCACTTGGTTAGAGTACTTGGTCGGGTTACTTGATGAACAGACTTAGAGAGTCAACTTGGTGAGAGTACTTGGTTGGTTGAACTGGTTGGGTGACTTCGTGAATGGACTTAAAGAGTTGACTTGGTGAGAGTACTTGGTGGGGTAACTTGATGAATGGACTTCAAGGGTCGACTTGGCGGGGTGACTTGATGAACTTTCCTAAAGAGTTGACTTGGTGAGAGTACTTGATGGGGTGACTAGATGAACAGACTTAAAGAGTCGAATTGGTGAGAGTACTTGGTGGGGTGACTTGATGAACGCACCTAAAGGGTTGACTTGGTGGGGTGACTTGATGAACACACCTGAAGGGTCAACTTGGTGGGGTGACTTGATGAACGGACCTAAAGAGTTGACCTGGTGAGAGTACTTGGTGGGGTGACTTGATGAACAGAGTTAAAGAGTTGACTTGGTGAGAGTACGTGGTCGGGTGACTTGATGAATGCACTTGAAGAATCAACTTGGTTAGAGTACTTGGAGGGGTGACTTAATGAATAAACTTAAAGAGTCAACTTGGTGAGAGTACTTGGTTGTGCGATTTGATGAGCAAACTTAAAGAGTCAACTTGGTGAGAGTACTTGGTGGGGTGAACTGATGAACAGACCTAAAGATTCGACTTGGTGAGAGTACTTGGTGGGCCGACCTGGTGGGGTGACTTGATGAATGGTCTTAGAGTGTCAACTTGGCAAGGGTACTTGTTTTGGTGACATGATGAATGAACTTAAAGAGTCAACTTGGTGGGAGGACTTGATGAAAGGACTTAAAGAGTCAACTTGGTGAGAGTACTTGGTGGGGTGACTTGATGAACAGACTTAAAGGGTCAACTTGGAAGGGTGACTTGATGAAGGGACCTAAAGAGTTGACTTGGTGAGAGAACTTGGTGGGATGACTTGATGAAAGGACTTAAAGAGTCAACTTGGTGAGAGTACTTGGTGGGGTGACTTGATGAACGCACTTGAAGAATCGACTTGGTTCGAGTACTTGGTGGGGTGACTTGATGAACGAACTTAAAGAGTTGACTTGGTGAGAGAACTTGATGGCTCAAGTTGATGAGAAAACATAAGAGTCATCTTGGTGAGAGTACTTGGCAGGGTGAACTGATGAACGGACTTAAAGAGTCAACTTGGTGGGCCGACCTGGTGGGGTGACTTGATGAATGGACTTAAAGTGTCGACTTGGTGAGAGTACTTGTTCTGTTGACTTGATGAATGGATGTAAAGAGTCAACTTGGTGAGAGTACTTGGTGGGATGACCTGGTCGGGTGACTTGATGAATGGATGTAAAGAGTCAACTTGGTGAGAGTACTTGTTCTGGTGACTTGATGAACAGACTTAAAGAGTCAACTTGGTGGGGTGACTTGATGAAAGGACTTAAAGAGTCAACTTTGTGAGAGTACTTGGCAGGGTCACTTGATCAATGAACTTAAAGGGTCGACTTGGTGGGGTGACTTGATGAACGTACCTAAAGAGTTGACTTGGTGAGAGTACTTGGTGGGGTGACTTGATGAATAGACTTAAAGAGTCGACTTGGTGAGAGTACTTGGTGGGGTGACTTGATGAACGCACTTGAATGGTTGACTCAGTGGGGTGACTTGATGAACGGACCTAAAGAGTTGACTTGGTGAGGTGACTTGATGAACAGACTTAAAGAGTCAACTTGGTGAGAGTACTTGTTGGGGTGACTTGATGAACACACTTGAAGAATCGACTTGGTTAGAGTACTTGGTAGGGTGAACTAAATAATGGACTTAAGGAGTCAACTTGGTGGGAGTACTTGGTGGGCCAACCTGGTGGGGTGACTTGATGAAGGGACATAAAGAGTCAACTTGGTGAGAGTAGTTATTCTAGTGACTTGATGAACAAACTTAAAGTGTCAACTTGGTGGGGTGACTTGATGAAAGGACTTAAAGAGTCTACTTGGTGAGAGTACTTGGTGGGGTGACTTGATGAATGCACTTGACGAATCGACTTGGTTCGAGTACTTGGTGGGGTGACTTGAGGAATGGACTTAAGGAGTCGACTTGGTGAGAGGACTTGGTTGCTCGACTTGATGAGAAAACTTAAAGAGTCAACTTGGTGAGAGTACTTGGCGGGGTGAATTAATGAAAAAACTTAAAGAGTCAACTTGGTGAGAGTACTTGGTGGGCCGACTTGGTGGGGTGACTTGATGAATGGACTTAAAGACTCATCTTGTTGAGAGTACTTATTCAGGTGACTTGATGAACGGATGTAAAGAGTCGACTTGGTGGGAGTACTTGGTGGCACGACTTAATGATTGGACTTAAAGAGTCAACTTGTTGAGAGTACTTGGCAGGGTGAACTAATGAACGGACTTAAAGAGTCAACTTGGTGAGAGTACTGGGTGGGCCGACCTAGTGGGATGACTTGATGAACAAACTTAAGGAGTCAACTTGGTGAGAGTACTTGTTCTGGTGACTTGATGAATAGACTTAAAGAGTCAACTTGGTGGGGTGACTTGATGAAAGGACTTAAAGAGTCAACTTTGTGATAGTACTTGGTAGGGTGACATGATGAACAGACTTATAGGGTCAACTTGGCAGGGTGACTTGATGAATCTACCTAAAGAGTTGACTTGGTGAGAGTACTTGGTGGGGGGACTTGATGAACATACTTAAAGAGTTGACTTGGTGAGAGTACTTGGTGGGGTGACTTGATGAATGCACTTGAAGGGTCGACTTGGAGGGGTGACTTGATGAATGGACCTAAAGAGTTGACTTGGTGGGGTGACTTGATGAACAGACTTAAAGAGTCAACTTGGTGAGAGTACTTTTTGGGGTGACTCGATGAACGCACTTGAAGAATTGACTTGGTTAGAGTACTTGGTGGGGTGACTTGATGAATAGACTCAAAGAGTCAACTTGGTGAGAGTACTTGGTGAATCGACCTGATGAGTAGACTTAAAGAGTCCACTTGGTGAGAGTACTTGGCAGGGTGAAATGATAAACGAACTTAAAGAGTCGATTTTGTGGGATGACCTGGTGGGGTGACTTGATGAATCGACATAAACAGTCGACTTGGTGAGAGTACTTGTTCTGGAGACTTGATGAACAGACTTAAAGAGTCGACTTGGTGGGGTGAGTTGATGAAAGGACTTAAAGAGTTGACTTGGTGAGAGTACTTAGTGGGGTGACTTGATGAATGGACTTAAAGGGTCAACTTAGTTGTGTGACTTGGTGAATGGACCTAAAGAGTTGACTTGGTGAGAGTACTTGGTGGGCTGACTTGATGAATAGACTTAAAGAGTCTACTTGGTGAGAGTACTTGGTGGGGTGACTTGATGAATGCACTTGAACAATCAACTTGGTTAGAGTACATGGTGGGGTGACTTGATGAACGAACTCAAAGAGTTGACTTTGTGAGAGTACTTGGTGGCTTGACTTGATGAGCAGACTTAAAGAGTCCACTTGGTGAGAGTACTTGGTGGGGTGAAATGATGAACGGACTTAAAGAGTCAACTTGGTAGGAGTACTTGGTGGGCCGACCTGGTGGGGTGACTTGATGAAGGGACATAAAGAGATGACATGATGAGAGTACTTGTTCTGGTGACTTGATGAATGGACTTAAAGAGTCGACTTGGTGGGTTGACTTGATGAAAGGACTCAAAGAGTCAACTTGGTGAGAGTACTTGGTGGGGTGACTTGATGAACAGGCTTAAAGGGTTGACTTGGCGAGGTGACTTGATGAACGGACCTAAAAGGTTGACTTGGTGAGAGTACATGGTGGCGTGACTTGATGAATAGACTTAAATAGTCGACTTGGTGAGAGTACTTGGTGGGGTGACTTGATAAATGCACTTAAGAATCGATTTGGTTAGAGTACTTGGTGGGGAAACTTGATGAACAAACTTGAAGAGTCAACTTGGTGGGGTGACATGATGAAAGGACTTAAAGAGTCAACTTGGTGAGAGTACTTGGTGGGGTGACCTGATGAATGGAATAAAAGGGTTGACTTGGCAGGGTGACTTGATGAACGGACCTAAAGCATTGACTTTGTGAGAGTACTTGGCAGGGTGAACTAATGAACACACTTAAAGAGTCGACTTGGTGGGAGTACTTGGTGGGCCGACCTGGTGGGGTGACTTGATGAATGGACTTATAGAGTCGACTTGGTGAGAGTAATTATTCTAGTGACTTGATGAACGGACTTAAAGAGTTAGCTTGGTGGGGTGACTTGATGAAAGGACTTAAAGAGTCAACTTGGTAGGGTGACTTGATGAACAAACTTAAAGGGTCAAATTTATGGGGTGACTTGATAAATGGACCTAAAGAGTTGACTTAGTGAGAGTACTTGGTGGGGTTACTTGATGAACAGACTTAAAGAGTCGACTTGGTGAGAGTACTTGGTGGGCCGATCTAGTTGGGGGACTTCGTGAATGGACTTAAAGAGTCAAATTGGTTAGAGTACTTGGTGGGATGACTTGATGAACAGACTTCAAGGGTCAACTTGGCCGGGTGACTTGATCAATGATCCTAAAGAGTTGACTTCATGAGAGTACTTGTTGGGGTGACTTGATGAATAGACTTATAGAGTCAAATTGGTGGGGTGACTTGATGAATGCACGTGAAGGGTCAACTTGGTGGGGTGACTTGATGAATGGACCTAAAGAGTTGACCCAATGAGAGTACTTGGTAGGGTGACTTGATGAACATAGTTAAAGATTCAACTTGGTGAGAGTACTTGGTGGGCAGACATAGTGGGGTGATTTGATGAATGAACTTAAAGAGTTGACTTGGTGAGAGTACTTTTTTGGGTGACTTGATGAACGAACCTAAAGAGTCGACTTGGTGGGTCGACCTGGTAGGGTGACTTGATGAATGAAATTAAAGAGTCAACTTGGTGGGCCAACTTGGCAGGGTGACTTGATGAAAAAACATAAAGACTCGACTTGGTGAGAGTACATGGTGGGCCGTCTTGGTGGGGTGAGTTGATGAAGAAACTTAAAGAGTCGACTTGGTGAGAGTACTCGGTGGGGTGACTTGATGAACACACTTGAAGAATCAACTTGGTTAGAGTACTTGGTGGGGTGACTTGATGAATGGACTCAAAGAGTTGACTTGCTAAGATTAATTGGTGGCTCGACTTGATGAGAAAACTTAAAGAGTAGACTTGATGAGAGTACTTGGCAGGGTGAACTGATGAACAGACTTAAAGAATTGACTTGGTGGGGGTACTTGGTTGGCTGAACTGGTGGGGTGACTTGATGAACAAACATAAAGAGTTAACTTGGTGAGAGTACTTGTACTTGTTCAAGTGACTTGATGAATGAACTTAAAGAGTCAACTTGGTGGGGTGACTTGATGAAAGGACTTAAAGAGTTGACTTGGTTAGAGTACTTGGTGGGCTGACTTGATGAATGGACTCAAAGAGTCAACTTGGTGAGAGTACTTGGTGGCTCAACTTGATGAGTAGAAGTAAAGCGTCCACTAAGTGAGAGTACTTGGTGGGGTGAACTAATGAACAGAATTAAAGAGTCAACTTGGTGGGAGTACTTTGTGGGTCGACCTGGTGTGGTGACTTGATGAACGAACATAAAGAGTTGACTTGGTGATAGTACTTGTTCTGGTGACTTGATGAACAGACTTAAACAGTCGACTTGGTGGGGTGAGTTGATGAAAGGACTTACAAAGTCAACTTGGTGAGAGTACTTGGTGTCGCGACTTGATGAACACACTTGACGAATTGACCTGGTTAGAGTACTTGGTGGGGTGACTTGATGAACAGACTCAAAGAGTCAACTTGGTGAGAGTACTTGGTGGCTCGACTTGATGAGCAGACTTAAAGAGTCAACTTGGTGAGAGTACTTGGTGGGGTGAACTGATGAACAGACTTAAAGAGTTGACTTGGTGGGAGTCCTTCGTAGGCTGACCTGGTGGGTTGACTTGATGAACAGACTCAAAGAGTCGACTTGGTTAGAGTACTTCATCTGGTGTCTTGATGAATGGATTTGAATAGTCGACTTGGTGGGGTGACTTGATGAAATGACTTAGAGAGTCAACTCTGTGAGAGTACTTGGTGGGGCGACTTGATGAATAGACTTAAAGGGTCAACTTGGTAGGGTGACTTGATGAATGGACTTAAAGAGTTGACTTGGTGAGAGTGCTTGGCAGGGTGAACTGATGAACGAACTTAAAGAGTCAACTTGGTGGGAGTACATGGTGAGCCGACCTGGTGGGGTGATTTGATGAACAGACTTATAAAGTTGACTTGGTGAGAGTACTTGTTCTGGTGACTTGATGAACGAACTTAAAGGGTCGACTTTGCGGGGTGACTTGATGAACAGACCTAAAGAGTTGACTTGGTGAGAGTACTTGGTGGGGTGACTTGATGAACAAACTTAGAGAGTCGACTTGGTGAGAGTACTTGGTGGGCTGACCTCGTTGGGTGACTTTATAAATGGACTTAAAGAGTCAACTTGGTGAGAGTACTTGGTGGGTTGACTTGATGAACAGACTTCAAGGGTCGACTTGGTAGGATGACTTGATGAATAGTCCTAAAGAGTTGACTTGGTGAGAGTACTTGGTGGGGTGACTTGATGAATAGACTTAAAAAGTCAAATTGGTGAGAGTACTTGGTGGGGTGACTTGATGAATGCACCTGAAGGGTCAACTTGGTGGGGTGACTTGATGAATGGACCTAAAGAGTTGACTTGGTGAGAGTACTTAGTGGGGTGACTTGATGAATAGATTTAAAGAGTCGACTAGGTGAGAGTACTTGGTCGGGTGACTTAATGAACACACTTGAAGAATCGACTTTGTTAGAGTACTTGGTGGGCTGACTTGATGAATGAACTTAAAGAGTCATGATTTTGTTATGTTTTTGTCTTTCAGTGACCCAAGCACGCAAGGTGCTAGATCGCGCTTCATTCTTTGGATTTCTAAGGTGCGCGATGCACCCTTGTGTTGAGTGTTTACACATCCTGAACCCCAAGCACCCAATGGGTGCGATGAGGAATACTGTTGTGTGTCCTCGCCCCATCACCTCGCAAAGGTTGGAGTCGATGCATGGGAGAGCCATGTTAGTGAATGAGGCCCCTGCCTCACAAATCATGCGAGTGCACTCATTCTAAACACAGAATGCTCCAAGTGATGAGTCAACACACTTGGGCAAGGCAATGGGTGGTTGCGGTAATCCCAACTTGCCATCGTCAAAATGGAAGATCCCTGGCACAGCACCGCGCACGCGATTAAACCATGAAATCTCAACAAGGGATGAGCCTCGGACCCCCTCTAAACTGCAACCAAGTAGAGACTTCTCGCTCTAACATAGACGTTGTTCGAAGGCACTGATCCTAATCCAGATTGCATCTGAGTCTCTTCTTCACACCGCGGGGAATCCACGCTTTTGATCATGGCATTCGATGTGATCCTTGACCTCAACGATGCTAGATCTATAGCTTGGTCATCCAGCACATCGCTGTAGGGCCAAGTGTTTGCATGTCACTGAGATTTTGGGGGCAAGGAGGAGGCTAGCTCCATCCCCTACACAATTCAAGGTCTTGAACTGACAATGATCCTACCGCAAGTTCACCTATAGTAACCTTGTTATGACTTCACCTTCCTCTAAATGATAAGGTTCAATGAACTTCTTGCAACGTCACCGATAGGAACCGTCATTGTCATTGTGATTCGAACACTTCACCAGATCATTCAATCGGTAGGAGCAACAGGCATTGTGTATAAAGGGTAGGAACGTAGTCAACATGAACTGATGACTCGTGCTTACTAGTAATTCCTTGTTGAAGATCAATAATTGCAATGGTCTATTCCCATCACAATGCAATTTGGCAAGATTTCCCAAACCTTTCGAGCCAAGGAGAGTAACTCATTGGTTGCATCGGTGTAGCACGTGTGTGGCCCAGAACATCTAAGGGCATCACAGACCTGTTATTTCCTCAAACTTCCATGGCCTAGGAGGCCATAGTCCCTCTAAGAAGCTGGCTGCAAAGGGGAACCTCCATGTAGCTAGTTATCAGGCTTAGGTCTCATTTGTTAATGGAATTAACTAGACAAATTGCTCCACCAACTAAGAATAGCCATGCACCACCACCAATAGAATCAAGAAAGAGCTCTCAATTGTTCAATCCTTACTATGTCTAGACCTAGTAAGTTTCCCCATGTTGAGTCAAATTATGTCATAGGCTCCACTCCTGGTGGTGCCCTTCAATCAATTCCTTTAAGTTTCAGCCTTGCGACCATACTCCTCCTGGAACCCAAACACTCTGATTTCTTAGAAGGTGCTGGCGGTGTCCTTAGAGCAATATCTGTCGATCCCTGGTCGACATCATTTATGGTTGAGATTAGGACAGTATCTGATCATCTTTGAGCCCCTAACTTTCATTCTTGATTAATGAAAACATCCTTGGAAAATGCTTTTACAGTGGTTCCTCTTCCATAAATCCAAGAATTTCACCTCTAACAATGAAATACGAGTGCCACCGACAGTCCCTATTAGTCATTACTCTGATCCCGAAGGCCAACGAAATAGGACTAGACTCCTATCACGTTATTTCATGCTAATGTATTCAGAGCATAGGCTTGCTTTGAGCACTCTAATTTTTTCAAAGTAACGGCACCTGTACCACAACCTAGCCAATTAAGGCCAAGAACATGCCGTCGATAGAAGGGACGTGAGGGCCAGTGCACACCCAGAAGGCAGACTGACCGTGATGACCCAAGGTCCAACAACAAGCTTTTTAACGACAACAACTTAAATATACACTATTGGAGCTGCAATTACTGCAGCTTGTTGCACTAGACTTTCCCTCCAATGGATCCTTGTTAAGGGATTTAGATTGTACTCATTCCAATTACCAGACTCGATCAGCCAAGTATTGTTATTTATTGTCACTAACTCCCCGTGTCAGGATTGGGTAATTTGTGTGCCTGCTGCCTTCCTTGGATGTCGTAGCCATTTCTTAGGCTCCCTCTCTAGAATCGAACCCTAATTCTTCATCACCCATCACCACCATGGTAGGCCTCTATCCTACCATCGAAAGTTGATAGGGCAAAAATTTGAATGAAGCATCGCTAGCACAAAGGTTGTACGATCTATCAAGTTATCATGAATCATCAGAATAGCGGGCGAGCTCACACTGACCTTTTATCTAATAAATGCATCCCTTTTGAGAGTCAGGATTTGGTGCACGTATTAGCTCTAGAATTACTACGGTTATCTGAGTAGCAAAGTACCATTAAAGAAACTATAACTTATTTAATGAGCCATCTGCAGTTTCACAGTTTGAAATAGTTTATACTAAGACATGCATGGCTTAATCTTTGAGACAAGCATATGACTACAATGCAAACACTGAATGCTCTCTTTAGGGGGGAGTTGAAGAAGAGTATCTCCCACAGAGCCCATGAGCCACAGCCATTCAGATCGCATGGGCAGGACAGGGCATGGAGAGTTTCTGTATCCAAACAAAAATTATCAATAATACTCTACACTTCTATTGGCCCAGACCAAAAAAGCTATCATGACAGTGCCATGCACTTCTGTAGGCTGAGATAGTGAAGAGGTGAGCACACACAGAGAATACACTAGCAAATAAATTATGTGGCAAACAAACCTTTTGCCGGCCCCGCTCTCAATCCCAAGGCTCTACCAATAAGCAAAAACATAGGGTGGAGAGTGGACCCTTGATGAAATTATGGATGTCGAGCAATGCACCAGTGCAACCATCTCTTTCCTTCTTGCCATCTAGGCAAGATAAAAATGCAATGATAGAACAGGCCAAGAGACAGAGTCCTTGGCTAAAAGATACAACTCCATACACTCAGCAAAAAGCGCATCTTAGAATCGAACACCAAATGTGTAGTGTGTTACAAGCCATGCAGACACCTACATATAGGGTATCCAAAAAAACAAAGTGACAAGTACTTCCCACCAGCTCTACCATTGCGATTACCAAATGGGATATACTCACTGCCAAATATTAATGACCATCATTACCATCTCAGAATAGATACAAGCACATCGAGCTTTATCTGATCAACTGGATGAATTTCACCTTGAAGGGGCCCAATCCAAAAGTTCTGGAGGTCATCTCCTAGAACTGCCAAGAACAAGGCCTATCTTACATGCAAACTCTCCTATTGCGCAAACATAGGTTGCAATTAAGGAGAAATTGCAAGGCTGTCATAATGGCTTGAGGACAATGCTCTGACTAAGTCAATTTTCTCTTGCAATCACCATGCCACTAATTATAGAGAGATCTCCCCATTCACTTGTGACGTGACACACAATCCAAGTGCTAGACGCCAGCTCACCCTTAAAAGACCACTTTCTAGGACATCTCGATGACACATTGGAATGACAACCACTGTCAAACCATTCCCAATGTTGTGTTGATCAAGGTGCACAGAGGTGACCTTAGAGAGCTCCTGCGTAGAAATCAGGATGTGCTTTCGTACCCATCTCTCACAAAAACAAATGTTATCTATGAACAAATTTAGAATCCAAGGCTCGTATCCATTGATATCGTCAGCACCAGGTCTATATTCAAAGGCCACCAAGAGTTTTTGATAAGAGAAGCTCCCCTACTCACTTCCACAAACATCCCAAATGCTAGACACAAGCTCCCACCCTTAGCATCGCTCTCGAGATCACCGCAATGACACATTGGAATGACAACCACTGTTGAACAACTCCCAAATTTGTGTCGATGGAGTGAGAAAGAAGGGCAACTATGGGGACCCACAGATAGCAAATGGGTTGCTACTTCATTCCGCTCTTAGATATAGATCTGATGTTGTTGATTTCATTTGGAATCTGAGGTTGCATTCGTCCTTGCTCACACAAGCAATGGCTCTTCTGATCAAATGGCCACATGGAGCTTCCGATAACAAAGGCTCCCTTGTCACTCATGATACGCAGCCCAACTGCTAGATGATGACTTGCCCTTCAGATCACTGCCCAGGCAACCACCATAATGGCACCATTGGAATGACAATCGCTGCTGAACCATTCCAAAAATTTTGTGCCAAAGAAGTTGTTGCAAAGAGAATGACTCTAGGGAGAGAGCCCTCGCATAGCAAAATCAGGATAGATTCATACCCCTTCCAATAGAAATGATGTTGGAGCCAATATTTGAAATCTGAATAACATGTCTTTCTCGAACACCTGCACTGATTCTACTAGGGAGGGTCACTAAGAGCTTTTTTTATCAAAGCTCCCATTGTAGCCAAAATAGGCACACAAAAATTTGCTAGAGTGCCAAACACCCACCTCATGGCTAGAAAAGAGTGGGCTATATGCCCCTCTAATTGATCCAGCGTTGATGTCCACCATTTCAAAATATGACATATCCATCCACCTTGACACTGGCATTGAATCAATCATAGGGGGATGAGGGAGGCTCGCGACAACCACCTCTCCAACTGTAGCCGCGATAGGCACACAAAAAATTTCTAGAGCACCTAGCACCCACCTCATGGCTAGACAAGGGCTCTCCATTAGATCAATTTCAAAAGTGCTGAACAGATGCGCTGTAGAATGGCAACCACTACCAAGTCTCTTCCATAATTGCATTGGTAAGTGATTGAAGAAGGTGATCTAAGAGAGTGTCCAAGGGTAGGCATTCATTGGGGGATTCACGCTGATGGAAAAAATTTATGCAATACCCAAGAAACACTGGATAGAGGTGCTAGACGAGGGTTCCCATTTTAGATAAATTTTTAAAATCACCAAGTAGACGTGGTGAGGGATGGCAACCACTGCCAAACCTTTTTTTGGAAGTGCGCCAGCTGAGTGACAAGAAAACATGATCTAAAGGAGAGTCTAAGAATAGCACCTCGAGGGTTGGCTTGATGCCCCTCTAATTGATTCAACGTCAGCATCCACTATTTCAAGATTTGACATATCCATCCACCTTGACGCTAATGTTGAATCAATGAGAGGGGCACAAGAGAGGCTCATGGCAACCACCTCTCCCATTGTAGCCACAATAGGCACACAAAAAATTGCTAGAGCGCCCACCACCCACCTCATGGCTAGACAAGGGCTTGCCATTAGATCAACTTCAAAATCGCTGAATAGACGTGCTGTAGAATGGAAACCACTGCCAAGTCTCTTCTGTAATTGCGTCAGTTGAGTGATCGAAGAAGGTGATTTAAGAGACAGTCCAAGGGTAGGCATTCATTGGGGGATTCACGCTAATAGCAAAAAATTATGCAATACCCAAGCAACACTGGATGGATGTGCTAGAAAAGGGCTCCCATTTTAGATCAAGTTTTAAAATCACCAAGTAGATACGGTGAGGGTTGGCAACCACTGCCAAACCTTTTTTCAAAATTGCGCCAGCTGAGTGACAAGAAAACATAATCTAAAGGAGAGTCAAGGAATAGCACCTCGAGGGTTGGCTTCATTCCCCTCTAATTGATTCAACATCAGCATCCATAGTTTCAAAATCTGACATATCCATCTGCCTTGACAGTAGCATTTAATCAATGAGGGGGGCACAGGAGAGGCTCGCGGAAAAATCCTCTCCCATTTTAGCCGTGATAGGCACACGAAAAATTGCTAGAGCGTTGAACACCCACCTCATGGATAGACAAGGGCTTGCCATTAGATCAACTATGAAATCGCTGAACAGACACATTGTAGAATGGCAACCACTGCCAAGTCTCTTCCGTAATTGCATCGGTCGAGTGATCAAAGAAGGTGATCTAAGAGAGAGTCCAAGGGTAGGCATTTGTTGGGGGATTCATGCTGATGGCAAAAATTTATGCAATACCCGAGCAACACTGAAAGAACGTGCTAGATGAGGGCTCTCATTTTAGATCAAGTTTTAAAATCACCAAGTAGATGTGGTGAGGGTTGGCAACTGCTGCCAAAACTTTTTCTAAAATTACGCCAATTGAGTGACAAGAAAACATGATCTAAGTGAGAGTTGAGGAATAGCACCTCTAGGGTGGGCTTCATGCCCATCTAATTAATTCAACGTCAGCATCCATCATTTAAAAATATGACATATCCATCCATCCTGACATCGGAATTGAATCAATAAGGGGGGCATGAGAGAGGCTCGCAATAACCACCTATCCCATTGTAGCCATGATAGGCACACAAATTTTTTTTGAGTGCCAAGCACCCACCTCATGGCTAGACAAGGGCTCGACATTAGATCAACTTCAAAATTGCAGAACAAATGCGTTGTAGAATGGCAACCACTGCCAAGTCTCTTCTGTAATTGTGTTGGTCGAGTGATCGAAGAAGGTGATCTAAGAGAGGGTCCAAGGGTAGGCATTTGTTGGGGGATTCACGCTGATAGCAAAAATTTATGCAATACCTGAGCAACACCGGACGGAGGTGCTAGACGAGGGCTCCCATTTTAGATCAAATTTTAAAATCACCAAGTAGACACGGTGAGGGCTCGCAACTACTACCAAACCTTTTTCTGAAATTTTGCCAGCTGAGTGACAAGAAAACATGATCTAAAGGAGAGTCCAAGAATAGCACCTCGAGGGTGGGCTTCATACCCCTCTAATTGATTCAACGTCGACATCCACCATTTCAAAATCTAAAATATCCATCTGCCTTGACACTGGTGTTGAATCAATGAGGAGGCACGGGAGAGGCTCGCGGCAACAAACTCTCCCATTGTAGCCACGATAGGCACACAAATTTTTTTCTAGAGCACCCACCACCAACGTCATGGCTAGAAAAGGGCTCATTATTAGATCAACTTCAAAATTGCAGAACAGAAGCGCTGTAGAATGGCAACCGCTACCAAGTCTCTTCTGTAATTACGTTAGTCGAGTGATCAAAGAAGGTGATCTAATGGAGAGTCCAAGGGTAGGAATTCATTGGGGGATTCGTGCCGATAGAAAAAAATTATGCAATACCCGAGCAACACCGGATGGAGGTGCTAGACGAGGGCTCCCATTTTAGATCAAGTTTTAAAATCACCAAGTAGATGCGGTGAGGGCTGGCAATCAGTGCCAAACCTTTTTTTGAAATTATGCCAGCTGAGTGACAAGAAAAGATGATCTAAAGGAGAGTCAAGGAATAGCACCTCAAGGGTAGGATTCATGCCCCTCCTATTGATTTAATGTTAGTGTCCACCATTTCAAAATTTGACATATCCACCCGCCTTGACACTGGTGTTGAATCAATGAGAGGGGCACAGCAGAGGCTCACAATAACCACCTCTCCTATATAAGCTATTAGTGCGAGGCTAGCTCTGCATTAGAAATTAGTGAACACACCGAAAACTACCTTAAAAATCCAAATCGTTGAAAATTCTGACCAAACAGCCATCCACAACCCAATTTTTTATGAGGTCGATAGAGGAGCATAAGATTGTCATCAATTAGGAGATGTGAATTCATGGAGCCAAGGGACTAAAATGGTCATTGAGCTCATCCGATCAGTTGGATGAATTTCACCTTCAAGGGGTTGGATCCAAAAGTATCGAAGGTCATCTCGTGGAACTATCAAGAACAAGGCCAATCTTACATGCAAACTCTGCTACTGCACAAACATAGGTTGCAATTAAAGAGAAATTGCAAGGTCGTCACAATGGGCCGAGGCCAATGCTCTGACTAAGTCAATTTTCTCTTCCAATCACCATGTCGTTGTTCATAGAGAGATCTCCCCATTCACTTGTGATGCAATGCACAATCCAAGTGCTAGACGTGAGCTCACCCTTGAATGACCACTTTCCAAGACACCTGCCGATGATACATTGGAATGACAACCACTATCGAAACATTCCCAATGTTGTATCGATCGAGTTGGCACAGAGGTAACCTTAGGGAGCTCCCGTGTAGCAATCGAGATGTGCTTTCATACCCATCTCTGACAAAAACTAGTGTTAGCTATGAAAAAATTTAGAAGCCAAGGGCTTATATCCATCAATGTCGTCGACACTAGGTCTTTATTCAAAGGCCATGGAGAGGTTTTGATAAGAGAAGCTCCCCTACTCACTCGCACAAACATCCCAAATTCTAGACACAAGCTCCTGCCCTTAGCATCACTCTCTAGATCACCGCAATGACACATTGGAATGACAACTGCTATCGAACAACTCCCGAAATTGTGGCAATGGAGTGAGAAAGAAGAGCAACTTTAGGGAGACACGCATAGCAAATGGGCTGCTACTACTTCATTTCGCTCTTATATAGATCCGACATTGTTGATTTCATTTGGAATTTGAGGCTACATTTGTCCTTGCTCACACAAGCAATGGCTCTTCTAATCGAATGGCCATGGGGAGCTTTCGATAAAAAAGGCTCTCTTGTCACTCGTGATGCACAACCCAACTGCTAGACAATGGCTCGCCCTTCAGATCGCTACCTAGGCAACCACCCCAACGTCACCATTAGAATGAAAACCACTACCAAACTAGTCCAAAAATTTTGTTCCAAAGAAGTAGTTGCAAAGAGAATGACTTTTTGGAGAGAGCCCTCGCATAGAAAAATTGTGATGACTTCACAGCCCTCCCAATAGAAACAATGTTGGTGCAAATATTCCAAATCTTAATAATGTGTCTTTCTTGAACACCAGCACCGATTCTATTGGGGAGAGTCACCAAGAGCTTTTTTCTCAAAGCTCCCATTATAGCCCTGATAGGCACACAAAAAACTGCTACAGCATCAAGCACCCACCTCATGGCGAGACAAGGGCTCGCCATTAGATCAACTTCGAAATCGTTGAACAAACGCGCTGTAGAATGGCAACCACTACCAAGTCTCTTCTGTAATTGCGTCGGTCGAGTAATCGAAGAAGGTGATCTAGGAGAGAGTCCAAGGCTAGGGATTCATTGGGGGATTCACACCGATAGCATAAATTTATGCAATACCCAAGCAACACCGGACGAAGGTGCTAGATGAAGGTTCCCATTTTAGATCAGGTTTTAAAATCACCGAGTAGTCACAGTGAGGGCTGGAAATCGCTGCCAAACCTTTTTTTGAAATTGTGCCAGCTGAGTGACAAGAAAACATGATCTAAAGGAGAGTCGAGGAATAGCACCTCGAGGGTGGGCTTCATCCCCCTCTAATTGATTCAACGTCATCCTCCACCATTTCAAAATTTGACATATCCATCCACCCTAACACCTTCGTTGAATCAATGAGAGGGGCACGAGAGAGGCTCACGACAACCACCTCTCCTATATAAGATATTACTGCGAGGCTCGTTCTACATTAGAAATTAGCAAAAACACCAAAAACTACCTTAAAAATCCAAATCGTTGAAAAATCTGACCAAACAACCATCCACGACCCAATTTTTTATGAGGTCGACAGAGGAGCAAAAGATTGTCATCGGTTAGGAGATGTGAATTTATGGCGCCAAGGGAGTGAAATTGTCATCGAGCTCATCCAATCAATTGGATGAATTTCACCTTGAAGGGGCCCAATCCAAAAGTTTTAGAGGTCATCTCCTAGAACTGTCAAGAATAAGGCCAATCTTACATGCAAACTCTGCTACTACACAAACATAGGTTGCAATTAAAGAGAAATTGCAAGGCTGTCACAATGGCCTGAGGCCAATGCTTCGACTAAGTCAATTTTCTCTTGCAATCACCATGCCACCATTCATAGAGAGATCTCCCCATTCACTTGTGATGAGACACACAATCCAAGTGCTAGATGTGAGCTTGCCCTTTGAAAGACCACTTTCCAAGACATCCCTCGATGACACATTGGAACAAATCCCACTATCAAACCATTCCCAATGTTGTGCCAATTGAGTTGGCATAGAGGTGACCTTAGGGAGCTCTCGCATAGTAATCGAGATATGCTTTTGTACCCATCTCTCACAAAAACCAATGTTATCTCTAAACAAATTTAGAATCCAAGGCTCGTATCCATCAATATCGTCAGCATTGGATCTATATTCAAAGGCCACAAAGAGGTTTTGATAAGAGAAGCTCCCTTGCTATCTTGCACAAACATCCCAAATGCTAGACACAAGCTCCCACCCTTAGCATTGCTCTCCAGATCACTGCAATCACACATTGCAATGACAATGGCTATCGAACAACTCCCAAATTTGTGCTGATGGAGTGAGAAAGAAGAGAAACTTTGAGGAGCCGTGCATAGAAAATGGGCTGCTACTTCATTCCACTCTTATATAGATCTAATGTCATTGATTTCATTTGGAATCTGAGGCTACATTCATCCTTGCTCACAAAAGGAATGGCTCTTCTCATTGAATGACCATGGGGGGCTTCTGATTACAAAGGCTCCCTTGTCACTCGTGATGCGCAGCCCAACTACTAGATGATAGCTTGCCCTTCAGATCATTGCCCAGGAAACCACCACAACATCACCATTGGAACAACAACCGCTACTAAACCATTCCAAAAATTTTGTGCCAAAGAAGTTTTTGCAAAGAGAATGACTCTAGGGAGAGAGCCCTCACATAGAAAAATTGGGATGGCTTCACGACCCTCCCAATAGAAACAATGCTGGTGCCAATATTCCAAATTTGAATAATGTGTCTTTCTTGAACACTAGCTATGATTCTATTGGGGAGGGTCACCAATTGCTTTTGTTATCAAAGCTCCCATTGTAGCCACGATAGGCACACAAAAAATTGCTAGAGCACCAAGTACCCACCTCATGGCTAGACAAGGGCTTGCCATTAGATCAACTTCAAAATCACTAAATAGACATGCTGTAGAATGGAAACTGCTACCAAGTCTCATCCATAATTGCATCAGTCTGAGTGATCAAAGAAGCTGATCTAAGAGAGAGTTCAAGGCTAGGCATTCATTGGGGGATTCGTGCTGATAGAAAAAATTCATGCAATACCTGAGCAACACTGGGCGGAGGTGCTAGACGAGGGCTCCCATTTTAGATCAAGTTTTAAATTTACCAAGTACACGTGGTGAGGGCTGGCAACTGCTGCCAAACCTTTTTCTGAAATTGTGCCAGCTGAGTGACAAAAAAACATGACCTGAAGGAGAGTCAAGGAATAGCACCTCGAGGGTGGGTTTTATGCCCCTCTAATTGGTTCAACGTTGGCGTCCACTATTTCAAAATTTGACATATCCATCCACCCTGACACCGGCATTGAATCACTGAGAGGGGCATGGGAGAGGCTCACGACAACCACCTCTCCTATATAAGCTATTAGTGTGAGGCTCACTCTACATTAGAAATTAGCGAACACACCGACAACTATCTTAAAAATCCAAATCATTGAAAATTAAGACCAAACAGCCATCCACGATCCAATTTTTTATGAGGTTGTCAGAGGAGCAAAAAATTGTCATCGGTTAGGAGATGTGAATTCATGGAGCCAAGGGAGTGAAATAGTCATCCAGCTCATCCGATCAACTAGATGAATTTCACCTTGAAGGGGCCCAATCCAAAGGTTTCGAAGGTCATCTCCTAGAACTATCAAGAAAAAGGCCAATCTTACATGCAAACTTTGCTACTATGCAAACATAGGTTCCAATTAAAGAGAAATTGCAAGGCCGTCACAATGGCTTGAGGCCAATGCTCTGACTAAGTCAATTTTCTCTTGCAATCACCATGCCACCGTTCACAGAGAGATCTCCCCATTCACTTGTGATGTGACACACAATCCAAGTGCTAGATGTGAGCTTGCCCTTGAAAGACCACTTTCCAAGACATCCCCCGATGACACATTGGAATGACAATCACTGTCAAACCATTCCCAATGTTGTGCCGATTGAGTTGGCACAGAGGTGACCTTAGGGAGCTCCCACATAGCAATCAGGATGTGCTTTCATACCCATCTCTCACAAAAACCAATGTTAGCTCTAAACAAATTTAGAATCCAAGGGTCGTATCCATCGATATTGTTGGCACTGGGTCTATAAATTCAAAGGCCATGGAGAGGTTCCAATAAGAGAAGCTCCCCTGCTCGCTCGCTTAAACATCCCAAATGCTAGACACAAGCTCCCACCCTTAGCATCACTCTCCAGATCATTGCAATGATACATTGGAATGAAAACCGTTGTCGAACAACTCCCAAATTTGTGTCGATGGAGTGAGAAAGAAGAGAAACTTTGGGGAGCTATGCATAGCAAATGGGCTGCTGCTTCATTCCGCTCTTATATAGATCCGATGTCGTTGATTTTGTTTGGAATCTGAGGCTGCATTCATCCTTGCTCACACAAGCAATGACTCTTCTCATCGAATGGCCATGCGGAGCTTTCGATTACAAAGGCTCCCTTGTCACTCGTGATGTGCAGCCTAGCTGCTCGATGATGACTCACCCTTCAGATCATTGCCGAGGCAACCACCACAATGGTACCATTGGAATGACAACTACTGTTGAACCATTCTAAAAAAAAATTTCAAAAGAAGTTGTTGCAAAGACAACGACTCTAGGGAGAGAGCCCTCACATAGCAAAATTGGGATGGCTTCATGGCCCTCCCAATAGAAATGATGCTGGTGCCAATATTCCAAATCTGAATAAAATGTCTTTCTTGAACACTAGCACTGATTCTATTGGGGAGGGTCATCGAGAGCTTTTGTTATCAAAGCTCCCATTGCAACCACAATAGGAAAAAACAAAATTGCTAGAGTGCCAGGCACCCACCTCATGGATAGACAAGGGCTCACCGTTAGATCAACTTCGAAATCACTAAATAGATGTGCTGTAGAATGGAAACCGCTGCCAAGTCTCTTCCATAATTGCATCAATCGAGTGATCAAAGAAGGTGATCTAAGAGACAGTCCAAGGATAGGCATTCATTAGGGGATTTGTACCAATAGAAAAAATTTATGCAATACTCGAGCAACACTAGATGGAGGTGCTAGACGAGGGCTCCTGTTTTAGATCAAATTTTAAAATCACCAAGTAGACATGGTGAGGGCTGGCAACTGCTGCCAAACCTTTTTCTAAAATTGCGCCAGCTGAGTGACAAGAAAACATGATCTAAAGGATAGTCGAGGAATAGCACCTCGACGGTGGGCTTCATGTCCCTCTAATTGATTCAATTTCAACGTCCACTATTTCAAAATTAGACATATCCATCTGCCTTGACACCAGTGTTGAATCAATGAGAGGGGAAGGGGAGAGGATCGCGGCAACCACCTCTCCTATATAAGCTATTAGTGCAGGGCTTGCTTTGCATTATAAATTAGCAAACACACTGACAACTGCCTTAAAAATCCAAATCATTGAAAAATGTGACAAAACAACCATCCACGACCCCATTTTTTATCAGGTCGGCAGAGGAGCAAAAGATTGTCATCGGTTAGGAGATAGGAATTCATGGAGCCAAGGTAGTGAAATGGCCACCTTTTGGAGATCAGGCAGAATAGCTTAGCTCGGGTGGAACAACTCAGGTAGGATGACTCGACAATATCGTTTGCCTCGGTGTCTTTTTTGAGGTTTACTTGAGAGGAGCAGACACAATGTTGGCCTTGATTGTCTAGGAGTTTGAGTAGGATGGCATGGTAACAATGGCTCGAAATTTGGAGTGTCTATGGCAGCTAGATGGGATTTGAATTCATGGAGCCAAGGGAGTGAAATGGTCATCGAGCTCATTCGATCAACTAGATGAATTTCACCTTGAAGGGGCCCAATCCAAAAGTTCCAGAGGTCATCTCCTGGAACTGTCAAGAAAAAAGGCCAATCTTACATGAAAACTCCACTACTGTGCAAAAATAGGTTGTAATTATAGAGAAATTGAAAGGCCGTCACAATGGCTCGAGGCCAATGCTCTGACTACTAAGTCAATTTTCTCTTGCAATCACCATGCCGCCATTCACAGAGAGATCTCCCCATTCACTTGTGATGACGCACAATCCAAGTGCTAGATGTGAGCTTGCACTTGAAAGGCCACTTTCCAAGACATTCTGATGACACATTGGAATGACAACCACTGTCGAACCATTCCCAATGTTGTGTCGATTGAGTTGGCACGAAGGCGATCTTAGGGAGCTCCCGTGTAGCAATCAGAAAGTGCTTTTGTACCCATCTCTCACAAAAACCAATGTTAGCTAAAAAAATTTAGAATCCAAGGCTTGTATCCATCGATATTGTCAGTACTGGGTCTATATTCAAAGGCCACAGAGAGGTTCTGATAAGATAAGCTCCCCTACTCGCTTGCACAAACATCCCAAATGCTAGATGCAAGCTCTCGCCCTTAGCATTGCTCTCTAGATTACCACAATGACACATTGGAATGACAACCACTATTAAACAACTCTTGAATTTGTGCCAATGGGGTGAGAAAGAAGAGCCAGATCGAGTTGACAAAAATGGCTAAGCCAGATCGGGTCAGCCAGCATGGCTCACCTAGATCAGGTTGGTCAGCATGGGTCAGCTACCATTTTTCATTGAGAGCTTTCGATATTAAAGCTCCCATGTAGCCGCGATCAGTACACCATGAAAAATTGCTAGAGTGCTGAGCACCCATAGAAAATTGCCATTATACCAAGCAATGTCAGAGTGCTAGACAAGGGCTCACGTTTAGATCAAGTTTTAAAATCACCAAAAAGACACGCCATGGATCGGGAACTGCTGCCTCACCTTTTCCAAAATTGAGTTATCGAAAAACATGATCTAAAGGAGAGTCTAAGTAAAAGCACTCAGAGATCACTTCATGCCCCTTTCATTGATTTAACTTTAGCATGCACCATTTGAAAATCCAACAATTCAATCCGCCTAGACACCAATGTTGAATCAATGAAAGGGGCATGGGAGAGGCTTGCGGCAACCACCTCTCCTATATAAGCTATTAGTGCGAGGCTTCTTCTACATTTGAAATCTACGGTTGCACAAAAAAATCCCTTAAAAATCCAATTTCATGAAAAATGTGACCAAACAACCATCCACGACACTGTTTTTGGAGCTCGGCAAGATTGGGTCAACGAAAATAGCTCAGCCAGATCGGGTCGGCCAGCACGGCTCGCCCAGATCAGGTCAACTAGAATGGCTCGCCCAGATCGGGTCAGCCAACATGGCTCAGCCACCATTTTTTGCTGAGAGCTTTTGGTATTAAAGCTCCCATGTAGCTATGATAAGTACACCATGACAAATTGCTAGAGTGCCAAGCACCCAGAGAAAATTGCCATTATACCAAGCAATGCCAGAGTGCTAGACAAGGGCTCACATTTAGATCAAGTTTTAAAATCACCAAAAAGACATGCCATGGATTTGCAACTCCTACCTAACCTTTTCCAAAATTGAGTCATTGAAAAACATGATCTAAAGGGAAAAGCACTCAGAGATCGCTTCATGCCGCTTTCATTGATTCAACATCAGCATACACCATTTGAAAATCCAACAATCTGATCGGCCTAGACACCAATGTTGAATCATTGAAAGGGGCATGGGAGAGGATCATGGCAACAACCTCTCCTATATAAGCTATTAGTACGAGGCTCCTTCTGCATTAGAAATCTGTGATAGCTCAAATAAATCCCTTAAAAATCTAATTCAATGAAAAATGTGACCAAACAGCCATCCACAACATCATTTTTTAATCTCGGCCAAATCAGGTCGACAAAAATGGCTCATCCAGATCGGGTCAGCCAGAATGGCTCACCCAGATCATGTTGGCTAGAATGGCTCACCCAGATTGGGTCAGCCAGCACGGCTCGCCCAGATCGCGTCAGCCAGAATGGCTCGCCCAAAATAGGTCGACTAGTATGGCTCGACCAGATTGAGTCGGCCAACATGGCTCGGCCACCATTTTCTATCGAGAGCTTTCAGTATTAAAGCTCCCATGTAGCCATGATAAGTACACCATGACAAATTGCTAAAAAACCAAGCACCCATAGAAAATTGCCATTATAGCAAGCAACGTCGGAGTGCTAGACAAGGGCTCATGTTTAGATCAAGTTTTAAAATCACCAAAAAGACACGCCATGGATCGGCAACCGCTGCCTCACCTTTTCCAAAATTGATTCATCAGAAAAAATGATCTAAAGGAGAGCCCAAGAAATCACTAAGATTGCTTCATGCCCCTTTCATTGATTCAACATCAGCATACACCGTTTAAAAACCCAACAATTTGATCCGCGTAGACACCAATGTTGAATCAATGAAAGGGGCATGGGAGAGGCTCGCGGCAACCAACTCTCCTATATAAGATATTAGTGTGAGGTTCCTTCTACATTTGAAATTTGTGACAACATAGACAAATCCCTTAAAAATCCAATTCAATGAAAAATATGACCAAATAGCCATCCATGACACTGTTTTTGGAGCTCGGCCAAATCGGGTCGGCCAGAATGGCTCACCTAGATCGAGTCTGCCAGCATGGCTCATCGAGAATAGCTTGGCCATCATGGCTCACCCAAATAGGGTTGGCCAGAATGGCTCACCCAGATCGGCTTAGTCAGCATGGCTCGGCGAGAACGGCTTGCCCAGATCGGGTTGTCCAGCATGGCTCGCCCAGATCGGGTCAGCCAGGCTGGCTTGTTCACCATTTTTCAAGAACACTATCTCCCCTATATAAGCTATTAGTGTAAGGATTACTCTACATTAGAAATGAACATTCAGTGGACAAGTACCTTAAAACCCAATTCAATGAATAATGTGACTGAATAGCCATCCACAACCCCATTTTTTATGAGGTTGTCAATGGAGACAAAGATTGGCATTGGTTAGGAAATTTGATTGCATTGGTCAGGGGGATAAATTGATCAATTTTTGGAGACCGACTAGAATGGCTCGATGAACATTTTATATCGGAAGCTACCCGATTTGAAAATTATGACTTAAGCAGAATGGCTCAGGTACCCATTTTATATCGCAAGTTACCCAAATTTGAAAATTATGGCTCGACTTGAATTTTGTATCATAGGCAACCCAATTCAAAAATTATGGCTCGACTAGAATGACTCAACTTCCATTTTATATCCAAGGCTACCCAATTTGAAAATTATGACTTGACTTTATTTTGAGCACATTGCCTCTCCTATATAAGATATTAGTGCAAGGCTTGCTCTACATTCGAGAATATGCATTCACATAGACAAGTCCTTTAAAAAAATTAATTCATTTAAAAATGTAACCGAATAGCCATCCATGACCCTATTTATGCTGAATTTGGCAACGGAGCCAAAAATTGACATCGGTTAGGTGGCATGATTTCATGAGCCACAAGAGTAAATTGACAGTGATGAAAGATGGTAAGTCAACTAGGTGAGACGACTTGACTCCGTGAGCTGACCTAGCGAGTGGACCTGGTGAGCGAACTTAAAGACTCGACTTGGTGGGTGCACTTGAACTTTTGACTCACGAGCCACCTTGGTGAGCTGACTTGGGGAATCAAGCTAGAAATCTGACATGGTGAGCAGACTTTAAGATGTGACCGGGTGGGGAAACTTGGTAAGGCGACATGGTAAGTCAATGTGGTGACTTGAATTGGTGAGTCTCTACTTAAAGAGTCAACTCGTTGAGGTGACTTTCTGGGCTGACTTGGCAAGCCCACATGGTGAGATGCCTTGATGAGTAGAGTTGGCTAGCCTGGTGGTGATATGACTTGGGGAGTGGACTTGGCTAGCCTAAATGAACTTAAAGAGTTGACTTGGCGAGACTACTTGATGGGCCGACCTGGCGAGGTGACTTGATGAACAAACTTAAAGATTCGACTTGTTGGCCTAACCTGGTTGGCTGACTTGATGAACGAACTTAGAGAGTCGACTTGGTGAGAGTACTTGGTGACTTGGTGGGCTGACCTGACCAGGTTACTTGATGAACAAACTTAAAGAGTCCACTTGGTGGGCTGACCTGGAGGGGTAACTTGATGAATGAAACTAAAGACTCAACTGTGTGAGAGTACTTGGTGGGCTGACATAGCAGGGTGATTTGATGAATGAACTTAAAGAGTCAACTTGGTGAGAGTACTTGGTGGGGTGACTTGATGAGCGAACCCAAAGAGTTGACTTGGTGGGCCGACTTGGCAGGGTGACTTGATGAATGAACTTAAAGAGTCGACTTGGTGGGCCAACCTAGTAGGGTGACTTGATGAAAAAACTTAAAGAGTCGACTTGGTGAGAGTACTTCGTGGGCTGACCTGGCAGGGTGACTTGATGAACAAACTTAAAGAGTCGACTTGGTGAGAGTACTCAGTGGGCTGACTTGGTTACGTGACTTGATGAATGAAATTAAAGAATTGACTTGGTGGGCCAACTTGGTCGAGCGACTTGATGAACGAACTTAAAGTGTCAACTTTGTGGGTCAAACTAGTGTGGTGACTTGGTGAGAGTACTTGGTGGGCTAACCTGGCAGGGTGACTTGATGAATGAACTTAAAGAGTCAACTTTGTGAGAGTACTTGGTGGGTCGAACTGGCAGGGTGACTTGATGAACGAACTTAAAGAGTCGACTTGGTGAGAGAACTTGGTGGGCTGAGCTGGCAGGGTGAATTGATGAACGAACCTAAAGAGTCGACTTTGTAAGAGTACTTGGTGGGCCAAACTGGCAGGGTGACTTTATGACCGAACTTAAAGGGTCGACTTGGTGAGAGTACTTGGTGGACCAACATGGCAGAGCAACTTGATGAGAAAACTTAAAGAGTTGACTTATTTAGAGTACTTGGCGGGGTGACTTGATGAAAAAACCTAAAGATTTGACTTGGTGAGAGTACTTGGTGGGCTGACTTAGCGGGTTGACTTGATGAACAAACTTAAAGAGTCGACTTGGTGAGAGTACTTGGTGGGCTGACCGGCTGGGGTGACTTGATGAACGAACTTAAAGAGTTGACTTGGTGGGCCAACTTGGTAGAGTGACTTCATGAACGAAGTTAAAGAGTCCACTTGGTGGGCTGACCTAGCAGGGTGACTTGATGAACGAACTTAAAGAGTCGACTTGGTGAGAGTAATTTGTGGGCTGACCTAGCGGGGTGACTTGATGAACGAACTTAAAGAGTCGACTTGGTGGGGTGACTTGATGAACACACTTGTAGGGTCAACTTGGTGGGGTGACTCTATGAATGGACCTAAAGAGTTGACTTGGTGAGAGTACTTGGTGGGGTGACTTGATGAATAGACTTAAAGAGTCAACTTGGTGAGACTACTTGGTCAGGTGACTTGATGAATGCACTTGAAGAATCAACTTGGTTAGAGTACTTGGTGGGGTGACTTGATGAACAGAATCAAAGAGTTGACTTGCTGAGAGTACTTGGTGCCTCGACTTGATGAACAGACTTAAAGAGTCCACTTGGTGAGAGTACTTGGCCAGGTGAATTGATGAACAAACTTAAAGAATCGACTTGGTGGGAGTACTTGGTTGGCCAAACTAGTGGGGTGACTTGATGAATGAACATAAAGAGTTGACTTGGTGAGAGTACTTGTACTTGTTTTGGTGACTTGATTAACAAAGTTAAAGAGTCAACTTGGTGGGGTGACTTGGTGAAAGGACTTAAAGAGTTGACTTGGTGAGAGTACTTGGTTGGGTGACTGGATGAAAGAACTTAAGGGGTCGACTTGGCGGGGTGACTTGGTGAATAGACCTAAAGAGTTGACTTGGTGAGAGCACTTGGTGGGGTGACTTGATGAATAGACTCAAAGAGTCAACTTGGTGAGAGTACTTGGTGGCTTGAGTTGATGAGCATACTTCAAGAGTCCACTTGGTGAGAGTACTTGGCGGGGTGAACTGATGAACTCACTTAAAGAGTCGACTTGGTGGGAGTACTTTGTGGGCCGACCTGGTGGGGTGACTTGATGAAAGGACATAAAGCATCAACTTGGTGAGAGTACTTGTTCTGGTGACTTGATGAAAAGACTTAAATAGTCAACTTGGTGGGGTGACTTGATGAAAGGACTTAAAGAATTGACTCAGTGAGAGTACTTGGTGGGGAAACTTGATGAACGAACTTAAAGAGTCGACTTGGTTAGAGTACTTGGTGGGGTAACTTGATGAACAGACTCAAAGAGTCAACTTGGTGAGAGTGCTTGGTGGCTCGACTTGATGAGTAGACTTAAAGAGTCAACTTGGTGAGAGTACTTGCCAGGGTGTACTGATGAACAGCCTTAAAGAGTCGACTTGGTGGGAGTACTTGGTGGGCCGACCTGGTGGAGTGACTTGATGAATGGACTTAAAGAGTCGACTTGGTTAGAGTACCTGTTCTGGTGAATTGATGAACGGACTTGAAGAGTCGACTTGGTGGGGTGACTTGATGAAAGCACATAAAGAGTTGACTTGGTGAGAGTACTTGGTGGGATGACTTGATGAATGGACTTAAAGGGTCAACTTGGTGGGGTGACTTGATAATTGGACCTAAAGAGTTGACTTAGTGAGAGTACTTGGTAGGGTGAACTGATGAACAAACTTCAAGAGTTGACTTGGTGGGAGTACTTGGTGGGTCGATCTAGTGGGGTGACTTGATGAACAAACTTATAGAGTTGACTTGGTGAGAGTACTTTTTTTGGTGACTTGATGAATGAACTTAAAGTCTTGGCTTGATGGGGTGACTTGATGAAAGGACTTAAAGAGTTGAATTGGTAGGGTGACTTGATGAACGAACTTAAAGGGTTGACTTTGTGTGGTGACTTGATGAACAGACCTAAAGAGTTGACTTGGTGAGAGTACTTGGTGGGGTGACTTGATGAACAGACTTTGAGAGTCGACTTGGTGAGAATACTTGGTGGGCCGACCTAGTTGGGTGGCTTTGTGAATGGACTTAAAGAGCCGAATTGGTGAGAATACTTGGTGGGGTGACTTGATGAATGAACTTCAAGGGTCGACTTGGTAGGGTGATTTGATGAACGGTCCTAAAGAGTTGACTTGGTGAGAGTACTTGGTGGGGTGACTTGATGAACAGAGTTAAATAGTCAACTTGGTGAGAGTACTTGGTGGGCCGACTTGGTGTGGTGACTTGATGAACGGTCTTAGAGAATCAACTTGGTTAGAGTGCTTGTTCTGGTGACATGATGACCGAACTTAAAGAGTCAACTTAGTGGAGTGACTTGATGAAAGGACTTAAGGAGTCGACTTGGTGAGAGTACTTGGTGGGTTGACCTGATGAACGGACTTAAAGGGTTGACTTGGCAGGGTGACTTGATGAACAAACCTAAAGAGTTGACTTGGTGAGAGTACTTGGTGGGCTGACTTGATGAAAGGACTTAATGAGTCAACTTGGTGAGAGTACTTGGTGGGGTGACTTGATGAACGCACTTGAAGAATCAACTTGGTTTGAGTACTTGATTGGGTGACTTGATGAATGAACTTGAAGAGTCAACTCGATGAGAGTACTTGGTGGCTCGACATGATGAGCAGATTTAAAGAGTCAACTTGGTGAGAGAACTTGGTGGGGTGAACTAATGAACAAACTTAAAGAGTCAACTTGGTGGGCTGACCTGGTGGAGTGACTTGATGAATGGACTTAAAGTGTTGACTTGGTGAGAGTACTTGTTCTGGTGACTTGATGAACATACGCAAAGAGGTGACTTGGTGAGAGTACTTGGTGGCATGACTCGATGATCTAACATAAGAGTCTACTTGTTAAGAGTACTTGGTGGGCTGAACTGTTGAATGAACATAAAGTGTCAACTTGGTGAGAGTACTTGGTGGGCCGACTGGATGGGGTGACTTGATGAATGGACTTAAAGAGTCAACTTGGTGAGAGTACTTGTTCTGGTGACTTGATGAATGGACTTAAAGAGTCGACCTGGTGGGGTGACTTGATGAAAGGACTTAAAGAGTCAACTTGGTGAGAGTACTTGGCAGGGTGACCTGATGAACAGACTTAAAGGGTCGACTTGCTAGGGTGACTTGATGAACGTACCTAAAGAGGTGACTTGGTGAGAGTACTTGGTGGGTTGATTTGATGAACAGACTTAAAGAGTCGACTTGGTGAGAGTACTTGGTGGGGTGACTTGATGAAAACACTTGAAGGGTCAACTCGGTAGGGTGACTTGATGAATGGACCTAAAGAGTTGACTTGGTGAGAGTACTTTGTAGGGTGACTTGATGAACAAACTTAAAGAGTTGACTTGGTGAGAGTACTCTTTGGGGTGACTTGATGAACGCACTTGAAGAATTGACTTGGGTAGAGTACTTGGTGGGGTGACTTGATGAACGAACTCAAAGAGTCGACTTGGTGAGAGTACTTGGTGGATCGACTTGATGAGTAGACTTAAAGAGTCCACTTGGTGAGAGTACTTGGCAGGGTGAACTGATGAATGGACTTAAAGAGTCGACTTGGTGAGCTGACTTGGTTGAGTGACTTGATGAATGGACATAAACAGTCGACTTGGGTAGAGTACTTGTTCTTGAGACTTGATGAACAGACTCAAAGAGTCAACTTGGTGGGGTGAGTTGATAAGAGGACTTAAAGGGTCAACTTGGTGAGAGTACTTGGTGGGGTGACTTGATGAACAGACTTAAAGGGTCAACTTGGCAGGGTGACTTGGTGAACGGACCTAAAGAGTTGGCTTGGTGTGAGTACTTGGTGGGTTGACTTGATGAATAGACTTAAAGAGTCAACTTGGTGAGAGTACTTGGTGGGGTGACTTGATGAACGCACTCAAAGAATCAACTTGGTGAGAGTACTTGGTGGGGTGAGCTAATGAACAGACTCAAAGAGTCACCTTGGTGAGAGTACTTGATGGCTCGACTTGATGAGCAGACTTAAAGAGTCAACTTGGTGAGAGTACGTGGCGGGGTGAACTAATGAACGGAGTTAAAGAGTCGACTTGGTGGGAGTACTTGGTGGGACGACCTGGTGGGGTGACTTGATGAAGGGACATAAAGAGTTGACTTGGTGAGAGTACTTGTTCTGGTGACTTGATGAATAGACTTAAAGAGTCAACTTGGTGGGGTGACTGGATGAAAGGACTTAAAGAGTCAACTTGGTGAGAGTACTTGGTGGGGTGACTTGCTGAATGCACTTGACAAATTGACTTGGTGCAAGTACTTGGTGGGGTGACTTGATGAATGGACTTAAAGAGTCAACTTGGTGAGAGTACTGGGTGGCTTGACTTGATGAGCAGACTTAAAGACTCAACTTGGTGAGAGTACTTGGTGGAGTGAACTAATGAACAGAATTAAAGAGTCGACTTGGTGGGAGTACTTGGTAGGTTGACCTGGTGGGGTGACTTGATGAATGGACTTAAAGAGTTGACTTGGTGAGAGTACTTGTTCTGGTGACTTGACAAAAAAATGTAAAGAGTCAACTTGGTGAGAGTATTTGGTGGTGCGACTTGATGATCAGACTTAAAGAGTCAACTTGTTGAGAGTACTTGGTAGGGCAAACTGATGAACAGACTTAAAGAGTCAACTTGGTGAGACTACTTGGTGGGCCGACCTGGTGGGGTGACTTGATGAACAAACATAAAGAGTCAACTTGGTGAGAGTACTTGTTCTAGTGACTTGATGAACAAACTTAAAGAGTCGACTTGGTGGGGTGAGTTGAGGAAAAGACTTAAAGAGTTGACTTGGAGAGAGTACTTGGCAGGGTGACTTGATGAAGGGACTTAAAGGGTCAACTTGGTGGGGTGACTTGATGAACATACCTAAAGAGTTGACTTGGTGAGAGTACTTGGTGGGGTTACTTGATGAACAGACTTAAAGAGTTGACTTGGTGAGAGTACTTGGTGGGGTGAATTGATGAATGCACTTGAAGGGTTGACTTGGAGGAGTGACTTGATGAACAGCGCTAAAGAGTTGACTTGGTGAGAGTACTTGGTGGGGTGACTTGATGAACAGACTTAAAGAGTCGACTTGGTGAGAGTACTTGTTGGGGTGACTTTATGAGCGTACTTAAAGAATCAACTTGGTTAGAGTACTTGGTGGGGTGACTTGATGAACGAACTCAAAGAGTCAACTTCATGAGAGTACTTGGCAGCTCGACTTGATGAGTAGACTTACAGAGTCTACTTGGTGAGAGTACTTGGCAGGGTGAACTGATGAGAAAACTTAAAGAGTCAACTTGTTGGGCCAACCTGGTGGGGTTACTTGATGAACAGACATAAACAGTCGACTTGGTAAGAGTACTTGTTCTGGAGACTTGATGAATAGACTTAAAGAGTCAACTTGGTGAGAGTACTTGATGGGGTGACTTGATGAATGCACTTGAAGAATTGACTTGGTTAGAGTACTTGTTGGGGTGACTTGATGAATGAACTCAAAGAGTCGACTTGGTGAGAGTACTTGGTGGCTCAACATGGTGAGCAGAATTAAAGAGTCAACTTGGTTAGAGTACTTGGTGGGGTGAACTGATGAACAAACTTAAAGAGTCAACTTGGTGGGAGTATTTGGTGGGCCGGCCTGGTAGGGTGACTTGATGAAGGGACATAAAGAGTCGAGTTAGTTAGAGTACTTGTTTTGGTGACTTGATGAATGGATTTAAAGAGTCAACTTGGTGGGATGACTTGATGAAAGGACTTAAATAGTCGACTTGGTGAGAGTACTTGGTGGGGTGACTTGATGAATGGACTTCAAGGGTGAACTTGGCGGGGTGACTTGATGAACGGACCTAAAGAGTTGACTTGGTGAGAGTACTTGGTGGGGTGACTTGATGAACAAACTTAAAGAGTTGACTTGGTGATTGTACTTGGTGGGGTGACTTGATGAACGCACTTGAAGAATCAACTTGGTTAGAGTACTCGGTGGGGCAACTTGATGAACGGGCTCAAAGATTCAACTTGGTGAGAGTACTTGGTGGCTCGACTTGATGAGAAGACTTAAAGAGTCAACTTGGTGAGAGTACTTGGTGAGGTGAACTGATGAACAGACTTAAAGAGTCAGCTTGGTGGGAGTACTTGGTGGGCCGACCTGGTGGGGTGACTTGATGAACGGACTTAAAGAGTCAACTTGGTTAGAGTACTTGTTCTTATGACTTGATGAATATACTTGAAGAGTCAACCTGGTGGGGTGACTTGATGAAAGGACTTAAAGAGTCAAGTTGGTGAGAGTACTTGGTGGGGAGACTTGATGAATGAACTTAAAGGGCCAACTTGGCAGGGTGACTTGATGAACGGACCTAAAGAGTTGACTTGGTGAGTGTACTTGGCGGGTTGAACTCATAAATAAACTTAAAGAGTCAACTTGGTGGGAGTACTTGGTGGGCCGACCTGGTGGGGTGACTTGATGAACAAACTTAAAGAGTCAACTTGGTGAGAGTACTTGTTCTGGTGACTTGATGAACAGACTTAAAGAGTCAGCTTGGTGGGTTGACTTGATGAAAGGACTTAAAGAGTCAACCTGGTGGGGTGACTTGATGAACGAACTTAAAGGGTCAAATTTTTAGGGTGACTTGATGAATAGACCTAAAGAGTTGACTTGGTGAGAGTACTTGGTGGGGTGACTTGATGAACAGACTTAGAGAGTTGACTTGGTGAGAGTACTTGGTCGGCCGACCTAGTTGGGTGACTTTGTGAACAGACTTAAAGAGTTGACTTGGTGTGCCGACCTTGCGGGGTGTCTTGATGAATGGACTCAAAGAGTCAACTTGGTTCACCGACCTCGTGTGGTGACTTGATGACCGAACTTAAAGATTTGACTTGGTGAGAGAACTTGGTGCACCAACCTGGGGAGTCAAGCTAGTGAGTCAAATTGGTGAGCGAGCTTAAAAAGGCAACTTGGTTAGGAAAGTTGGCAAGGTGAGATGGTAGGCCAACTTGGTGAGCCAACTTGTTGAGCAAACTGAAAGAGTCAACTTGTTGAGGCTACTTGGTGGGGTGACCTATCGACCCCACTTGGTGAGGCGACCCAATGAGTGAAGCTATCCAACCCTTGGTTGCTAGCCCTTAGTAGAGGCAACTTGACAAGCTGACATGGTGAGCAAACTTAAAGAGTCAACTTGGTGAGGCAACTAGATGAGTTAGGTCATTGAGGTGACTTGGTTGGGTGACTCGATGAGCTGACCATGTGAGAAGGCCTTGTGAGCCAACTTGGTGAGATGACTCAGTGAGTTAGTTCATTTAGATGACATGATGAGCTAAACTGGGGAGGCAACCTGGCGAACGAACTTGGTGAGCTGACTTGGCGAGCCAAATTGGGGAGTCAACTTGGCAAGAAAACTTGAAGTGTCAACTCATTAAGGAAACTTTGCAAGTCCACCTTGTGAGACAACCTGGGGAGATGACCTAGGGGTAGACTTGGTGAGTATGCTTGAATTGTCAGCTTGGCGAGCTAACACAGCGAGCCAACCTTGCGAATCAACGTGATGAGTGGGCCTAATGGGGTGAGTTGGTGGGGTGACTTTGCAAGTGGAATTAGAGAGCCAATTTGGTGAGGTGACTCAGTGAGTTGGTTCAATGAGATGACATGGTGAGCTGACTTGGCAAGTCGACCTATCAAGAAAACTTAAAGAGTCAACTTGGCAACATACTCGAGTCGACTTGGTGAGGTTACTTGGTGAGCGGGCTCAAAGAGTCAACATGGTGAGGTGACTCATTGAGTCAACATGGTGAGGCAACTCATGGTGAGGAGCTATCCTTGAGGTGACTTGGTGGACCTACTTGATTAGTCAACTTGGTGAGCTGACCTGACGAGCTGACACGATGAGTGAGCTTAAAGAGGCGACTTGGTGGGGTAACTCGGCAAGCCAACTTATCGAGGCAAGATGGTGAGTCAATTTGGTGAGCTAACTTGGTGAGTGCACTTAAAGAGTCAACTTCATGAGGTGACTCAACAAGTTAGCTCACTGATGCGACTTGGGCGGGATGACCTGGCAAGTGAACTTAAAGAGGCGACTTGGGTGGGCTGACTTGATGAGTGAACTTAAAGAGTTGACTTGGCAACATACTTGAACAATTGACTTGGTGAGATGACATGGTGAGTGGACTTAGAGAAGCAACTTGATGGGGCAACTTAGCGAGCACACTTGTTGGGGCAAGGTGGTAAAATAACTAGGTGAGTCAACTTGGTGAGCTGATTTAGGGAGCTGACTTGGTGAGCAAACTTAAGGAGTCAACTTGGTGAGGCAACCTGAATAGTCAACTCAGTGAGCTAACTTGGGGAGCTGACATGGTGAACGGTCTTAAAGAAGAGGCGACCTGGTGGGGAAACCTGGTGAGGTGAGATGGTAAGTCATCTTGGTGCGCTAGCTTGATGAGCTATGAGTGAACTTAAAGAGTCAATTCTTGATTTGGCAAAGACCACATGGTCAAATGACTTGGTGAGCTGACTTGGCTAGCAAAATTTGCAAGCAAACTTATAGAATTGACTTGCTATCCCCAGCCAGGATCGTACTGCTGGGTCGACCCAACTTGGGTCACCCAACTGGGTCAACCCATCTTCATTGCCCCAGCCTCGAGCGACCCAACTAGGTCACCAAAGTGGGTCAATGAGGGAAAAACAAAAATCATGGGAGGCCCTGTACAGCGAAAAGTGCTAAATTTTTTGCATTACAAAAAAAAAAAACAAGTTACCCACTTTTGGATCACGCATAGGTTTTAGTTCACGTATTGCCGAGCGAACTTGAGGTGTTATGCCTAGCTACCCAGATTTCAAGTAAGGTAGCCAAAACGATCCAATTTGAGAATTTTCTTTATAAAAAGAGATCATGATAGGCCCCGTAAGGCAAAAAAGAATGAAATTTTGGGAGTTTAAAAAAAAATGTTACCCGATTTTGGATAGTGCATAGGGCTTGGGTCACGTAGCATCAAGATGCCCTAGGTGACATGATTCGAGCGAAAATTTGACGGTGGCATGAGTCGTGCAAAAACATTGGAGGCCATTAAGGATCCAGGTGCTTTGATTCGACGTTGCTAAGGCGGGTCGGGTTGAAAACTTTGGGCATTAACCAAAAAGAAAAAGTTAACTGCATTTGGATCACATACACGGCTCGGGGCACTTAGAATCAAGTCAAGCACACTGACATGAGTCGTGCAAAAAATTTGGAGTTGACTCGAGTCGAGGTATCCAACTCTATTCGAGTTCAAAACTTTGGGACTTGAAAAAAAAAAAGAAAAAAGAAAAAGTTACCCGGTTTTGGATCACGTAAGTGAATCGGGCCACTCAGAATCAAGGCGAGTGCGGTTACATGAGTTGAGCA
>CM053784.1:556034911-556112411 GCA_028749045.1 Cupressus sempervirens
ACCATCAATTTTCATGTTAGGCTCTTCCCAGGTCACTCGCTGTTACTAGGGGAATCCTGGTAAGTTTCTTTTCCTCCACTTATTGATATGCTTAAACTCAGCGGGTATTCATGCCTGACTTGGGGACATGGTAGAGATGTAGCATGCCCACACTGTGGTAGGTTGCTGAGCCCAAAATAAAGTTCCTCATGAGGAATAGTTCGATCAGCACAAACCAACACTCAACTTTGTGAGCCACCACTCATCGTGACATATCGACGAACCTCGTGCTCATTTCAGCTGACCGTACGCCACTTGTGAACATGGAAAGCCATCTCCACTCCTCGCTAGGGAGGGAAAAATTTGGTAGTGTGATGCCCAAGTAGACATGCCCTTGGTCGAGGCCTCGAGCGCAACTTGTGTTCAAAGACTTGATGATTCACGGGATTCTGCAATTCACACTAAGTATCACATTTCACTACATTCTTCATCGTGGTGAGAGCTGACATATCCATTGCTAAGAGTCATGATTTTATTATGTTTTTGTCTTTCGGCAACCCAAGCATGCAAGGCCCTAGATCATTCTTTGTTCTTTGGATTTCTAAGGTGCATGATGCACTCGTGTGTTGGGTGTTGACACATCCCAAACCCCGAGCACCCAATGGGTGCAACGAGGAATGTTGTGGTGTGTCCCCACCCCATCACCTCGTAAAGGTGGGAGTCGACACATGGGAGAGCCGTGTCAACAGATGGGACCCTTGCCCCGCAAATCATGCAAGTGCACCAATCCTAAACACAGAATGCTCCAAGGAATGAGTCAACACACCTAGGCAAGGCAATGGGGGGTTGCAGCAATCTCGACTTGTTGCCGTCGAAAAGATAGATCCCTGGCATAGTCTGAAATAGTTCATACTTAGACATGCATGGCTGAATCTTTGAGAAAAGCATACGACTACTGATAGGATTGACCAGGTAGCTTCTAAGAACGAGGGGACCCCCAAGACCTACTACAGCCAAGGGATGCCCGCCGCGATGGGAAAACAAAATTTTTATTCACTCTGTCATGCATCCAAACATAATTTTCTGCACAAGCAACAAGAATGATGTTCACAGCACATGCAGGACTCATAATGCTCAAATATTTCACACAAGCGGAAAGTTTCCCATCGTCGATCGAAGAGGGCCGAATAGGGAGCCTCGGTTCATAGGCACCTGGGAAGAACATCCTGTATAGAACCCTTTACCCTCAAACTCGCTGTCGCCACTACTCAAAAAGAAGCCTCAAGTCTATACGAGATGCACCACGCATGTAGCCAACTCAATTGTAAGGTCACTTAGTGACATCCATTTCCTAGGCATATGCCTCCTACATGCCTGTTGAGGTGCACCCACATAGAGAAAATCCTTCTCGATCGCAACAAACATTTTCCCATGATGAAGAGCTGGTTGCCAAAGTGCCAATGGAGACCACCATTCTAAAGGGTGAAGGGCCATGTGAGTCAAAAACATGGCTGGTTATGCAATTGGCGAGGGCATCACTATGCATACGACCACCTCAATTATAAGGCCACTCAAGGGAATCATGTATAACACCCCCTTTGCACATTTATAGGTGATGAGATCCCACCCACATACACGGACATGTCTAACCTCTAGCAAATATATCCTTTCCCAGCATAGCCTCGCTAATCGTTCCCCATGACACATGATCTGCCAGTGCAGGTACAAAAAATTTCCTACGGGTGAACAATCACACTAGCATTGTTGGACAAGATTCAATCTCATGCACATGCACATACCAAAGAACTGCACTGTGAAGGAACCACTCGCAAGCACCACATCTCAGCAAAAAGCATTCATGTGATTTCTTCCCCTAGATAGACATGTTGGGCCTGCACTTTTCGAAGCATTGCAAAGACGAGCACTCTAGTTCACAGGAGCGTGAGAAGAACATCTCGTACGAAACCTGTTCCCCCAAAATGCTTGAATCACAAATTCTCGCAGCAGAGTCATAATGTAAAGATGTACACCATGCACGCAACCAAGTAAGGACACTCAGAGACATCCATTTCCTAGGCATATGCCCCCTACACATTTTTTGGTGCACCTCATACAAACAACCATACTTTGACAAGCCCTCCTAGAATTTTTTATCTGAAGAGAGATGAAATGCCTTTGGCTTTTTGTCCACACAATGCAAACACTAAATGCTCTCTTTAGTGGGAAGCTGAAGAAGAGTATCTCCCACAGAACCCATGAGCTGCAGCCATTCAAATCGCATGGGCAGGACAGTGCATGGAGAGATTTTGCATCCAAACAAAAATTATTGGTAATACTCTATGCTTCTACTAGCCTGAACCACGAAAGCTATCACAATAGTGCCATGCACTTCTGTAGGATGAGATAGTGAAGAGGCGAGCACACATCAAGAATGCACTAGAGAATAAATTATGCAGCAACTAAACCTTTCGCCGGCCCCCCTCTCAATCCCAAGGTTCTACCAATCAGCAAAAAATTATGGTGGAGAGTGGATCCTTGATGAAATTAGGGATGTCGATCAACGCACCCGTGCAACCATCTCTTTCCTTCTTGTCATCCAAGCAGGATAAAAATGCAATAATAGAACGTGCTAAGAGATAGAGCCCTTGGCTAAAAGATGCAACTCCATACACTCAGCAAAAAGCGCATCTTAGAATTGAACACCAAATGTGTAGTGTGTTGTAAGCCATGCAGACACCTACATATAGGGTATCCAACAAAATAAAGTGACAAGTACTTCCCACTAGCTCTGCCATTGCAATTACCGAATGGGATATACTCACCACCATAGATTAATGGCAATCATTACCATCTCAAAATAGATACAAGCACATCAAGCTTTATCCGATCAATTGGATGAATTTCACCTTGAAGGGACCCAATCCAAAAGTTTCAGAGCTCATCTCCTAGAACTGTGAAGAACAAGGCCTATCTTAAATGAAAACTCTGCTACTGTGTAAACATAGGTTTCAATTAAAGAGAAATTGTAAGGCCATCACAATGGCTCGAGGCCAATGCTCTGACTAAGTCAATTTTCTCTTGCAATCACCATGCTGCCATTCATAGGGAGATCTCCCCATTCACTTCTGATGCGATGCATAATCCAAGTGCTAGATGCGAGCTTGCCCTTGAAAGACCACTTTCTAAGACATCCTGATGACACATTGGAATGATAGCTATTGTCAAACCATTCCCAATGTTGTACTGATCGAGTTGCACAGAGGTGACCATAGGGACCTCCCACATAGAAATCGGGATGTGCTTTTGTACCCATCTCTCACAAAAACCAATGTTAGCTGTGAACAAATTAGAATCCAAGGCTCATATCCATCAATATCATCGGCACTAGGTCTATATTCAAAGGCCATAGAGAGGTTTCAATAAGAGAAGCTCCCCTGCTTGCTTGCACAAACATCCCAAATGCTAGACACAAGCTCCTGCCCTTAGCATCACTCTCAAGATCACCGTAATGACACATTGGAATGACAACAGCTATTGAAAAACTCTCGAATTTGTGTAGATGGAGTGAGAAAGAAGAGCAACTTTTGGTAGCCGCACATAGCAAATGGGATGCTACTTCATTCTGCTCTTATATATAGATCCGATGTCATTGATTTCATTTGGAATTTGAGGTTGTATTAGTCCTTGCTCACATAAGCAATGGCTCTTCTAATCAAATGGCCATGGGGAGCTTTCGATAACAAAGGCTCCCTTGTCACTTGTGATGCGCAGCCCAACTGTTAGATGATGGCTTCCCCTTTAGATTGCTACCCAGGCAACCACCACAACGACACCATTAGAACAACAACCACTGCCGAACCATTTCAAAAATTTTGTGCCAAAGAAGTTGTTACAAAGAGAATGACTCTGGGGAGAGAGCCCTCCAATAGCAAAATCGAGATGGCTTCACGACCCTTCCAATAGAAATGATGCTGTGCCAATATTCAAAATCTGAATAATGTGTCTTTCTTGAACACCTACACTGATTCTATTGGGGGGGTCACCGAGAGCTTTTGTTATCAAAGCTCCCATTGTAGCTGTGATAGGCACACAAAATTTTTCTAGAGTGCCAAACACTCATCTCATGGCTAGACAAGGGCTCGCCATTAGATCAACTTCAATATTGCTGAGCAAACGCACTGTAGACTGGCAACTGCTACCAAGTCTCTTCTATAATTGTGTTAGTCGAGTGATCAAAGAAGGTGATCTAAGAGATAGTCCAAGGGTAGGCATTTTTTGGGGGATTCGCACCAATAGCAAAAACTTATGCAATACCCGAGCAACACCAGACGGAGGTGCTAGACGAGGGCTCCCATTTTAGATCAAGTTCCAAAATCACCAAGTAGACGTGGTGAGGGCTGGAAACCACTACCAAACCTTTTTTCAAAATTGCACCAGTTGAGTGACAAGTAAACATGATCTAAAGGAGACTCCAGGAATAGCACCTCAAGGGTGGGCTTCATGCCCTTCTAATTGATCCAACATCGACATCCACCGTTTCAAAATTTGACATATCCATCTGCCTTGACACTAGCTTTGAATCAATGAGAGGGGCATGGGAGAGGCTTTTGGAAACCACCTCTCCCATTGTAGCCACAATAGGCACACAAAAGATTGCTAGAGCACCCAACACCCACCTCATGGCTAGACAAGGGCTCGCCATTAGATCAACTTTGAAATTGTTGAACAGATGCACTATAGAATGGAAACCGTTGCCAAGTCTCTTCCATAATTGCATCAGTCAAGTGATCAAAGAAGGTGATCTAAGAGAGAGTCCAAGGGTAGGCATTTGTTGGGGGATTCGTGATGATAGAAAAAATTTACGCAATACCCAAGCAACACTGGATGGAGGTGCTAGACGAGGGCTCCCATTTTAGATCAAGTTTTAAAATCACCAAGTAGACATGATGAGGGCTGGCAACTGCTGCCAAACCTTTTTCCAAAATTGCACCAACTAAGTGAAAAGAAACCATTATCTAAAGGAGAGTCCATGAATATCACCTCAAGGTTGGGCTTAATGCCCCTCTAATTGATTCAACGTCAGCGTCCACCATTTCAAGATCTGAGATATCCATCCACCTTGACACTGGCATTGAATCAATCAGAGGGGCACAAGAGAGGATCATGGCAACCACCTCTCCCATTGTAGCCACGATAGGCACACAAAAAATTGCTAGAGTGCCCAACACCCACCTCATGGCTAGACAAGGGCTTGCCATTAGATCAACTTCAAAATTGCTAAACAGACGCGCTGTAGAATGGAAACTGCTACCAAGTCTCTTCTATAATTTTGTTGGTTGAGTGATCGAATAAGGTGATCTAAGAAATAGTCCAATGGTAGGCATTCATTGGGGGACTCTCGTTGATAGAAAAAAATTATGCAATACCTGAGCAACATCGAATGGACGTGCTAGATGAGGGCTCCCATTTTAGATCAAGTTTTAAAATCACCAAGTAGACGTGGTGAGGACTGGCAACTACTGCCAAACCTTTTTCCAAAATTTTCCCAGAAGAGTGACAAGAAAACATGATCTAAAGGAGAGTCGAGGAATAGCACCTCGAGGGTGGGCTTCATGCCCCTCTAATAGATTCAACATCGGCGTCCACCATTTCAAAATTTGACATATCCATCCACCTTGACACTGGCATTTAATCAATGAGGGGGGCATGGGAGAGGCTCGTGGCAACCACCTCTCCCATTGTAGCCATGATAGGCACACAAAAAATTGGTAGAGCGCTGAGCACCCACCTCATGGCTAGACAAGGTCTTGTCATTAGATCAACTACAAAATCACTAAAAAAATGCACTGTAGAAAGGCAACTGTTGCCAAGTCTCTTTCGTAATTGCATCGATCAAGTGATCAAAGAAGGTGATCTAAGAGAGGGTCCAAGGGTAAGAATTTGTTGGGGGATTCACACTGATAGAAAAAATTTATGCAATACCTGAGCAACACCGGATGGAGGTGCTAGACGAGGGCTCCTATTTTAGATCAAGTTTTAAAATCACCAAGTTGATGCGGTGAGGGCTGGCAACTGCTGCCAAACCTTTTTTTGAAATTGCGCCAGCTAAGTGACAAGAAAACATGATCTAAAGGAGAGTCCAAGAATAGCACCTCGAGGGTGGGCTTCATGCCCCTCTAATTGATTCAACGTCAATGTCCACCATTTCAAAATCTAACATATCCATTCGCCTTGACACCGACATTGAATCAATGAGGGGGGCATGAGAGAGGCTCGCGGCAACCACCTCTCCCATTTTAGCCATGATAGGCACAAAATTTTTTTTGCTAGAGCGCCCACCACCCACCTCATGGCTAGACAAGGGCTCGCCATTAAATCAACTTCAAAATCATTGAACAGATGTGGTGAGGGTTTTCCATCGCTACCAAACCTTTTTCAAAAATTGTGCCAGCTGAATGTCAAGAAAATATGATGTAAAGGAGAGTCAAGGAATAGCACCTCGAGGGTGGGCTTCATTCCCCTCTAATTGATTCAACATCGATGTCCACCATTTCAAAATATGACATATCCATCCACCTTAACAGTGGAATTGAATCAATCAGGGGGGCACGGGAGAGGCTCATAGAAACCACCTCTCCCATTGTAGCCATGATAGGCAAACAAAAAATTGCTAGAGCACCAAGCACCCACCTCATGGCTAGACAAGGGCTCACCATTAGATCAACTTCGAAATCATTGAACAAATGCACTGTAGAATGGCAACCATTGCCAAGTCTCTTCCATAATTGTGTCAGTCAAGATATAGAGGAACGTGATCTAAGAGAGAGTCCAAGGGTAGGCATTCATTGGGAGATTCACGCCGATAGCAAAAATTTATGCAATACTCAAGCAACACCGAACGAAGGTGCTAGATGAGGGCTCCTGTTTGAGATCAAGTTTTAAAATCACCAAGTAGACGTGGTTAGGGCTGGCAACTATGGCCAAACCTCTTTTCAAAATTGTGCCAGCTGAGTGACAAGAAAAAATGATCTAAAGGAGAGTCTAGGAATAGCACCTCGAGGGTGGGCTTCATGCCCCTCCAATTGATTCAACGTCAGCATCCACCGTTTCAAAATTTGACATATCTATCCACCTTGACACCAGCATTGAATCAATTAGATGGGCATAGGAGAGGCTCGTGGCAACCACCTCTCCTATATAAGCTATTAGTGCAATGCTTGCTCTACATTAGACATTAGCAAACACATCGATAATTGCCTTAAAAATCCAAATCATTGAAAATTTTCAACAAACAGCCATCCACGACCCAATTTTTTATGAGGTCGGCAGAGGAGCAAAAGATTGTCATCGGTTAGGAGATGTGAATTCATGGAGCCAAGGGACTGAAATGGTCATCGAGCTCATTTGATCAATTGGATGAATTTCACCTTGAAGGGGCCCAATCCAAAAGTTCTAGAGGTCATCTCCTAGAACTATCAAGAACAAGGCATATCTTACATGCAAACTCTGCTACTGTGCAAACATAGGTTGCAATTAAAGAGAAATTGCAATGCCGTCACAATGGCCTGAGGCCAATGCTCTGACTAAGTCAATTTTCTCTTGCAATCACCATGCCGCCGTTCACAGAGAGATCACCCCATTCACTTGTGATGTGACGCACAATCTAAGTGCTAGACGTGAGCTTTCCCTTGAAAGACCACTTTCCAAGACATCCCCCAATGACACATTGGAATGACAACTGTTGTTGAACCTTAGGGAGCTCCCGCGTAGTGATCAGGATGTGATTTCATACCTATCTCTCACAAAAACCAACATTAGCTATGAAAAAATTTAGAATCCAAGCGCTCGTACCCATCAATATCATTGGCACTGGGTCTATATTCAAAGGCCACGTAGAGGTTCTTATAAGAGAAGCTCCCCTGCTCACTTGTACAAACATCCCAAATTCTAGACACAAGCTCCCACCCTTAGCATCAGTCTCTAGATCACCGCAATGACACATTGGAATGAAAACCATTATCGAACAACTCTTGAAATTGTGGCAATGGAGTGAGAAAGAAGAGCAACTTTGGGGAGCCGTGCATAGCAAATGGGCTGCTGCTACTTCATTCTACTCTTATATAGATCTAACATCATTGATTTTGTTTGGAATTCGAGGCTGCATTCATCCTTTCTCACACAAGCAATGGCTCTTCTAATCAAATGGCCACAGGGAGCTTTTGATAACAAAGGCTCCCTTGTCACTCGTGATGCACAACCCAACTGCTAGACGATGACTCGCCCTTCAGATCGCTGCCCAGGAAACCACTACAATGGCACCATTAGAACGACAACTGCTATCAAACCATTCAAAAAAAATTGTGCCAAAGAAGTAATTGCAAAGAAAATGACTCTGGGGAGATAGCCCTCCCATAGCAAAATTGGGATGGCTTCACATCCCTTCCAATAGAAATGATGCTAGTGCCAATATTCCAAATCTGAATAACGTGTCTTTCTCAAACACCAGCACTGATTCTATTGGGGAGGGTCACCGAGACCTTTTTTTATCAAAGCTCCCATTGTAGCCATGATAGGCACATAAAAAATTTCTAGAGCACCAAGCACCCACCTCATGGCTAGGCAAGGGTTCACCATTAGATCAACTTTGAAATTGCTGAACAGACACGCTATAGAATGGAAACCGCTGCCAAGTCTCTTTCATAATTGTGTCGATCGAGTGATCAAAGAAGGTGATCTAAGAGAGAGTCCAAGGCTAGGGATTTGTTGGGGGATTCAGGCTAATAGAAAAAATTTATGCAATAGGCGGGAAACACGGGACAGAGGTGCTAGACGAGGGCTCCCATTTTAGATCAGGTTTTAAAATCACCAAGTAGATGTGGTGAGGGCTAGCAACCACTGCCAAACCTTTTTTCAAAATTGCGCCAGTTGAGTGAAGAGAAAACATGATCTAAAGGAGAGTTGATGAATAGAACCTCAAGGGTGGGCTTCATGCCCCTCTAACTGATTCAATGTCAGCATCCACCATTTCAAAATTTGACATATCCATCTGCCCTGACATCGAAGTTTAATCAATGAGAGGGGCATGGGAGAGGCTTGTGGCAACCACCTCTCCTATATAAGCTATTAGTGCAAGGCTTGCTCTACATTAGAAATTAGTGAACACACCAACAACTGCCTTAAAAATCCAAATCGTTGAAAATTCTGACCAAAGAGCCATCCACGACCCAATTTTTTATGAGGTCAGTAGAGGAGCAAAAGATTTTCATTGGTTAAGAGATGTGAATACATGGAGCCAAGGAGTGAAATGGTCATCGAGCTCATCTGATCAATTGTTTGAATTTCACCTTGAAGGGGCCCAATCCAAAAGTTTTAGAGGTCATCTATTAGAACTATCAAGAATAAGGCCAATCTTACATGCAAATTCTGCTACTGCACAAACATAGGTTGCAATTAAGGAGAAATTGCAAGGCTGTCACAATGGCCTGAGGCCAATGCTTTGACTAAGTCAATTTTCTCTTGCAATCACCATGCCGCCATTCACAGAGAGATATCCCCATTCACTTGTGATGCGACGCACAATCCAAGTGTTAGATGCGAGCTCGCCCTTGAAAGACCACTTTCCAAGACATCCCTCGATGATACTTTGGAACGACAACCACTGTCAAACCATTCCCAATGTTGTGTCGATCGAGTTGGCATAGAGACGACCTTAGGGAGCTCTCGCATAGCAATTGGGATGTGCTTTCATACCCATTTCTCACAAAAACCAATGTTAGTTGTGAACAAATTTAGAATCCAAGGCTCGTATCCATCGATATCGTCGGTACTGGGTCTATATTCAAAGGCCACAGAGAGGTTTTGATAAGAGAAGCTCCCCTGCTCACTCGCACAAACATACCAAATGCTATGCAGAAGCTCCTACCCTTAGCATCACTCTCCAGATCACCGCAATGACACATTGGAATAATAACTATTGTTGAACAACTCCCAAATTTGTGTAGATGGAGTGAGAAAGAAGAGCAACTTTGGGGAGCTATGCATAGAAAATAGGCTGCTGCTTCATTCCACTCTTATTGGGGAGGGTCACCGAGATCTTTTGTTATCAAAGCTCCCATTGTAGCTGCAATAGGCACACAAAAAATTGCTAGAGTGTCAGGCACCCACCTCATGGCTAGAGAAGGGCTCCCCATTAGATCAACTTTGAAATCACTGAAGAGACATGCTGTAGAATGGAAACCACTACCAAGTCTCTTCCGTAATTGTGTTGGTCAAGTGATCGAAGAAGGTGATCTAAGAGACAGTCCAAGGGTAGGCATTCATTGGGGGATTTGCGCCGATAGCAAAAATTTATGCAATACCTGAGCAACACCGGATGAAGGTGCTAGATGAGGGCTCCAATTTTAGATCAACTTTTAAAATCACCAAGTAGATGCGGTGAGGTCTAGCTACTACTACCAAACCTTTTTCTAAAATTGTGCCAGCTGGGTGACAAGAAAACATGATCTAAAGGAGAGTCGAGGAATAGCACCTCAAGGGTGGGCTTCATGCCCCTCTAATTGATTCAATGTCAGTGTCCATCATTTCAAAATTTGACATATCCATTCGCCTTAACACCGGAATTGAATCAATGAGAGGGGCACGAGAGAGGCTCGTGGCAACCACTCTCCTATATAAGCTATTAGTGTGAGGCTCGCTCTACATTAGAAATTAGCGAACACACTGAAAACTGCCTTAAAATTGAAATCATTGAAAAATGTGACCAAACAGCCATCCACGACCCCATTTTTTATGAGGTTGTCAGAGGAGCAAAAGATTTTCATCGATTAGGAGATGGGAATTCATGGAGCCAAGGTAGTGAAATGGCCACCTTCTAGAGATCGGGCAGAACAGCTCAGCTCGGGTGGAACAGCTTGTGTAGGATGACTCGACAATACTGTTTGCCTCGGTGCCTTTTTTGAGGTTTACTTGAGAGGAGTGAACACAATGTCAGCCTTGATCGTCTAGGAGTCTGAGTAAGATGGCATTGTAACAATGGCTTGGCATTTGGAGTGTCTATGGCAGCTGGATGGGATTTGAATTCATGGAGCCAAGGGAGTGAATTGTTCATCGAGCTCATCTGATGAACTGGATGAATTTCACCTTGAAGGGGCCAAATCCAAAAGTTTTGGAAGTCATCTCCTGGAACTATCAAGAACAAAGGCCAATCTTACATGCAAACTCTGCTACTGCGCAAACATAGGTTGCAATTATAGAGAAATTGCAAGGGTGTCACAATGGCCCGAGGCCAATGCTCCGACTACTAAGTGAATTTTCTCTTGCAATCACCATGCCGCCATTCATAGAGAGATCTCCCCATTCACTTGTGATGATGCACAATCCAAGTGCTAGACATGAGATTGCCCTTGAAAGGCCACTTTCCAAGACATCCCAATGAAACATTAGAATGACAACCGCAGTCAAACCATTCCTAATGTTGTGCCGATCAAGTTGGTACAGAGGCGATCTCAGGGAGCTCCCGCATAGGAATTGGGAAGTGGTTTCGTACCCATCTCTCACAAAAACCAATGTTAGCTGAATAAATTTAGAATCCAAGGCTCGTATCCATCGATATCGTAACCACTGGGTCTATATTAAAAGGCCACGAAGAGGTTTTGATAAGAGAAGCTCCCCTTCTCACTTGCACAAACATCCCAAATGCTAGACACAAGCTACCACCCTTAGCATCGCTCTCCAGATCACCGCAATGACACATTGGAATAAAAACTATTGTTGAACAACTCTTGAATTTGTGCCAATGGAGTGACAAAGAAGAGCCAAATTGGGTCGACAAAAATGGCTAACCCAGATTGGGTTGGCCAGCATGGCTCGCCCAAATCGGGTTGGCCCATAGCAAATTTCCATTATACCAAGCAACGTCGGAGTGCTAGATAAGGGCTCACATTTAGATCAAGTTTTAAAATCACCAAAAAGACATGCCATGGATCGGCAACTGCTGCCTCACCTTTTCAAAAATTGAGTCATCGAAAAACATGATCTAAAGGAGAGCCGAGGAAAAGCTCTCACAGATCGCTTCATTCCCCTTTCATTGATTCAACATCAGCATACACCATTTGAAAATGCAACAATTCGATCTGCCTAGACACCAATGTTGAATCAATGAAAGGGGCATGGGAGAAGCTCGTGGAAACCACCTCTCCTATATAAGCTATTAGTGTGAGGCTCCTTCTGCATTATAAATCTACTATAGCATAGAAAAATCCCTTAAAAATCTAATTCAATGAAAAATGTGACCAAACAGCCATCCACGACACTGTTTTTGGATCTCAGCCAGATCGGGTCGATGAAAATGGCTTGTCCAGATTGGGTTAACTAGAATGGCTCACCCAGATCAGGTCGGCCAGAATGGCTCACCCAGATCGGGTCGGCCACCATGGGTCACCGAGATCACGTCAGCCAAAATGGCTCACCCAGATCGGGTTGGCCAACATGGCTCGACCACCATTTTTTGCCAAGAACTTTCGGTATTAAAGCTCCCATGTAGCCCTGATAAGTATACTATGACAAATTACTAGAGCACCAAGCACCCATAGCAAATTGCCATTATACCAAGCAACATCAGAGTGCTAAACAAGGGCTCACGTATAGATCAAGTTTTAAAATCACCAAAAATACATGCCATGGATTAGAAACTATTGCCTCACCTTTTCCAAAATTGAGTCATCACAAAACATGATCTAAAGGAGAGCCAAGGAAAAGCATTGATATCTCTTCATGCCCCTTTCATTGATTCAACATCAGCATACACCATTTGAAAACCCAACAATCTGATCCGCCTAGACACCAATGTTGAATCAATGAAAGGTGCATGGGAGAGGCTCGCGGCAACCACCTCTCCTATATAACCTATTAGTGTGAGGCTCCTTCTGCATTGGACATCTGTGATACCACAGAAAAATCAATTAAAAATACAATTCAATGAAAAATGTGACCAAACAGCCATCCACGACACCATTTTTGGAGCTCGGCCAGAATGGCTCACCTAGATCGGGTCAGCAAGCATGGCTCACCTAGAACGGCTTGGCTAGCATGGCATGCCCAGATCAGGTTAACTAAAATGACTCACCGAGATCAGCTTGGCGAGCATGGCTCAGCCAGAATAGCTCAGCCAGATCAGGTCAGTCAGCATGGCTTGCCATGATCGGGTCGGCCAGGCTGGCTTGCCCACCATTTTAAAGCACACTACCTCCCCTATATAAGCTATTAGTGCAAGGCTTACTCTACATCAAAAATGTACATTCAGTGGACAAGTACCTTAAAACCCAATTCAATGAAAAATGTGATTGAATAGCCATCCATGACCCCATTTTTGATGAGGTTGTTAATGGAGACAAAGATTGGTATTGGTTAGGTGATTTGATTGCATTAGTCAGGGGGGTAAATCGATCAATTTTTGGAGACCGACTAGAATGGCTCGACGACCATTTTATATTGGAAGCTACCCAATTTGAGAATTATGACTCAAGTAGAATGGCTCAAGTACCCATTTTATATCACAAGTTACCCAAATTTTAAAATTATGGCTCGGCTTGAATTTTGTATCGTAGGCAACCCAATTCAAAATTTATGGCTCAGCTAGAATGGCTCAACTTCCATTTTATATCCAAGGCTACCGAATTTGAAAATTATGAATCGACTTTATTTTGAGCACACTTCCTCTCCTATATAAGATATTAGTGCAAGGCTTGCTCTGCATTTGAGAACATGCATTCACGAAGACAAGTGCCTTAAAAAAATCAATTCATTGAAAGATGTAACCGAATAGCCATCCATGACCCTGTTTTTGCTGAATTTGGCAACGGAGCCAAAAATTGACATCCATTAGGTGGTGTGATTTCATGAGCCATAAGAGTAAATTGACAGTCACAAAAGATGGTAAGTCAATTGGGTGAGACAACTTGACTCGGTGAGCCGACCTAGCAAGCAGACTTGGTGAGCAAACTTAAAGACTCAACTTGGTGGGTGCACTTGAACTTTTGACTCATGAGCCACCTTGGCAAGATGACTTGGGGAATTGAGCTATAAATTTGACATGGTGAGTATAGTTTAAGATGTGACCATATGGGGCAACTTGGTAAGGTGACATGGTAAGTCAATGTGGTGACTTGACTTTGTGAACATCTAGTTAAAGAGTCAACTTGTTGAGGCAAATTTCTGGGGTGACTTGGTGAGACCACATGGTGAGATGCCTTGGCAAGCAGAGCTGGCTAGCCTGGTGGTGAGATGACTTGGCTAGCCTAAATAAAATTAAAGAGTTGACTTGCCGAGACTACTTTGTGGGCCGACCTGGTGGGGTGACTTGATAAATGAACTTAAAGAGTCGACTTGGTGGGCTGACCTAGCGGGGTGACTTGATGAACGAACTTAGCGAGTCGACTTGGTGAGAGTACTTGGTGACTTGGTGGGTTGATGTGGCCGGGTGACTTGATGAATGAGCTTAAAGAGTCCACTTGGTGGGCTAACCTGGCAGGGTGACTTGATGAATGAACCTAAAGAGTCAACTTGGTGAGAGTACTTGGTGGGCAGACATAGCAGGGTGATTTGATGAACGAACTTAAAGCGTCGACTTGGTGAGAGTACTTGGTGGGGTGACTTGATGAACAAACCTAAAGAGTCAACTTGGTGGGCTGACTTGGTAGGGTGACTTGATGAACGAACTTAAAGAGTCAACTTTGTGGGTCAACCTAGCAGGGTGACTTGATGAACAAACTTAGAGAGTCGACTTGGTGAGAGTACTTGGTGGGCTGACCTGGCGCAGTGACTTGATGAAAAAACTTAAAGAATAAACTTGGTGAGAGAACTCGGTGGGCTAACCTGGTCAAGTGACTTGATGAAAAAACTTAAAGAGTCAACTTGGTGGGTCGACTTGGCTGGGTGACTTGATGAAGGAACTTAAAGATTTGACTAGGTGGGTCAAACTAGTGGGGTGACTTGGTGAGAGTACTTTGTGGGCTGACCTGGCAGGGTGACTTGATGAATGAACTTAGAGACTTGACTTTGTGAGAGTACTTGGTGGGTCAAACTGGCGGGGTGACTTGATGAACGAACTTAAAGAGTTAACTTGATGAGAGAACTTCGTGGGCCGAGCTGACGGGGTGCATTGATGAACGGCCCTAAAGAGTCAACTTTGTGAGAATACTTGGTGGGCCGACCTAGCAGGGTGACTTGATGACCGAACTTAAAAGGTCAACTTGGTGAGAGTACTTGGTGCGCCGACCTGGGGGAGTGACTTAATGAATGAACTTAAAGAGTTGACTTGGTGAGAGTACTTGGTGGGGTGACTTGATGAACAAACCTAAAGAGTCGACTTGGTGAGAGTAATTGGCAGGCCAACCTAGCAGGGTGACATGATGAACAAACTTAAAGAGTCAACTTGGTGAGAGTACTTGGTGGGCTGACCTGGCGGGGTGACTTAATGAATGGACTTGAAGAGTCAACTTGGTGGGGTGACTTGATGAAAGGACTTAAAGAGTTGACTCGATGAGAGTACTTGGTGGGACAACTTGATAAATGGACTTAAAGGGTCAACTTGGCATGGTAACTTGATGAATGGACCTAAAGAGTTGACTTGGTGAGAGTACTTGGCAGGGTGAATTGTTGAAGAGACTTAAAGAGTCAACTTAGTGGGAGTACTTGGTGGGCTGACCTGGTGGGGTGACTTGATGAACAAACTTATAGAGTCGACTTGGTGAGAGTACTTGTTCTGGTGACTTGATGAACAAACTTATAGAGTCGACTTGGTGAGAGTACTTGTTCTGGTGACTTGATGAATGGACTTAAAGAGTTAGCTTGGTGGGGTGACTTGATGAAAGGACTTAAAGAGTCAACTTGGTGGGGTGACTTGATGAATGAACTTAAAGGGTCGACTTTGCGAGGTAACTTGATGAACGAACCTAAAGAGTTAACTTGGTGAGAGTACTTGGTGGGGTGACTTGATGAACAGACTTAGAGAGTCGACTTGGTGAGAGTACTTGGTTGGTCAACCTGGTTGGGTGACTTCGTGAATAGACTTAAAGAGTCAACTTGGTGAGAGTACTTGGTGGGGTGACTTGATGAATGGACTTCAAGGGTCGACTTGGTGGGGTGACTTGATGAACAGTTTTAAAGAGTTGACTTGGTGAGAGTACTTGGTGGGGTGACTTGATGAATAGACTTAAAGAGGCAAATTGGTGAGAGTACTTAGTGGTGTGACTTGATGAATGCACTTGAAGGGTCAACATGGTGGGGTGACTTGACAAACGGACCTAAAGAGTTGACCTGGTGAGAGTACTTGGTGGGGTGACTTGATGAACATAGTTAAAGAGTTGACTTGGTGAGAGTACTTGGTTGGGTGACTTGATGGACACACTTGAAGAATCGACTTGGTTAGAGTACTTGGTGGGGTGACTTGATGAACGAACTTAAACAGTCGACTTGGTGAGAGTACTTGGTGTTGCAATTCGATGAGCAAACTTAAAGAGTCAACTTGGTGAGAATACTTGTCAGGGTGAACTGATGAATGGACTTAAAGATTGAACTTGGTGAGAGTACTTAGTGGACCAACCTAGTGGGGTGACTTGATGAACGGTCTTAGATATTTGACTTGGTGAGAGTACTTGTTCTAGTGACATGATGAACAGACTTAAAGAGTCGACTTGGTGGGGTGACTTGATGAAAGGACTTAAAGAGTCGACTTGGTGAGAGTTCTTGGTGGGGTGACTTGATGAACAGACTTAAAGGGTCAACTTGGTGAGAGTACTTGGCAGGGAGAACTGCTGAATGGACTTAAAGAGTCAACTTGGTGGGCAAACCTGGTGGAGTGACTTGATGAATGGACTGACTTGGTGAGAGTACTTGGTGGCGTGACTTGATGATCTGAATTTAAGATTCAACTTGTTGAGATTACTTGGTGGGGTGAACTGATGAATAGACTTAAAGAGTCAACTTGGTGAGAGTACTTGGTGGGCCAACCTGGTGGGGTGACTTGATGAACATACTTAAAGAGTCAACTTGGTGTGAGTACTTGTTCTGGTGACTTGATGAATGGACTTAAAGAGTCAAGATGGTGGGGTGACTTGATGAAAGGACTTAAAGAGTCGACTTGGTGAGAGTACTTGGTAGGGTGACTTGATGAACAAACTTAAAGGGTCGACTTGGTAGGGTGACTTGATAAACGTACCTAAAGAGTTGACTTGGTGAGAGTACTTGGTGGGGTGACTTGATGAAAGGACTTAAAGAGTCAACTTCGTGAGAGTATTTGGTGGGGTGACTTGATGAATGCATTTGAAGGGACAACTTGGTGGGTTGATTTGATGAATGGACCTAAAGAGTTGACTTGGTGAGATTACTTGGTGGGGTGACTGTATGAACAGACTTAAAGAGTCGACTTGGTGAGAGTACTTGTTCAGGTGACTTGATGAATGCACTTGAAGAATAAACTTGGTTAGAGTACTTGGTGGGGTGACTTGATGAACGGACTCAAAGAGTCGACTTGGTGAGAGTACTTGGGGGCTCGACTTGATGAGCAGACTTAAAGATTCCACTTGGTGAGTGTACTTGGCAGGGTGAATTGATGAATCAACTTAAAGAGTCAACTTGGTGGGCTGACTTGGTGGGGTGACTTGATGAACGGACATAAATAGTCAACTTGGTGAGATTACTTGTTCTGGAGACTTGATGAATGGAATTAAAGACTCGACTTGGTGGGGTGAGTTTACGAGAGGACTTAAAGAGTCAACTTAGTGAGAGTACTTGGTGGGTTGACTTAATGAACAAACTTAAAGGGTCGACTTGGCGGGGTGACTTTGTGAATGGACCTAAAGAGTTGACTTGCAGAGAGTACTTGGTGGGGTGACTTGATGAAAAAACTTAAAGAGTCGACTTGGTGAGAGTACTTGGTGGGCTCGCTTGATGAACGCACTTGAAGAATCGACTTGGTGAGAGTACTTGGTGGGGTGACTTGATGAACATACTCAAAGAGTCGACTTGGTGAGAGTACTTGGTTCCTTGACTTTATGAGCAGACTTAAAAAGTCAACTTGGTGAGAGTACTTGGTAGGGTGAACTGATTAACAGACTTAAAGAGTCAACTTGGTGGGAGTACTTGGTGGGCCGACCTAGTGGGGTGACTTGATGAAAGGACATAAAGAGTCGACTTGGTGAGAGTACTTGTTCTAGTGACTTGATGAATGGACTTAAAGAGTCAACTTGGTGGGGTGACTTGATGAAAGGACTTAAAGAGTCAACTTGGGGAGAGTACTTGGTTGGGTCACTTGATGAACGCACTTGAAGAATCAACTTGGTTCGAGTACTTGGTGGGGTAACTTGATGAACGGACTTAAAGAGTCAACTTGGTGAGAGTACTCGATGGCTCGACTTGATGAGAAAACTTAAAGAGTCAACTTGGTGAGAGTACTTGGTGGGGTGAACTAATGAACAGACTTAAAGAGTCGACTTGGTGGGAGTACTTGGTGGGCCAACCTGGTGTGGTGAATTGATGAATGGACTTAAAGAATTGACTTGGTAAGAGTACTTGTTCTGGTCACTTGATGAATGGATGTAAAGAGTTGACTCGGTGATAGTACTTGGTGGCGTGACTTGATGACCAGACTTAAAGAGTCAACTTGTTGTGTGTACTTGGCAGGGTGAACTAATGAACAGATTTAAAGAGTCAACATGGTGAGAGTACTTGGTGGGCCCACTTGGTGGGGTGACTTGATGAACAAACTTAAAGAGTTAACTTGGTGAGAGTACTTGCTCTAGTGACTTGATGAACGGACCTAAAGAGTTGACTTGGTGGGGTAAATTGATGAAAGGACTTAAAGAGTCAACTTGGTGAGATTACTTGGTAGGGTGACTTGATGAATGGAGTTAAAGGGTCAACTTGGCAGGGTGACTTGATTACCGTACCTAAAGAGTTGACTTGGTGAGAGTACTTGGTGGGGTGACTTGATGAACAAACTTAAAGAGTTGACTTGGTGAGAGTACTTGGTGGGGTGACTTGATGAATAGACTTAAAGATTCAACTTGGTGAGAGTACTTTTTTGGGTGACTTGATGAATGCACCTGAAGAATTGACTTGGTTAGAGTACTTGGTGGGGTGACTTGACGAAAAGACTCAAAGAGTCGACTTGGTGAGAGTACTTGGTGGCTCGACTTGATGAGCAGACTTAAAGAGTCCACTTGGTGAGAGTACTTGGTAGGGTGAAATGATGAATGAACTTAAAGAGTCGACTTCTTGGGCCGACCTCTTGGGGTGACTTGATGAAGGGACATAAATAGTCAACTTGGTGAGAGTACTTGTTCTGGAGACTTGATGAATGGACTTAAATAGTCGACTTGGTGGGGTGAGTTGATGAAAGGACTTAAAGAGTCGACTTGGTGAGAGTACTTGGTGGGGTAACTTGATGAACAGACTTAAAGGGTCAACTTGGCGAGGTGACTTGGTGAACAGACCTAAAGAGTTGACTTGGTGAGAGCACTTGGTGGGGTGACTTGATGAATAGACTTAAAGAGTCAACTTGGTGAGAGTACTTGGTGGGGTGACTTGATGAATGCACTTGAAGAATTGACTTGGTTAGAGTACTTGGTGGGGTGACTTGATTAATAGACTCAAAGAGTCAACTTGGTGAGAGTACTTGGTGGCTCAACTTGATGAGCAAAATTAAAGAATCAACTTGGTGAGAGTACTTGGCGGGGTGAATTGATGAACAGACTTAAAGAGTCGACTTGGTGGGAGTACTTGGTGGGCCGACCTGGTGGGGTGACTTGATGAAGGGACATAAAGAGTCGACTTGGTGAGAGTACTTGTTCTAGTGGCTTGATGAACAGACTTAAAGAGTTGACTTGGTGGGGTGACTTGATGAAAGGACTTAAAGAGTCGACTTAGTGAGAGAACTTGGTGGGGTGACTTGATGAACAGTCTTAAAGGGTTGACTTGGTGGGGTGACTTGATGAATAGACCTAAAGAGTTGGCCTGGTGAGAGTACTTGGTGGGGTGATTTGATGAACAAACTTAAAGAGTTGACTTGGTGAGAGTACATGGTGGGGTGATTTGATGAACGCACTTGAAGAATCGACTTGGTTAGAGTACTTGGTGGGGAAACTTGATGAACGGACTTAAAGAGTCAACTTGGTGAGAGTACTTGGTGGCTCGACTTGATGAGTAGACTTAAAGAGTCAACTTGGTGAGAGTACTTGGCAGGGTGAACTGATGAATGGACTTAAAGAGTCGACTTGGTGGGAGTACTTGGTTGGCCAACCTGGTGGGGTGACTTGATGAACGGACTTAAAGAGTCGACTTGGTTAGATTACTTGTTCTGGTGACTTGATGAACAGACTTGAAGAGTCGACTTGGTGGGGTGACTTGATGAAAGGGCTTAAAGAGTCAACTTGGTGAGGCGACTTGATGAAAAGACTTAAAGGGTCAACTTGGAAGGGTGACTTGATGAACGGACCTAAAGAGTTGACTTGGTGAGAGTACTTGGTGGGGTGAACTAATGATCAAACTTAAAGAATAAACTTGGTTGGAGTACTTGGTGGGCCAACCTGGTGGGGTGACTTGATGAATGGACTTAAAGAGTGGACTTGGTGAGAGTACTTGTTCTGTTGACTTGATGAACGAACTTAAAGAGTTAGCTTGTTGGGTGAATTGATGAAAGGACTTAAATAGTCGATTTGGTGGGGTGACTTGATGAAAAATCTTAAAGGATCAACTTTACAGGTTGGCTTGATGAACGGACCTAAAAAGTTTACTTGGGGACAGTACTTGGTGGGGTGACTTGATGAACAAACTTAGAGAGTCAACTTGGTCAGAGTACTTGGTGGGCCAACCTAGTTTAATGACTTTGTGAACAAACTTAAAGAGTCGACTTGGTGGAGTACTTGGTGTGCCGACCCGTATCTAGCCTTGGATGAAATTTACCACTCGATTAGGGCTGCATTCCCAAACAACCTGACTCGCCGACAGTGCCTCGTGGTGCGACAGGGTCTGGGCCCGATGGGGCTCTCACCCTCCTTGGTGCCCCCTTCTAGGGGACTTGGGCCTTGTCCATCACTAAGGACACTTCTACAGACTACAATTTGATAGGTTTGGTCATCGATTCTCATGCTGGGCTCTTCCCGATTCACTCGCCGTTACTAGGGGAAGCCTGGTAAGTTTCTTTTCCTTTGCTTATTGGTATGCTTAAACTCAGCGGGTATTTATGCCTGACTTGGGGATGCATTAGAGATGTAGCATGCCCACATTACAGTGGGCCACTGAGCCCAACATAAATTTCCTCATGAGGAATCATTTGATTAGCGCAAACCAACGTCGGCCTTTGCGAGCCACCACTCGTCACAATGGATCGATGGACCTCATGCTCATTTCAGCTGACCACGCACCACTTGCAGTCACAAACAACCATTTTTGCTCTATGCTAGGGAGGGAAAAAATTTGTAGTGCAATGCCCAAGAAGATGTGCCCTTGGTTGAGGCCTCAGGTGCAACTTGCATTCAAAGACTTGATGATTCACGGGATTCTGCAATTCACACTAAGTATCACATTTCGCTGCATTCTTCATTGTGACGAGAGCTGAGATATCTATTTTTGAGAGTCATGATTTTGTTATGTTTTTGTCTTTTGGTGACCCAAGTACACAAGGCACTAGATCATGCTTTTTTCTTTGGATTTATAAGGTGCACGATGCACCTGTGTGTTGGGTGTTGACACATCCGAAACCCTCAGCACCTAATGGGTGCAATGAGGAAGGCTGTGGTATTTCCTCACCCCATCACCTCGAAAAAGGTGGGAGTCAATGCATGGGAGAGCCATGTCAGCAAATAGGTCCCTTGCCCTACAAATCATGTGAGTACACCCATCCTAAACATAGAATGCTCCAAGTGATGAGTCAACACACCTGGGCAAGGCAACGAGGGGTTGTGGCAGTCCTGACTTGCTGTCGTCAAAATGACAGATCCCTAGTACAGTGTTGCACATGTGATCAGACCATGAAATCTCAATAAGAGAAAAGGCTCGGACCCACTCTGAACTGAAACTGAGCAAAGACCTCTCGCTCTAATGCAGACGTCATTCAAAGGCACTGATCCTAATCTAGATTGCATTCGAGTCTCTTCTTCACCCTGCGGGGAATCTACGCTTTCAATTATAGCATTCGATGTGACCCTCAAGCTTGACAGCACTGGACCCATAGCTTGGCCATCCATTACATCGCTGTAGGGCCAAGTGTCCCCATGTCGCCAAGATTTTGGGGGCAGGGAAGAGGCCAGATCCATCCCCTACATGATTCAGGGTCTCAAATTGACAATGATCCTACCGTAGGTTCACCTACGGTAACCTTGTTACGACTTCTCCTTCCTCTAAATAATAAGGTTAAATGAACTTCTCACGGCATTGCCAACAGATACCGCCATCCTTGCCATGATCTGAACACTTCACCAGATCATTAAATCGGTAGGAACAACAGGCAGTGTGTACAAAGGGTAGGGATGTAGTCAACGCGAGCTGATGACTCGCTCTTACTAGGAATTCCTTGTTGAAGATCAATAATTGCAATGGTCTATCCCCATCATGATGCAATTTGGCAAGATTTCCCAAACCTTTCAAGCTAGGGAGAGAAACTCATTGGTTGCATCAGTGTAGCGCATGTGCAGCCCAGAACATCTAAGGTCATCACAGACCTATTATTGCCTCAAACTCCCATGGCCTAGGAGGCCATAGTCCCTCTAAGAAGTTGGTCGTGAAGGGGAACCTCCACATAGCTAGTTAGCAGGCTGAGGTGTCATTCGTTAATGGAATTAACCAGACAAATTGCTCCACCAAATAAGAATGGCCATGCACCACCACCCATAGAATCAAGAAAGAGATCTCAATCTGTCAATCCTTACTATGTCTGGACCTGGTAAGTTTCCTTGTGTTGAATCAAATTAAGCCATAGGCTCCACTCCTGGTGGTGCCCTTTCATCAATTCCTTTAAGTTTTAGCCTTGTGACCATACTCCCCTTGGAACCCAAACACTCTGATTTCTCAGAAGGTGTTGGCGGAGTCCTTAGAGCAACATCTGTCGATCCCTAGTCAGCATCATTTATGGTTGAGACTAGGATGGTATCTGATCATCTTCGAGCCCCCAACTTTCATTCTTGATTAATGAAAACATCCTTGGAAAATTCTTTTGCAATGGTTAATCTTCCATAAATCAGAGAATTTCACCTCTGACAATGAAATACGAATGCCCCCGACAGTCCCTATTAATCATTACTTTGGTCTTGAAGGCTAATGGAATAGGACCAGATTCCTATCCTGTTATTCCATACTAATGTATAGAGAGCATAGGCTTGCTTTGAGAACTCTAATTTTTTCAAAGTAACAGCACCAGAACTGCGACCCTGCCAATTAAGGCTAGGAACACACCGCCAGCAGAAGGGACATGAGGGCCAGTGCACACCCAGAAGGCAGACCGACCATGACGACCCAAGGTCCAACTATGAGCTTTTTAGCTACAACAACATAAATATATGCTATTGGAGCTAGAATTACCATGGCTGCTAGCACCAGACTCTCCCTCCAATGGATCCTTGTTAAGGGATTTAGATTATACTCATTCCAATTACCAGACTTGATTTGGTAATTTGCATGCCTGATGCCTTCCTTGGATGTGGTAGCCATTTCTCAGGCTCCCTCTCTGGAATCAAACCCTAATTCTCCATCACCCATCACCACCATGGTAGGCCTCTATCCTACCATCGAAAGTTGATAGGGCATAAATTTGAATGAAGTGTTGCCAGTGCAAAGGCTGTGCGATCCATCGAGTTATTATGAATCATCAGAATAGCGGGTGAGCCCGTTCTGACCTTTTATCTAATAAATGCATCCCTTCTAAGAGTTGGGATTTGGTTCATGTATTAGCTCTAGAATTACTATAGTTATTTGAGTAGCAAAGTACCATCAAAGAAACTATAACTGATTTAATGAGCCATCCGTAGTTTCACAGTCTGAAATAGTCCATACTTTCATATGCATGGCTTAATCTTTGAGACAAGCATATGACTACTAGTAGGATCGACCAGGTAGCATATGACATTAACAACACATGCTAGACTCACAATGCTCAAAGATTTCACACAAGAGGAAAGTGTCCTATCGTCGGTCGGAGAGGGCTAAACAGGGAGCCTCGGTTCATAGGCACCTGGGAAGAACATCTCGTACGGAACCCTTTACCCTCGAACTCGCTATCACCACTACTTGGAAAGAAGCCTCAAGTTTGTACGAGATACACCATGCACATAGCCACCTCAATTGTAATGCCACTTAGAGACATCCATTTCCCAGGCATATGCCTGATACATGCCTATTGAGGTGCACCCACACAGACAAAATCCTTCTCGATCACAACAAACATTTTCCCATGACGAAGAGCTAGTTGCCGAAGTGCCAATAGAGAGCACAATGCTAAAGGGTGAAGGGTAGTTCGAGTCAAAAAAATGGCTGGTTATGCGATTGGTGGGGGCATCACTGTGCATGCAACCACCTCAATTATAAGGGTGCTCAAGGGCATCGTGTATAATGCCCCATTCGTACATCTATAGGTGATGAGAGCCCGTCCGCATACACGGACATGTCTAACCTTTGGAAAATATCTCCTTTCCCAACATAGCCTCGCTAACCTTTCCCCATGACACATGATCTGCCAGCACAGGTACAAAAAATTTCCTAAGGGAGAACACTCACACTAGCATTGTCGGACAAGCTTCAATCTCATGCACATGCACATACTGAAGAACTGCACCACAAGGGAACCACCTACGAGCACCCACATCTCGACAAAAAGCATTCGTGTGATTTCTTCCCCTAGACAGACACATTGGGCTTGCACTTGTTAGAGCATTCCAAAGACAATTTCTCTAGTTCGTAGGAGCCTGAGAAGAACATCTCGTACGAAACCCGTTCCCCCAAAATGCTCGAATTAGAAATTCTCGCAGCAAAGTCATAATGCAAAGATGTACACCACACACGCAACTAAGTAAGGAAACTCAGAGACATCCATTTCCTAGGCATATTCCCTCTACATGCTTTTTGTTGCACCCCGTACAAATGTCCATACATCGACAAGCCCTCCCAAAATATCGCATCGAAAGAGAGATGAAACACCTTGGGATTTTTGTCTACACATTGCAAAAACCAAACGCTCTCTTTAGGGGGAAGCTGAAGAAGAGTATATCCCACAAAACCCATGAGCCGCAGCTATTCGTATCGCACGGGCAGGAAAAGGCATGGAGATTTTCCGCATCCAAACAAAAAATATTGATAATACTCTATGCTTCTACTGGCCCAGACCACAAAAGTTGTCATGACAGTGCCATGCACTTCTATAGGATGAGACAGTGAATAGGCAAGCATGCAACGAGAATGCACTAGCAAATAAATTATGCGGCAACCAAACCTTTTTCCACCGCCCCTCTTAATCCCAAGGCTCTACCAATCAAAAAAAACTTAGGGTGGAGAGTGGACCCTTGATGAAATTAGGGACGTCAAGCAATGCACCCGTGCAACCATCTCTTTCCTTCTTGCCGTCTAGGCAAGATAAAAATGCAATGATAGAATGTGCCAAGAGAAACAGCCCTTGGCTAAAAGATACAACTCCATACACTCAGCAACAAGCGCATCTTTGAATTGAACACCAAATGTGTAGCGTGTTCCAAGCTATGTAGACACCTACATATAGGGTATCCAACAAAACAAAGCAAAAAGTACTTCCCACCAGCTCTATCATTGCAATTATCGAATGGGATATACTCACCACCATAGATTAGTGACCATCATTACTGTCTCAGAATAGATACAAGCACATCGAGCTTCATTCGATCAACTAGATGAATTTCACCATTAAGGGTCCCAATCCAAAAGTTTCAGAGGTAATCTCCTGGAACTGTCAAGAACAAGGCCTATCTTACATGCAAAATCTGCTACTGTGCAAACATAGGTTGCAATTAAAGAGAAATTGCAAGGCCATCATAATGGCTCAAGGCCAATGCTCTGACTAAGTCAATTTTCTCTTGCAATAACCATGCTGCCATTCATAGAGAGATCTCCCCATTCACTTGTGATGTGACACATAATCCAAGTACTAGACACGAGCTCACCCTTGAAAGACCACTTTCCAAGACATCCTGATGATACATTGGAATGACAGCTGTTGTCAAACCATTCCCAATGTTGTGCCGATTGAGTTGCATAGAGGCGACTTTAGGGAGCTCCCACATAGAAATTGGGATGTGCTTTTCTACCCATCTCTCACAAAAACAATTGTTAGCTATGAAAAAATTTAGAATCCAAGGCTCTTATCCATCGATATCGTCAGCACTGGGTCCATATTCAAAGGCCACAGAGAGGTTTTGATAAGAGAAGCTCCCCTGCTCACTTGCACAAACTCCCAAATGCTAGACACAAGCTCCTACCCTTAACATTGCTCTCTAGATCATCGCAATGACACATTGGAATGACAACCACTATCGAACAACTCTTAAATTTGTGCGGATGGAGTGAGAAAGAAGAGAAACTTTGGGGAGCCGCGCATAGAAAATGGGCTATTTCTTTATTGCACTCTTATATTTAGATCCAATGCCATTAATTTTTTTTGGAATCTAAGGTTGCGTTCCTCCTTTCTCACACAAGCAATGGCTCTTCTGGTCAAATGGCCATGAGGAGCTTCCAATAACAAAGGCTCCCTTGTCACTCGTGATGCGCAACCCAACTGCTAGATGATGACTCACCCTTCAGATTGCTGCCTAGGAAACCACCACAATGGCACTATTGGAATGACAACTGCTGCTAAATCATTCCAAAAATTTTGCACCAAAGAAGTTGTTGCAAAGAGAATGACTCTGGGGAGAGAGCCCTTGCATAGAAAAATTGGGATAGCTTTACGATCCTTCCAATAGAAACAACACTAGTGCCAATATTCAAAATCTGAATAATGTGTCTTTCTCGAACACCTGCACTAATTCTATTGGGGAGGGTTGCCAAGAGCTTTTGTTATCAAAGCTCCCATTGTAGCCACGATAGGCACACAAAAATTTGTTAGAGCACCAAACAGCCACCTCATGGCTAGACAAGGGCTCACCATTAGATCAACTTCAAAATTGCTGAACAGATGCGATGTAGACTGGCAACTACTACCAAGTCTCTTCTGTAATTGCATCGATCGAGTGATCTAAGAGACAGTCCAAGGGTAGGAATTTGTTGTGGGATTCGCGTTGATAGCACAAATTTATTTAATACCCGAGCAACACTGAACAGAGGTGCTAGATGAGGGCTCCCATTTTAGATCAAGTTTTAAAATCACCAAGTAGACACGGTGAGGGCTTGCAACCGCTACCAAACCTTTTTCCAAAATTGTGCTAGTTGAGTGACAAGAAAACATGATCTAAAGGAGAGTGTAGGAATAGCACCTCGAGTGTGGGCTTCATGCCACTCTAATTGATCCAACATTAGCATCCACCATTTCAAAATCTGACATATCTATCCGCCTTGACACCAGCGTTCAATCAATAACAGGGGCACGAGAGAGGCTAGCGGCAACCACCTCTCCCATTGTAGCCGCGATAGGCACACAAAAAATTGCTAGAGCACCCAGCACCCACCTCATGGCTAGACAAGAGCTAGCCATTAGATCAACTTCAAAATTGCTGAATAGACATGCTGTAGAATAGCAACCATTGCCAAGTCTCTTCCATAATTGTGTCGATCGAGTGATCAAAGAAGGTGATCTAAGAGAGAGTCCAAGGGTAGGCATTCATTGGGGGATTCATGTCGATAGCAAAAATTTATGCAATACCCAAGCAAAACTGGACAGAGGTGCTAGACGAGGGCTCACATTTTAGATCTAGTTTTAAAATCACCAAGTAGATGCGGTGAGGGCTGCCAACCACTGCCAAACCTTTTTTCAAAATTGTGCCAACTGAGTGACAAGAAAACATGATCTAAAGGAGAGTCCAAGAATAGAACCTTGAGGGTGGGCTTAATACCCCTCTAATTGATTCAACAACGTTGTCCATCATTTCAAGATCCAACACATCCATCCACCTTGACACCAGCGTTGAATCAATCAGAGGGGCACAGGAGAGGCTCACAGAAACCACCTCTCCCATTGTAGCCATGATAGGCACACAAAAAATTTCTAGGGTGCCCACCACCCACCTCATGGATAGACAAGGGCTCGACATTAGATCAACTTCGAAATCGCTGAACAGACGTGCTATAGAATGCAACTACTGCCAAGTCTTTTTCGTAATTGCATCAGTTAGGAGATCGAAGAAGGTGATCTAAGAGACAGTCCAAGGGTAGGCATTTGTTGGGGGATTCGTGCTGATAGAAAAAAATTATGTAATACCCGAGAAACACCGGACGGATGTGCTAGATGAGGGCTCTCATTTTAGATCAAGTTTTAAAATCACCATGTAGATGCGATGAGGGCTAGCAATTGCTGCCAAACCTTTTTTTCAAAATTGCACTAGTTGAGTGGAAAGAAAACATGATCTAAAGGAGAGTCGAGGAATAGCACCTCAAGGGTGGGCTTCATGCCCCTCTGATTGATTCAATGTTGGCGTCCACCATTTAAAAATCTGACATATCTATTTGCCTTGACACTAGCATTTAATCAATGAGGGGGGCACGAGGGAGGCTCACGACAACCACCTCTCCTATTGTAGCTGTGATAGGCACAAAAAAAATTGCTAGAGCACCGAGAACCCACCTCATGGCTAGATAGGGGCTCGCCATTAGATCAATTGTGAAATCACTAAACAGACACGCTGTAGAATGGCAACTTCTGCCAAGTCTCTTCTGTAATTACATCAGTCAAGTGATCGAAGAAGGTTATCTAAGAGAGAGTCCAAGGGTAGGCATTGGTTGGGGAATTCACGCTGATGGCAAAAATTTATGCAATATTCTAGCAACACCGGATGGACGTGCTAGATGAGGGCTCCCATTTTAGATCAAGTTTTAAAATCACCAAGTAGACACGGTGAGGGCTAGCAACTGTTGCCAAACCTTTTTCTAAAATTGTGCCAGCTGAGTGACAAGAAAACATGATCTAAAGGAGAGTCAAGGAATAGCACCTCGAGGGTGGGCTTCATGCCCCTCTAATTGATTCAACGTCGGCATCCATCGTTTCAAAATCCAATATATCCATCCACCTTGACACCAATGTTGAATCAATGAGGGGGGCATGGGAGAGGCTCACGACAACCACCTCTCTCATTGTAGCTCTGATAGGCACACAAAAAATTGCTAGAGCACCAAGCACCCACCTCATGGCTAGATAAGGGCTCGCCATTAGATCAACTTTGAAATCACAGAATAGACACACTGTAGAATTGCAACTGCTGCCAAGTCTCTTCTATAATTGCATTGGTCAAGTGATCAAAGAAGGTGATCTAAGAGAGGGTCCAAGGGTAGGCATTCATTGGGAGATTCGCACCGATAGACAAAATTTATGTAATATCCGAGCAACACTAGATGGAGGTGCTAGATGAAGCCTCCCATTTTAGATCGAGTTTTAAAATCACTAAATAGACCCAGTGAGGGCTGGAAACCATTGCCAAACCTTTTTCCAAAATTGCGCCAACTGAGTGACAAGAAAACATGATCTAAAGGAGAGTTGAGGAATAGCACCTCGAGGGTAGGCTTCATGCCCCTCCAATTGATTCAATATCGGCGTCCACCATTTCAAAATCTGATATATCCATCTGCCTTGACACCGGCATTGAATCAATGAGAGGGGCATGAGAGAGGCTCGCGGCAACCACCTCTCCTATATAAGCTATTAGTGTGAGGCTCACTCTGCATTACAAATTATCGAACACACTGACAACTACCTTAAAAATCTAAATCGTTGAAAATTCTTACCAAATAGCCATCCACAACCCAATTTTTTATGAGGTTGGCAGAGGAGCAAAAGATTGTCATCGGTTAGGAGATGTGAATTCATGGAGCCAAGGGATTGAAATGGTCATCGAGCTCATCTGATCAACTAGATGAATTTCATCTTGAAGGGGCCCAATCAAAAAGTTTCGGAGGTCATCTCCTGGAACTGTCAAGAACAAGGCCAATCTTGCATGCAAACTCTGCTACTGTAAAAACATAGGTTGCAATTAAAGAGAAATTGCAAGGTTGTCACAATGGCCCAAGGCTAATGCTCTGACTAAGTCAATTTTCTCTTACAATCACCATGCCACCATTCACAAAGAGATCTCCCAATTCACTTGTGACATGATGCACAATCCAAGTGCTAGACACGAGCTCACCCTTGAAAGACCACTTTCCAAGACATCCCCCGATGACACATTGGAGTGACAACCGCTATCAAACCACTCCCAATGTTGTGCCGATCGAGTTGGCACAGAGGCAACCTTAGGGAGCTCCCACGTAGCAATTGGGATGTGTTTTCATACCCATCTCTCAAAAAAACCAATGTTAGCTATGAACAAATTTAGAATCCAAGGGCTCGTATCCATCGATATCGTCGGCACTGGGTCTATATTCAAAGGCCAGGGAGAGGTTTCAATAAGAGAAGCTCCCTTGCTCACTCACACAAACATCCCAAATTCTAGACACAAGCTCCCGCCCTTAGCATCACTCTCTTGATCACCACAATCACACATTGGAATCACAACCATTGTCGAACAACTCTCAAAATTGTGGCAATGGAGTGAGAATGAAGAGCAATTTTGGGGAGCCACGCATAGCAAACGGGTTGTTGCTACTTCATTATGCTCTTATATAGATCCGACGTCATTGATTTTGTTCAAAATTTGAGGCTGTATTCATCCTTGCTCACACAAGCAATGGTTCTTCTAATCAAATGGCCATGGGGAGCTTTTGATAACAAAGGCTCCCTTGTCACTCGTGATGCATAGCCCAACAGCTAGACGATAGCTCACCCTTCAGATCACTGCCCAAGAAACCACCACAATGGAACCATTGGAACGACAACTGCTGCCGAACCATTCCAAAAATTTTGTGCCAAAGAAGTAGTTGCAAGGAGAAAAACTCAAGGGAGAGAGCCCTTGCATAGAAAAATTGGGATAGCTTCACGGCCCTCCAAATAGAAATGATGCTGGTGCCAATATTCCAAAACTGAATAACGTGTCTTTCTCGAACACTGGCACTGATTCTATTAGGGAGGGTCACCAAGAGCTTTTGTTATCAAAGCTCCCATTGTAGCTACGTTAGGCACACAAAAAAATTCTAGAGTGCCAAGCACCCACCTAATGACTAGACAAGGGCTCAACATTAGATCAACTTCGAAATTGCTGAACAGACGTGCTGTAGAATAGCAACCGCTGCCAAGTCTCTTCCATAATTCTGTCAGTCGAGTGATCAAAGAAGGTGATCTAAGAGAGATTCCAAGGCTAGGGATTCATTGGTGGATTCACGTTGATAGCAAAAATTTATGCAATACCTGAGCAACAACGGACGGAGGTGCTAGACGAGGGCTCCTATTTTAGATCAGGTTTTAAAATCACCAAGTAGACATGGTGAGGGCTGGCAACCACTGCCAAACATTTTTCCAAAATTGTGCTAGCTGAGTGATAGGAAAACATTTTCTAAAGGAGAGTCAAGGAATAGCACCTCGAGGGTGGGCTTCATGCCCCTCTAATTGATTCAACTTTGGCATCCAGCATTTCAAAATCTGACATATCCATCTGCCCTGACACCGGCCATGAATCAATAAGAGGGGCACAAGAGAGGCTTCTGAAAACCATGTCTCCTATATAAGCTATTAGTGTGAGGCTCGCTCTGCATTAGAAATTAGTGAACACTCCGACAACTTCCATAAAAATCCAAATCATTGAAAATTCTGACCAAACAGCCATCCACGACCCAATTTTTTATGAGGTCAACAGAGGAGCAAAAGATTTTCATCGGTTGGGAGATGTGAATTCATGGAGCCAAGGGAGTGAAATGGTCATCGAGCTCATCCAATCAACTTAATGAATTTCACCTTGAAGGGGCCCAATCCAAAAGTTTTAGAGGTCATCTCCTGGAACTGTCAAGAACAAGGTCAATCTTACATGCAAACTCTGCTAATGTGCAAACATAGGTTACAATTAAAGAGAAATTGCAAAGCCATCACAATGGCCTGAGGCCAATGCTCTGACTAAGTCAATTTTCTCTTGCAATCACCATGCTGCCATTCATGGAGAGATCTCCCTATTCACTTGTGATGCGACACACAATCCAAGTGCTAGACAGGAGCTCGCCCTTGAAAGACCACTTTCCAAGACATCCCCCAATGACAAATTGGAATGACAACCACTGTCGAACCATTCCCAATGTTGTTCCAATCGAGTTGGCACAGAGACGACCTTAGGGAGCTCCTACATAGAAATTAGGATGTGCTTTTGTACCCATCTCTCACAAAAACCAATCTTAGCTATGAACAAATTTAGAATTCAAGGCTCGTATCCATCGATATCATCGGCATTGGGTCTATATTCAAAGGCCACGGAGAGGTTCCAATAAGAGAAGCTCCCCTGCTCACTCGCAAAAACATCCCAAATGCTAGACATAAGCTCCTGGCCTTAGCATCGCTCTCCAGATGACCGCAATGACACATTGGAATGACAACGGCTGTCAAACAACTCCTAAATTTGAGCTGATGGAGTGAGAAAGAAGATAAAATTTGGTGAGCCACGCATAGCAAATGGGCTTCTGCTTTATTCCACTCTTATATAGATCTAATTTCATTGATTTCAATTGGAATTTGAGGTTGCATTCATCCTTGCTCACACAAGCAATGGCTCTTCTCATCGAATGGCCATGAGGAGCTTCTGATTACAAAGGCTCCCTTGTCACTTGTGATGCGCAGCCCAACTGCTAGACAACGGCTCACCCTTCAGATTGCTGCCCAGGCAACCACCACAATGCAACCATTGGAATGATAGCCGCTGTCAAACTGTTCCAAAATTTTTTTGCCAAAGAAGTTGTTGCATAGAGAATGACTCTGGGGAGAGAGCCCTCACATAGCAAAATCGGGATGGCTTCATGACCCTCCCAATAAAAATGATGTTGGTGCCAATTTTCCAAATCTAAATAATGTGTCCTTCTCAAATAGTAGCACTAATTCTATTGGGGAGGGTCACCAAGAGCTTTTGTTATCAAAGCTCCCATTGTAGCCATGATAGGCATACAAAAAATTTCTAGAGCGCCAGGCACCCACCTCATGGCTTGACAAGGGCTCACCATTAGATCAACTTTGAAATCGCTGAACAGATGCATTGTAGAATGGCAACCACTACCAAGTCTCTTCTGTAATTACATCGGTCGAGTGATCAAAGAAGGTGATCTAAGGGATAGTCTAAGGGTAGGCATTCCTTGGGGGATTTGCATCGATAGAAAAAATTTATGCAATACCCGAGCAACACCGTACGGAGGTGCTAAACGAGGGCTCCCATTTTAGATCAACTTTTAAAATCACCAAGTAGATGCAGTGAGGGCTGAATACTACTACCAAACCTTTTTTTGAAATTGCGCTAGCTGAGTGGAAAGAAAACATGATCTAAAGGAGAGTCGAGGAATAGTACCTCAAGGGTGGGCTTCATGCCCCTCTAATTGATTCAACATTGGCATCCACTTTTTCAAAATTTGACATATCCATCCACCTTGACACCGGTGTTGAATCAATGAGAGGGGCACGAGAGAGGCTCGCGGCAACCACCTCTCCTATATAAGCTATTAGTGTGAGGCTCGCTCTGCATTAGAAACTAGAAAACATACTGAAAACTGCCTTAAAAATCCAAATCGTTGAAAAATGTGACCAAACAGCCATCCACGACCCCATGTTTTATGAGGTTGACATAGGAGCAAAATATTGTCATTGGTTAGGACATGGGAATTCATGGAGCCAAGGTAGTGAAATAGCCACCTTTTGGAGATCAGGCGGAACAACTCAGCTTGGGTGGAACAGCTTGGGTAGGACAACTCGACAATACCGTTTGCCTTGATGCCTTTTTTGAGTTGTACTTGAGAGGAGTGGACACAAAGTTCACCTTGATCATCTAGGAGTTTGAGTAGGATGGCATGGTAACAATGGCTCGACATTTGGAGTGTCTATGGTAGCTAGATGGGATTTGAATTCATGGAGCCAAGGGAGTGAAATGGTCATCGAGCTCATCCGATCAACTGGATGAATTTCACCTTGAAGGGGCCCAATCCAAAATTTTTCTAGGTCATCTCCTGGAACTATCAAGAAAAAAGGCCAATCTTACATGCAAACTTTGCTACTGCACAAACATAGGTTGCAATTATAGAGAATTTTCTAGGCCATCACAATGGCCAGAGGCCAATGCTCTGACTACTAAGTCAATTTTCTCTTGCAATCACCATGCTATTGTTCATAGAGAGATCTCCCCATTCACTTGTGATGATGCACAATCCAAGTGCTAGACATGCTTTCCCTTGAAAGGCCAATTTCCAAGACATCCCGATGACACATTGGAATGACAACCACTATCAAACCATTCCCAATGTTGTGTCGATCAAGTTGGCATAGAGGTGATGTTAGGGAGCTCCCACATAGCAATCAGGAAGTGCTTTCGTACCCATCTCTCAAAAAAACCAATGTTAGCTGAACACATTTAGAATCCAAGGCTCATATCCATCGATATCATCAGCACTGGGTCTATATTCAAAGGCCACGGAGAGGTTCTGATAAGAGAAGCTCCCTTGCTCACTTGCACAAACATCCCAAATGCTAAATGCAAGCTCCCACCCTTAGCATCACTCTCCAGATCACCGCAATGACACATTGGAACAACAACCACAATCAAACAACTCCCGAATTTATGGCGATGGAGTGACCCATAGAAAATTGTGATTATACCAAGCAATGCTGGAGTGCTAGACAAGAGCTCATGTTTAGATCAAGTTTTAAAATCACCAAAAAGACACACCATGGATCGGCAACCGCTGCCTCACCTTTTCCAAAATTGAGTCATCAAAAAAAATGATCTAAAGGAGAGCCGAGGAAAAGCACTCAGAGATCACTTCATGCCCCTTTCATTGATTCAACATTAGCATACACCATTTGAAAATCCAACAATCTGATCCACCTAGACACCAATGTTGAATCAATGAAAGGGGCATGGGAGAGGCTCGCGACAACCACCTCTCCTATATAAGCTATTAGTGTGAGGCTCCTTCTGCATTCAAAATCTATGGTAGCATACAAAAATCCCTTAAAAATCCAATTCGATGAAAAATGTGACCAAACAACCATCCATGACACCATTTTTGGAGCTCGGCAAGATCGGGTTGATGAAAACGGCTTGGCCAGATCAGGTCGGCCAACACGGCTTGCCTAGATTGGGTCAGCCAGAATTGCTCACCCATATTGGATCAGCCATCATGGCTTGGCCACCATTTTTCACCGAGAGATTTTAGTATTAAAGCTCCCATGTAGCCGTGATAAGTACACAATGACAAATTGCTAGAGTGCCAAGCACCCAGTCGGAGTGCTAGACAAGGGCTCATGTTTAGATCAAGTTTTAAAATCACCAAAAAGACATGCCATGGATCTACAACCATTGGCTCACCTTTTCCAAAATTGAGTCATTGAAAAACATGATTTAAAGGGAAAAGCACTCAAAGATCGCTTCATGCCCCTTTCATTGATTCAACATCAACATACACCATTTGAAAATCCAACAATCTGATCTGCCTAGACACCAATGTTGAATCAATGAAAGGGGCATGGGAGAGGCTCGTAGCAATCACCTCTCCTATATAAGCTATTAGTACGAGGCTCCTTTTGCATTAGAAATTTGTGATAGCATAGAAAAATCCATTAAAAATACAATTCAATGAAAAATGTGACCAAACAGCCATCCACGACACCATTTTTGGATCTCAGCCAGATCAGGTCAATGAAAATGGCTCATCCAGATCGGGTCAACTAGAATGGCTCACCCAGATCGCGTCGGCCAAAATGGCTCACCCAGATTGGGTTTGCTAGCATGGCTCAGCCACCTTTTTTTGCTGAGAGCTTTTATTATTAAAGCTCCTATGTAGCCACGATAAGTACACTGTGAAAAATTACTAGAGCGCCAAGCACCCATAGAAAATTGCCATTATACCAAGAAACATCGAAGTGCTAGACAAGGGCTCACATTTAGATCAAGTTTTGAAATCACAAAAAAGACATGCCATGGATCGGAAACCCCTACCTCACCTTTTCCAAAATTGAGTCATCGAAAAACATGATCTAAAGGAGAGCCAAGGAAAAGCACTGAGATCGCTTCATGCCCCTTTCATTGATTCAACATCAACATACACCCTGTGAAAACCCAACAATCTGATCCGCCTAGACACCAATGTTGAATCAATGAAAGGAGCATGGGAGAGGCTCGCGGCAATCACCTCTCCTATATAAGCTATTAGTGTGAGGCAACTTTTGCATTTTAAATCTGTGATAGCACAGACAAATCCCTTAAAAATCTAATTCAGTGAAAAATGTGACCAAACAGCCATCCACGACACCGTTTTTGGAGCTCGGTCAGATCGGGTTGGCTAGAACGGCTCGCCTAGATCAACTAGCATGGCTTGCCCAGAATGGCTCGGCCAGCATGGCTTTCCTAGATCAGGTCCACCAGAACCGCCTGTCCAGATCAGCTTAGCCAGCATGGTTCGGCCAGATCGGGTCGGCCAGCATGGCTCACCCAGATCGGGTTAGCCAGGCTAGCTTACCCACCATTTTTCGATCACACTACCTCCCCTATATAAGCTATTAGTGCAAGGCTTACTCTACATCATAAATGTACATTCAGTGGACAAGAACCTTAAAACCCAATTCAATGAAAAATGTGATCGAATAGCCATCCACAAACCCATTTTTGATGAGGTTGTCAACGGAGACAAAGATTGGCATTGGTTAGGCGATTTGATTGCATTAGTGAGGGGGGTAAATTGATCAATTTTTGGAGACCGACTAGAATGGCTCAACAACCATTTTATAGTGAAAGCTACCCAATTTGAGAATTATGACTCAAGTAGAATGGCTCAGGTACCCATTTTATATCACAAGTTACCCAAATTTGAAAATTATGGCTCGGCTTGAATTTTGTATTGTAGGCAACCCAATTCAAAATTAATGGCTCGACTAGAAGGGCTCAACATCCATTTTATATCCAAGGCTACCCAAATTGAAAATTATGACTCAACTTTATTTCGAGCACACTGCCTCTCCTATATAAGATATTAGTGCAAGGCTTGCTCTGCATTCAAGAATATGCATTCATGTAGACAAGTGCCTTAAAAAAATCAATTCATTGAAAAATGTAACCGAATAGCCATCCATGACCAAGTTTTTGCTGAATTTGGCAACGGAACCAAAAATTGACATCGGTTAGGTGGTGTGATTTCATGAGCCATGGGAGTAAATTGACGGTGATGAAAGATGGTAAGTCAACTAGGTGAGATGACTTGACTTGGTGAGCCGACCTAGCAAGCAGAATTGGTGAGCGAACTTAAAGACTCGACTTGGTGGGTGCACTTGAACTTTTGACTCATGAGCCACCTTGGCGAGCTGACTTGGGGAATCGAGCTAGAAATCTGACATGGTGAGAAGACTTTAAGACGTGACTGGGTAGGGTAACTTGGTAAGGCAACATGGTAAGTCAATGTGGTGACTTGACTTGGTGAGCATCCACTTAAAGAGTCAACTCATTGAGGCAACTTTTTGGGGTGACTTGGCGAGCCCACATGGTGAGATACCTCAACAAGCAGAGTTGGCTAGCCTGGTGGTGAGATGACTTGGCTAGCAAACTTGGCTAGCCTAAACGAACTTAAAGAGTCGACTTGCCAAGACTACTTGGTGAGCCGACCTAGTGGGGTGACTTGATGAATGAACTTAAAGAGTCAACTTGGTGGGCCAACCTGGCAAGGTGACTTGATGAACGAACTTAGAGAGTCAACTTGGTGAGAGTACTTGGTGAATTGATGAGCTGACCTAGCCGAGTGACTTGGTGATCAAACTTAAAGAGTCCACTTGGTGGGCCAACCTGGTGGGGTGACTTGATGAATGAACCTAAAGATTCATCTTGGTGAGAGTACTTGGTGGGTAGACATAGCAGGGTGATTTGATAAATGAACTTAAAGAGTCAACTTGGTGAGAGTACTTGGTGGGGTGACTTGATGAAAGGACATAAAGAGTCATGTTGGTGAGAGTACTTGGTGGGGTTTCTTGATGAACACACTTGAAGAATTGACTCGGTTTGAGTACTTCGTAGGGTGACTTGATGAACAAACTTAAAGAGTTGACTTGGTGAGAGTACTTGGTGGCTCGACTTGATGAGAAAACTTAAAAAGTCAACTTGGTGAGAGTACTTGGTGGGGTGCACTGATGAACGGACTTAAAGAGTTGACTTGGTGGGCTGACCTTGTGTGGTGATTTGATCAATGGACTTATAGTGTCGACTTGGTGAGAGTACTTGTTCTGGTGACTTGATGAACGGATGTAAAGAGTCAACTTGGTGAGAGTACTTGGTGGCGCGACTTGATGATCAGACTGAAAGAGTCTACTTGTTGAGAGTACTTGACGAGGTGAACTGATGAACGGACTTAAAGAGTCAACTTGGTGAGAGTACTTGGTGGGCTGACCTGGTCGGGTGACTTGATGAATGAACTTAAAGAGTCAACTTGGTGAGAGTACTTGTTCAGGTGACTTGATGAATGGACTTAAAGAGTCAACTTGGCGAGGTGACTTGATGAAAGGACTTAAAGAGTCAACTTCGTGAGAGTACTTAGTAGGGTGACTTGATTAACAGACTTAAGGGGTCAACTTGGCAAGGTGACTTGATGAATGTACCTAAAGAGTTTACTTGGTGAGAGTACTTGGTGGGGTGACTTGATGAATAGACTTAAAGAGTCAACTTGGTGAGAGTACTTGGTGGGGTGACTTGATGAATGCACTTTGAAGTGTTGACTTGGAGGGGTGACTTGATGAACGGACCTAAAGAGTTGACTTGGTGAGAGTACTTGGTGGGGTGACTTGATGAAAAAACTTAGAGTCAACTTGGTGAGAGTAATTGTTGGGGTGACTTGATGAACGCACTTGAAGAATCGACTTGGTTAGAGCACTTGGTGGGGTGACTTGATGAACGGACTCAAAGAGTCAACTTGGTAAGAGTACTTGGTGGCTCGAATTGATGAGCAGACTTAAAGAGTCCACTTGGTGAGACTACTTGGCAGGGTGAATTGATGAACGGACTTAAAGAGTCAACTTGGTGGGCTGACCTAGTGGGGTGACTTGATGAACGGACATCAATAGTCAACTTGGTGAGAGTACTTGTTCTGGAGACTTTATGAACAGACTTAAAGAGTTGACTTGGTGGGGTGAGTTGATGAAAGGACTTAAAGAGTTGACTTGGTTAGATTACTTGGTGGAGTGACTTGATGAATGGACTTAAAGGGTCAACTTGGCGGGGTGACTTGGTGAACGGACCTAAAGAGTTGACTTGGTGAGAGTACATGGCAGGGTTAACCGATGAATGGACTTAAAGAGTCAACTTGGTGGGAGTACTTGGTGGGCCAACCTTGTGGGTTGACTTGATGAAGGGACATAAAGAGTTGACTTGGTGAGAGTACTTGTTCTGGTGACTTGATGAACAGACTTAAAGAGTCAACTTGGTGGGGTGACTTGATGAAAGGACTTAAAGAGTCAACTTGGTGAGAGTACTTGGTGGGGTGACTTGATGAATAGACTTAAAGGGTTGACATGGCGAGGTGACTTGATGAAAGGACCTAAAGAGTTGACTTGGTGAGAGTACTTGGTGGGGTGACTTGATGAACAGACTTAAAGAGTCGACTTGGTGAGAGTACTTGGTGGGGTGACTTGATGAACGCACTTGAAGAATCAACTTGGTTAGAGTACTTGGTGGGGCGACTTCATGAACGGACTCAAAGAGTCAACTTGGTGAGAGTACTTGGTGGCTCAACTTGATGAGAAAACTTAAGGAGTCAACTTGGTGAGAGTACTTGGTGGGGTGAACTGATGAATGAACTTAAAGAGTCAACTTGGTGGGAGTACTTGGTGGGCCGACCTGGTGGGGTGACTTGATGAACAGACTTAAAGAGCCAACTTGGTTAGAGTACTTTTTTTGGTGACTTGATGAATGGACTTTAAGAGTTGACTTGGTCGGGTGACTTGATGAAAGGACTTAAAGAGTCGACTTGGTGAGAGTACTTGGTGGGGCAACTTCATGAACATACTTAAAGGGTCCACATGGCAAGGTGACTTGATGAACGGACCTAAAGAGTTGACTTGGTGAGAGTACTTGGCGGGGTGAACTAATGAACGGACTTAAAGAGTTAACTTGGTGGGAGTACTTGGTGGGCCAACTTGGTGGGGTGACTTGATGAATGGACTTAAAGAGTCAACTTGGTGAGAGTACTTATTTTGGTGACTTGATGAACGAACTTAAAGAGTCGGCTTGGTGGGGTGACTTGATGAAAGGACTTAAACAGTTAACTTGGTGGGGTGACTTGATGAATGAAGTTAAAGGGTTGACTTTGTGGGGTGACTTGATGAACGGACCTAAAGAGTTGACTTGGTGAGAGTATTTGGTGGGGTGACTTGATGAACAGACTTAGAGAGTCGACTTGGTGGGCCGACCTAGTTGGGTGACTTTGTGAATGGACTTAAAGAGTCAACTTGGTTAGAGTACTTGGTGTTCTGACCTTGTGGGGTGGCTTGATGAACGGACTTAAAGAGTTGACTTGGTGCACTGACCTCATGTGGTTTCTTGATGATCGAACTTAAAGATTCAACTTGATGAGAGCACTTGGTACGCTAACCCAACTGGTCAAGCAAACTGAAAGAGTCAACTTGTTGAGGCTACTTGGTGGGGTGACCTGGTGACCCCACTTGGTGAGGTGACTCGATGAACGAAGCTATCCAACCCTTGGTTTCCATCCCTGAGGAGAGGAAACTTGATGAGCTGACTTGGTGAGAAGACTTAAAGAGTCAACTTGGTGAGGCAACTAGATGGGTTGGGTCATTGAGGTGACTTGGTGGGGTGACTCGATGAGCTGACCATGTGAGAAGACCTTGTGAGCAAACTAAAAGTGTCGACTTGGCGAGCATGCTTGAACAATCAACTTGTTGAGCTGACTTGGAAAGCCGACATTGCGATCTAGGTTTAAGACGTGACTTGGTGAGGTGATGCAAGAAGGTCTCGTTAATACCATAAACTTATAATAGAACCATAGAAATAATAGAAAATGTGAGAACAAAATGTGGTCCTGTCATTTGGACCGTAGAAGTGGAATTGCATAATTCATAAGCACAATATGCTAACCCACATGGGCACCTTCACTGCAACAGTCTATAAGACAAGCTGCCAGCTATCACCTAGAGTTGTCCTAGATAACGTTCAGGCCTTTCTTAAATAGGAAATTGTATGCTAGCCGGGAAGGTTCTAGATGCTTGGACTTAATGCCTATGGCTGGAAAACCTTGACAATACACATAAGTCTGCCTAATACATCTTTGACAAATTATTTTAGAAATTTTGATAGCCCAACTTTCGAAGGCCATAACTCATGAATCATTGCTCTGATTGGCTATTATAACCACTTTTTGAAAATGCTAGCTCCTGATCTACAGGCTCAAGAATGCTATTATAACCCTTCCCTCTATTTTTCAAACCTCATTCGAGCACTCTAAGGCCTCCAACGGTGAGCCTGAAGATTTTTAGCCTATTTTTCCTATAAAAATTTGTAATAACTTCTTGACACTTATGCTTGAGCTAACTTGGTGAGTGAACTTAGAGAGTCAACTCATTGAGGCAACTTGGTGGGGTTGACTTGGCAAGGTGAAACCCACTTGGTGAGAAAACTATTAGAGTCAACTTGGTGAGCGAGCTGGAATTGCTGGCTTGGCGAGCTGACATTGCGAGTGGGCTTAACGAGGCGAGTTGGTGGGGCAACTTGGCAAGTGGAATTAAAGAGCCAACTTGGTGAGGCAACTCGGTGAGTTAGTTTGTTTAGATGACATGGTGAGCCGAACTGGGGAGGCAACCTGGCGAGCAAACTTGGTGAGCTGACTTGGAGAACCGAATTGGGGAGTCAACCTAGCGAGCAAACTTGAAGAGTCAACTCATTAAGGAAAAAGAGATCATGATAGGCCCCGTAAGGCAAAAAAGAATAAAATTTTGGGAGTTCAAAAAAAAATGTTACCCAGTTTTGGATCACACACAGGGCTTGGGTCACGTAGCATCGAGGTGCCCTGGGTGACATGATTCGAGCGAAACGTCGATGGTGGCATGATTCATGCAAAAACATTGGAGGCCATTAAGGCTCGAGGTGCTTCGAGTCAAGGTTTCCGAGGCGGGTTGGGTTGAAAACTTTGGGCATTAACCAAAAAGAAAATGTTAACCACTTTTGGATCACGTACACTACTCAAGGCACTTAGAATCAAGTCGAGCACATTGACATGAGTCGTTCAAAAAATTTGGAGACTACTTGAGTCGGGGTATCCGACTCTATTCAAGTTCAAAACTTTGGGACTTGACAAAAAAAATAAAAAAGAAAAAGTTACCTAGTTTTGGATGATGTAAGTGACTTGGGCCACTCAAAATCAAGGCAAGTGCGGTTACATGAGTCAACCGAAAAAAAAAGGAGGCAGTTAAGGCTCAAGGCAATTCGAGTTGGGGTAGCTGAGTCAATTCAAAAACTTTGTTTATTAGCCAAAAAAAGAGTTAATCACTTTTGGATCATGTACATGACTTGGGGCACATAGAATCAAGTCAAGCATGGTGACATGAGTGGTTTAAAAAAATTGCAGGCGATTAAGGCTTGAGGCGATTTGAGTCAGGGTTTCTGACATGATTCGGGTTGAAATCTTTGGGTGTTAACCAAAGAAGGAAGAAGTTAACCACTTTTGGATCATGTACATGACTCGGGGCACCAAGTCGAGCATGGTGACATGAGTCCTATGAAAAAACTAGAGGCAGTTAAGGCTCGAGGCGATATGAGTCAGGGTCGCTGACACAATTTGGGTTGAAAACTTTGGGCATTAACCCAAAAAAAAAAAGTTGACCACCTTTGGATCATGCACATGACTTGGCACACTTAGAATCATGTTGAGCATGGTGACATGAGTCATGCAAAAAATTGGAGGTAGTTAAGGCTCGACACAATTTGAGTCAGGGTTGGCATAGTTGGGGCGATTCGTGTCGGGGTTGCCGACACAGTTCTAGTTGAAAACTTTGGGCATTAACCCAAAAAAAAAAAGTTGACCTCTTTTGGACCACGTACATGACTCGAGGCACTTAGAATCAATTCAAGCATAGTGACATGGGTTGTGCAAAAAATTTGGAGGTGATTAGGCTCGAGGCGATTTGAGTCGAGGTAGCCAACTCGATTTGAGTTCAAAACTTTGGGCATTAACCAAAAAAATAAGTTGACCAATTTTGGATCACATACAGGAGTTGTCTACCCTTGTGAAAATTACAAAACCTGGGGACTCACCTGGAATTTGCAATCAGAAGATTTTTCTACCCTCACAAAAATTTACAAACCCCACCTGATCGAAATTTGGACTTGGAAGATTTTTCGCCCTTGCGAAATTTACAAACCCCACCCGCTTGGAAATTGGCACTTGGACATTATGAAATCCCACCCACCCAGAATTTAGAATTGGAAGATTTTTTTTCCCTCACAGAAATTGCAAACCCAACCCGCCTGAAATTGCACTGATTATGAACCCGACCCACATGGAAATTGCACTTGGAAGAATTTTTTGCCCTCGAGGAAATTTTGGCACTCGGGAGATTTTTTTGCACTCGCGAAAATCACAAAAATCCACTCGCCGGGAATTTGGCACTTGGGAGATTTTTCTGCCCTTTCAAAAATTGCAAACCCAACTAGCTCAAAATTTGGGACTTGGGAGATTTTTTTTTCCCTCGTGGAAATTTTACAAAACCCCACTCGCCCAAAATTTGGCACTCAGGAGATTTTTCTTCCCTGGTAGAAATTTCTACAAAACCCCTCCCTCCTGCTCGAAATTTGGCACTCGGGAGATTTTTCTACCCTGGAAAAAAATTGCAAACCACACCTACCAAGAATTTGGCACCTGGGAAATTTTTACGCCCTCGCAAAAATTGCAAACCCCACCTGCCGAGAATTTGGCACTTGGGATATTTTTTCACCCTCGCAGAAATTGAAAACCCCACCCGCCCAAAATTTGGCACTTGGGAGATTTTTTCGCCCTTGCAAAAAAATTTACAAAACCCCACCCATGTGTAATGTGGCACTTGGGAGATTTTTCTGCCCCGGTAGAAATTGCAAACCCCACCTATCGGGAATTTGGCACTTGGGAGATTTCTTCGCCCTCGTAGAAATTTTTACAAAACCCCACCACACTGAGAATTTGGCACTTGGGAGATTTCTTTGCCCTCATGAAAATTTTCACAAAACCCCACCCACTCAAAATTTGGCACCTAGGAGAGTTTTTTCACCCTTGCTAAAATTACAAACCCCTCCGGCCCAAAATTTGGCACTTGGAAGATTTTCCCACACTCGCACAAATTGCAAACCGCACCCACCGAGAATTTGGCACCTAAGAGATTGTTATGACCTCGCAAAAAAAACTTGCTAACCCCACCCACCCAGAATTTGGCACTTGGGAGATTTTCTCGCCCTCGTGCAAATTAAAAACCCTACCCGCCTCAGAGTCAAAAAAGGTTTTATGAATTGAGGCAACAAAAGGTTGAATCTCAGTGGATCATGGCAGCAAGGCCACTTTGCTACTTACAATACCCCATCGCTTATTTAAGTCATTTGCAAAAGATTCTTCTTGTCGACCAGTTGAAATTAATATCCAAGGTTGCTCCAATGGGCTAATGTGCCGATCGGAGATGGCTAATGAAACGGGCCCGTAGGAGTGCAAGAGCACCCCTAGTGTGGGTCGCGATGCAACCGGAGTGAGATATGCATCGCATCTAGCATGGATTCTGACTTAGAGGCATTCAGTCATAATTCGACACATGGTAGCTTTGCACCGCTGGCTTTTCAATCAAGCGCGATGACCAAATGTGTGAATCAACAATTCCTCTCATACTAAGTTGAATTACTATTGCGATGCGGATCATCAGTAGGGTAAAACTAACCTATCTCATGATGGTCTAAACCCAGCTCACGTTCCCTATTGGTGGGTGAACAATCCAACACTTGGTGAATTTTGCTTCACAATGATACGAAGAGTCGACATCGAAGGATCAAAAAGTAATGTTGCTATGAACACTTGGCTGCCACAAGCTAGTTATCCCTGTGGTAACTTTTCTGACACCTCTAGCTTCAAATTTTGAAAGTCTAAAGGATCGATAGGCCACGCTTTCATGGTTTGTATTCATACTAAAAATCAAAATTGAATGAGCTTTTACCATTTTATTCCACACGAGATTTATGTTCTTGTTGAGCTCATCTAAGGACACCTATGTTATCTTTTAACAGATGTGCCACCCCAGCCAAACTCCCCACCTGACAATGTCTTCCACCCGGATCGGTGCGCCTAGATGCACCTTAAGGCCAAAAATAGGGGCATTGACCCATCTCTACCTCATGGAATAAGTAAAATAACATTAAAAGTAGTAGTATTTCACTTGCACCTGAAAGCTCCCACTTATTCTACACCTCTCAAGTCATTTCACAAAGTCGGACTAGAGTCTAGCTCAACAGGGTCTTCTTTCCCCGCTGATTCTACCAAGCTCATTCCCTTGGCTATGGTTTTGCTAGATAGTAGATAGGGAGAGTGGGAATCTCATTAATCCATTCATGCGCATCACTAATTAGATGATGAGGCATTTGGTTACCTTAAGAGAGTCATAGTTACTCCCGCCATTTACCCACGCTTGGTTGAATTACTTCACTTTGACATTTAGAGCACTGGGCAAAAATCACATTGTGTCAGCATCCGCTTATTGATATGCTTAAACTTAGTAGGTATTCATGCCTAACTTGGGGACACAGTAGAGATGCAGCATTCTTGCACTGCAGTTGGCCACTGACCCTAGAATAAAGTTCCTTGCGAGGAATCATTCAATCAGCGCAAACCAACACTAGCCTTTGCGAACCCTCGCTCATCGCAACGGATCGACGGAGCTCATGCTCATTTTAGCTGACTGCGTGCAACTTGCGGACATGGACAACAATCTTTGCTCCTCCCTAGGGAGGGAAAATTTTTGTAGTGTGACACCCAAGCAAATGTGCCCTTGGGAAAGGCCTCAGGTGCAACTTGCGTTCAAAGACTTGATGATTCACGAGATTCTGCAATTCACACTAAGTATTGCATTTCGCCACATTCTTCATCGTGGTGAGAGCCAAGATATCCATTGTTGAGAGTTGTGATTTTGTTATGTTTTGGTCTTTTAGTGACCCAAGCCCGCAAGGCATTGGATCACGCTTTGTTCTTTGGATTTCTAAGGTACACGATGCACCTGTGTGTTTGGTGTTGACACATCCCAAACCCCAAGCATTCAAATGGTGCAATGAGGAACACTATGGTGTGTCCCCACCCCATCACCTCGCAAAGGTGGGAGTTGATGCATGGGAGAGCCATGTCAGTAGATGGGGACCTTGCCCTACAAATCATGCGAGTGCACCCATCCTAAACATAGAATGCTCCAAGCGACAAGTCAAAAAACTTGGGCAAGGCAACAAGGGGTTGTGGCAGTCCTAACTTGCCGCTGTCGAAATGACAGATCCCTGGCATAGCACCGTGCACGCAATCAAACCATGAAATCTCAATGGGGGATGAGGCCCAGACCCCCTCTAAACTACAACCAAGTAGAGACCTCTCGCTTTGATGTAGATGTTGTTCGAAGGCATCGATCCTAATCCAGATTGCATATGAGTCTCTTCTTCGCCCCACGGGGAATCCACGCTTTCGATCATGACATTTGACATGACCCTTCACCTGCATGGCACTAGACCGCTAGCTTGGCCATCTAGCACATCACTACAGGGCCAAGTGTCTACATGTCACTAAGATTTTGGGGATGAGGAGGAGGCTAGCTCCATCCCATCCAAAACCTTTTAGGCCAGGGAGAGAAACTCATTGGTTGCATCAGTGTAGCGTGCGTGCGACCCAGAACATCTAAGGGCATCATAGACCTATTATTGCCTTAAACTTCCATGGCCTAGGAGGCCATAGTCCCTCTAAGAAGCTGGTCGTGAAGGGGAACCTCCACGTAGCTAGTTAGCAGGCTAAGGTCTTGTTCGTTAATGGAATTAACTAAACAAATCACTCCACCAACTAAGAACGACCATGGACCACCACCCATAGAATCAAGAAAGAGCTCTCAATCTATCAATCCTTACTATGTCTGGACCTGGTAAGTTTCCCTATGTTGAGTCAAATTAAGCCACAGGCTCCACTCCTAATGGTTCCCTTCCATCAATTCCTTTAAGTTTCAGCCTTGCGACCATACTCCCCCTAGAACCCAAATACTCTAATTTCTCAAAAGGTGTTGGCGGAGTCCTTAGAGAAACATCCACTGATCCCTGGTTGACATTGTTTATGGTTGAGACTAGGACGGTATCTGATCGTCTTCGAGCCCCTAACTTTCATTCTTGATAAATTAAAACATCCTTGGTAAATGCTTTCGTAGTGGTTTGTCTTCCATAAATCAAAGAATTTCACCTCTGACAATGAAATATGAATGCCCCCGATAGTCCCTATTAATCATTACTCTGGTCTTGAAGGCTAATGGAATAGGACCAGACTCCTATCGCATTATTCCATGCTAATGTATTCAGAGCGTAGGCTTGCTTTGAGCACTCTAATTTTTTCAAAGTAATGGCACCGGAACTAAGACCCAGCCAATTAAGGCCAGGAACATGCCACTGGCAGAAGGGATGTGAGGGCCAATGCACACCCAAAAGGCGGACCGACCGTGATGACCCAAGGTCCAACTACAAGCTTTTTAACTATGACAACTTAAATATACGCTATTGGAGCTAGAATTATCATGGCAGCTGGCACCAGACTTGCCCTCCAATGGATCCTCGTTAAGGGATTTAGATTGTACTCATTCCAATTACCTAGATCAATGAGCCCAGTATTGTTATTTATTGTCACTACCTCCCCGTGTCAGGATTGGGTAATTTGCATGCCTATTTCCTTCCTTGGATGTGGTAGCCATTTCTCAGGCTCCCTCTCTGGAATCAAACCATAATTCTTCATCACTCGTCACCACCATGGTAGGCCTCTATCCTACCATCAAAAGTTCCTAAGGATGAACACTCACACTAGCATTTTCAGACAAGTTTCAATCTCATGCACATGCACATACCGAAAAACTGCACTACGAGGGAACCACCAGCGAGCACCCACATCTCAGCAAAAAGAATTCATGTAATTTCTTCCCCTAGACAGACACGTTGGGCCTACACTTGTCAAAGCATTGCAAAGACGAGCACTCCGATTCATATGAGCCTAAGAAGAACATCTCATACCAAACCTGTTCCCCCAAAATGCTCAAATCACAAATGCTTGCAGGAGAGTCATAATGCAAAGATGTACATTGCACACGTGATTGAGTAAGGGCACTCAGAGACACCCATTTCCTAGGCATATGCCCCCTACATGCTTTTTGGTGCACATTGTACAAATGGCCATACTTCGACAAGCCCTCCCAGAATTTTGCATCTGAAGAGAGATAAAATGCCTAGGACTTTTTGTCTACACAATGCAAACACCCAACACTCTCTTTAGGGGGAAGCTAAAGAAGAGTATCTCCCATAGAACCCATGAGCTACAACCATTCGGATTGCACGAGCAGGACAGGGCATGGAGAGTTTTCGCATCCAAACAAAAATTATTGGTAATACTCTACACTTCTACTAGCCTGTACCAAAAAAGCTATCACGACAGTGCCTCACACTTCTGTAGGATGAGACAGTGAAGAGGCGAGCATGCACTGAGAATGAACTAGAAAATAAATTATGTAGCAACCAAACCTTTCACCGGCCCCCCTCTCAATCCTAAGGCTCTACCAATCAGAAAAAACTTAGGGTGGAGAGTGGACCCTTGATGAAATTAGGGACATCAAGCAATGCACTTGTGCAACCATCTCTTTTCTTCTTACCATTCAGGCAGGATAAAAATGCAATGATAGAACGTGCCAAGAGACGGAGCCCTTGGCTAAAAGATACAACTCCATACACTCAGCAACAAGTCCATCTTAGAATCGAACACCAAATGTGCAGTGTGTTGCAAGCTATGCAGACACCTACATATAGGGTATCCAACAAAACAAAGTGATAAGTACTTCCCACCAGCTCCACCATTGTGATTACAGAAAGGGATATTCTCACCACCACAGATTAATGACCATCATTACTATCTCAGAATAGATACACACACATCGAGCTTCATCCAATCAATTGGATGAATTTCACCTTAAAGGGGCCCAATCCAAAAATTTTGGAGGTCATCTCCTAGAACTGTCAAGAACAAGGCCAATCTTACATGCAAACTCTGCTACTGTGCAAACATAGGTTGCAATTAAAGAGAAATTACAAGGCCATCACAATGGCTCGAGGCCAATACTCTGACTAAGTCAATTTTCTCTTGCAATCACCATGCCACCATTCATAGAGAGATCTCCCCATTCACTTGTGACATGATGCACAATCCAAGTGCTAGATGCGACCTCGCCCTTGAAAGACTACTTTCCAAGACATCCCTCAATGACACATTGGAACAACAACCACTCTCGAACCATTCCCAATGTTGTGCTGATCAAGTCAGCATAGAGGTGACCTCAGGGCGCTCCTACGTAGCAATTAGGATTTGCTTTCGTACCCATCTCTCACAAAAACCAATGTTAGCTATGAACAAATTTAGAATCCAAGGCTCGTATCCATTGATATCGTCAGTACTAGGTCTATATTCAAAGGCCATAGAGAGGTTCTGATAAGAGAAGCTCCCCTGCTCACTCGCACAAACATCCCAAATGGTAGACACAAGCTCCTGCCCTTACCATCACTCTCGAGATCACTACAATGACACATTGGAATGATAACCGTTGTCAAACAACTCTCAAATTTGTGCTGGTGGAGTGAGAAAGAAGAGCAACTTTGGGGAGCCACGCATAACAAACGGGCTACTGCTTCATTCTGCTCTTATATTTAGATCCAATGCCATTGATTTTTTTTGGAATTTGAGGCTGCATTCCTCCTTGCTCACACAACCAATGGCTCTTCTGATCAAATGGCCATGGGGAGCTTCCGATAACAAAATCTCCCTTATCACTCATGATGTGTAGCCCAACTGCTAGATGATGGCTTGCCCTTTAGATCGTTGCCCAGGCAACCACCACAATGGCACCATTGGAATGACAAATACTGCTAAACCATTCCAAAAATTTTGCGCCAAAGAAGTTTTTGGAAAGAGAATGACTCTAGGGAGAGAGCCCTCACATAGAAAAATCAGGATGGCTTCATGGCCCTTCCAATAGAAACAATGCTGGTGCCAATATTCAAAATCCAAATAACGTGTCTTTCTTGAACACCTGCACTGATTCTCTTGGGGAGGGTCACTGAGAGATTTTTTTATCAAAGCTCCCATTGTAGCCATGATAGGCACAAAAAAAATTGTTAGAGCACCAAACACCCACCTCATTGCTAGACAAGGGCTCACCATTAGATCAACTTAGAAATCACTGAACAGACACGCTGTAGAATGGAAACTGCTGCCAAGTCTCTTCCATAATTGTGTCGGTCTGAGTGATCAAAGAAGGTGATCTAAGAGAGATTTCAAGGCTAGGAATTCATTGGGGGATTCACACCGATAGAAAAAATTCATGCAATACCCGAGCAATACTGGACGGAGGTGCTAGATGAAGGCTCTCATTTTAGATCAAGTTTTAAAATCACAAAGTAGACGCGGTGAGGGCTAGCAACCGCTGCCAAACCTTTTTCCAAAATTGCACTAGCTGAGTGATAAGAAAACATGATCTAAAGGAGATTCAAGGAATAGCACCTCGAGGGTGGGCTTCATGCCCCTCTAATTGATTCAACGTCAGTGTCCACCATTTCAAAATCTGACATATCCATTTGCCCTAACACCGGCATTGAATCAATGAGAGGAGCAAGGGAGAGGCTCGTGACAACCACCTCTCTATGTAATCTATTAGTGCAAGGCTTGCTCTACATTAGAAATTAGCAAACACACCAACAACTACATTGAAAATCCAAATCATTGAAAATTATGACCAAACAGCCATCCACGACCCAATTTTTTATGAGGTCGTCAGAGGAGCAAAAGATTGTCATCGGTTAGGAGATGTGAATTCATGGAGCGAAGGGAGTGAAATGGTCATTGTGCTCATCCGATCAACTAGATGAATTTCACCTTGAAGGGGCCCAATCCAAAATTTCTAGAGGTCATCTCCTAGAACTGTCAAGAACAAGGCCAATCTTACATGAAAACTCTGCTATTGCGCAAACATAGGTTGCAATTAAATAGAAATTGCAAGGCTATCACAATGGCTTGAGGCCAATTCTTTGACTAAGTCAATTTTCTCTTGTAATCACCATGCCATCATTCACAGAGAGAACTCCCCATTCACTTGTGACACGACGCACAATCCAATTGCTAGACGCAAGCTCGCCCTTGAAAGCCCACTTTCCAAGACATCCCTCGATGACACATTGGAATGACAAACACTGTCGAACCATTCCCAAAATTTTTCGATCGAGTTGGCTTAAAGGAAACCTTAAGGAGCTCCCTCTTAGCAATCGAGATGTGCTTTCATACCCATCTCTCACAAAAACCAATGTTAGCTGTGAACAAATTTAGAATCCAAGGCTCATATCCATCGATATCGTCAACATCACTCTCTAGATCACTGCAATGATACATTGGAATGACAACCGCTATCGAACAACTCCTAAATTTATGCTGATGGAGTGAGAAAGAAGAGCAATGTTGGGGAGCCGCACATAGAAAATGAGCTGCTACTTCATTCTACTCTTATATAGATCTGATGTCATTGATTTCATTTGGAATCCAAGGCTGCATTCATCCCTTCTCACACAAGCAATGGCTCTTCTCATTGAATGGCCATGGGGAGCTTCTGATTACAAAGGCTCCCTTGTCACTCGTGATGCACAGCGCAACTGCTAGACAATGACTCATCCTTTAGATCGTTGCCCAGGCAAGTACTATAATGGCACCATTGGAATGACAACCACTGTTGAACCATTCCAAAAAAAATTGCGAAAAAAGTTGTTGCAAAGAGAACGACTCTGGGGAGAGATTCCTCGTATAGAAAAATCGAGATAGCTTCATGGCCCTCCCAATAGAAATGATACTGGTGCCAATATTCTAAATCTGAATAATGTGTCTTTCTCGAACACCAACACTAATTCTATTGGGGAGGGTTGTCAAGAGCTTTTGTTATCAAAGCTCCCATTGTAGCCGCGATAGGCACACAAAAAATTGCTAGAGTATCAGGCACCCACCTCATGGCTAGACAAGGGCTCGCCATTAGATCAACTTTGAAATTTCTAAATAGACGTGCTGTAGAATGGCAACTACTACCAAGTCTCTTCTGTAATTACGTTGGTTGAGTGATCGAAGAAGGTGATCTAAGAGATAGTCCAAGGGTAGGCATTCGTTGGGGGATTCGTGCCGATAGCAAAAATTTATGCAATACTTGAGCAACACCGGATGGAGGTGCTAGATGAGGGCTCCAATTTTAGATCAAATTTTCAAATCACCAAGTAGACATGGTGAGGGCTGGCAATTTTTGCCAAACCTTTTTCTAAAACTGTGCCAGCTGAGTGACAATAAAACAAGATCTAAAGGAGAGTTGAGGAATAGCACCTAAAGGGTGGGCTTCATGCCCCTCTAATTGATTCAACGTCGGCATCCACCATTTCAAAATTTGACATATCTATCCACCTTGACACCAGCATTGAATCAATGAGAGGTGCATGGGAGAGTCTCACGGCAACCACCTCTCCTATATAAGCTATTAGTGTGAGGCTCGCTCTGCATTAGAAATTAGCGAACACACCGACAACTGCATTAAAAATCCAAATTGTTGAAAAATGTGACTAAAAAGCCATTCACGACCCCATTTTTTATGAGGTTGGTAGAGGAGCAAAATATTTTCATCAGTTAGGAGATGGGAATTCATGGAGCCAAGGTAGTGAAATGGCCACCTTTTGGAGATCGGGTGGAACAGCTCGGCTTGGGTGGACCAACTCAGGTAGGATGACTCGACAATACTATTTGACTTGGTGCCTTTTTTGAGGTTTACTTGAGAGGAGCGGACACAATGTCGGCCTTGATCATCTAGGAGTCTAAGTAGGATGACATGGTAACAATGGCTCAACATTTGGAGTGTCTATGGCAGCTGAATGGGATTTGAATTCATGGAGCCAAGGGAGTGAAATGGTCATCGAGCTCATTCGATCAACTGGATGAATTTCACATTGAAGGGGCCCAATCCAAAAGTTTCGAAGGTCATCTCCTAGAACTGTCAAGAAAAAAGGCCAATCTTACATGCAAACTCTGCTACTGCACAAACATAGGTTGTAATTATAGAGAAATTGCAAGGCCATCACAATGGCTCGAGGCCAACGCTCTGACTACTAAGTCAATTTTCTCCTGCAATCACCGTACTGTCGTTCATAGAGAGATATCCCCATTCACTTGTGATGACGCACAATCCAAGTGCTAGACGCGAACTTGCCCTTGAAAGGCCACTTTACAAGACATTCTGATGACACATTGGAATGAAAATCGCTGTCAAACCATTCCCAATGTTGTGTCGATCGAGTTGGCACAGAGGCAATCTTAGGGAGCTCCCACGTAGCAATTGGGAAGTGCTTTCATACCCATCTCTCACAAAAACCAATGTTAGCTAAAAAAATTTAGAGTCTAAGGCTCGTATCCATCGATATTGTCAGCACTGGGTCTATATTCAAAGGCAATGGAGAGGTTTCGATAAGAGAAGCTCCCCTACTCACTTAAACAAACATCCCAAATGCTAGACGCAAGCTCCCACCCTTAGCATCACTCTCCAGATCACTGCAATGACACATTGGAATGACAACCACTATCGAAAAACTCTCAAATGTGTGCCAATGTAGTGAGAAAGAAGAGCCAGATCAATGAAAATGGCTAAGCCAGATTGGGTCAGCCAGCATGGCTCACCCGGATCAGGTCAACCAGCATGGCTCGGCCACCATTTTTCACCGAGAGCTTTTGATATTAAAGCTCCCATGTAGCCGTGATATGTACACCATGAAAAATTTCTAGAGCACTGAGCACCCATAGAAAATTTCCATTATAGCAAGCAATGTCGGAGTGCTAGACAAGGGCTCACGTTTACATCAAGTTTTAAAATCACCAAAAAGACATGCCATGGATCAGCAACTGTTGCCTCACCTTTTCCAAAATTGTGTCATTGGAAAACATGATCTAAAGGAGAGCCAAGGAAACGCTTTCAGAGATCACTTCATGCCCCTTTCATTGATTCAACATCAGCATACACCATTTGAAAATCCAACAATCCGATCCGCCTAAACACCAATGTTGAATCAATGAAAGGGGCATGGGAGAGGCTCACGACAACCACCTCTCCTATATAAGCTATTAGTGTGAGGCTCCTTCTGCATTTGAAATATGCAATAGCATAGAAAATTCCCTTAAAAATCTAATTCAATTAAAAATGTGACCAAATAGCCATCCACGACACTGTTTTTGGAGCTCGGCAAGATCAGGTCGACAAAAATGGCTCGGCCAGCACGGCTCACCCAAATTGGGTTGGCCAGCATGGCTCGGCCAGCATTTTTCACTGAGAGCTTTTAGTATAAAAGCTCCCATGTAGCTGTGATAAGTACACCATGACAAATTGCTAGAGTGCCAAGCACCCATAGAAAATTGCCATTATACCAAGCAACGTCGGAGTGCTAGAAAAGGGCTCACATTTAGATCAAGTTTTAAAATCACCAAACAAACATGCCATGGATCCGCAGCCACTACCTCACCTTTTCCAAAATTGAGTCATTGGAAAACATGATCTAAATGGAAAAGCACTTAGAGATCACTTCATGCCCCTTTCATTGATTCAACATCAACATACACCATTTGAAAATCCAACAATCTGATCCACCTAGACACCAATGTTGAATCAATGAAAGGGAAATGGGAGAGGCTCATGACAACCACCTCTCCTATATAAGATATTAGTGTGAGGCTCCTTCTACATTAGAAATCTATGATAACACGGACAAATCCCTTAAAAATCCAATTCAATGGAAAATGTGACCAAATAGCCATCCACAACACCATTTTTTGATCTCGGCCAGATCGGGTCAACGAAAATGGCTTGTCCAGATTGGGTCAGCCAGAATGGCTCACCCAGATCGTGTTGGCCAGAAATGCTAGCCTAGATTGGGTCAGCCAGCATGGCTTGCCTAGATCACATTAGCAAGAATGGCTCACCCAGATCGGGTCGGCCAGCATGGCTCGCCCAGATCGGGTCGGCCAACATGGCTCGGTCACAATTTTTTGCCAAGATCTTTTGGTATTAAAGCTCCCATGTAGCCATGATAAGTACATCATGAAAAATTACTAGAGCACCAAGCACCCATAGCAAATTGCCATTATACCAAGCAACGTCAGAGTGCTAGATAAGGGCTCACATTTAGATCAAGTTTTAAAATCACCAAAAAGACATGCCATGGATCGAGAACCACTACCTCACCTTTTCCAAAATTGAGTCATCAAAAAACATGATCTAAAGGGGAGCCAAGGAAAAGCACTGAGATCGCTTCATGCCCCTTTCATTGATTCAACATCAGCATACACAATTTGAAAACCCAACAATCTGATTTGCCTAGACACTAATGTTGAATCAATCAAAGGGGCATGGGAGACGCTTGCAAAAACCACCTCTCCTATATAAGCTATTAGTGCAAGTCTCCTTCTATATTTTAAATCTAGGATAGCATGAAAAAATCCCTTAAAAATCCAATTCAGTGAAAAATGTGACCAAACAGCCATCCACGACACCATTTTTGGACCTCGGCCAGATCGGGTCGGCCGGAACGGCTCGCCCAGATCGGGTTGGCTAGCATGGCTCACCCAGAATGGCTTGGCTAGCATGGCTCGCCCAGATCAGGTCAACCAGAATGGCTTGCCTAGATCAGCTAGACCAGCATGGCTCAGCCAGAATGGCTTAGCCAGATCGGGTCAGCCAGCATGGCTCGCCCAGATTGGGTCAGCCAGGCTGGCTCGCCCATCATTTTTCAAGCACACTACCTCCCCTATATAAGCTATTAGTGCAAGGATTACTCTACATCAGAAATGTACATTCAGTGGACAAGTACCTTAAAACCCAATTCAATGAAAAATGTGACCGAATAGCCATCCACAACCCCATTTTTGATGAGGTTGTCAACGGAGACAAAGATTGGCATTGGTTAGGTGATTTGATTGCATCAATCAAGGGGGTAAATTGATCAATTTTTGGAGACCGACAAGAATGGCTCGGCAACCATTTTGTATCGGAAGCTACCTAATTTGAGAATTATGACTCAAGTAGAATGGCTTGGGTACCCATTTTATATCACAAGTTACCCAAATTTGAAAATTATGGCTCGGCTTGAATTTTGTATCGTAGGCAACCCAATTCAAAAATTATGGCTCGACTAGAATGGCTCAACTTCCATTTTATATCCAAGGCTACCCGATTTAAAAATTATGACTCGACTTTATTTCCAGCACACTGCCTCTCCTATATAAGATATTAGTGCAAGGCTTGCTCTGCATTCGAGAATATACATTCATGTAGAAAAGTGCCTTAAAAAGATCAATTCAATGAAAAATGTAATCGAATAGCCATCCACGACCCCATTTTTGTTGAATTTGGCAATGGAGCCAAAAATTGACATCAGTTATGTGCCATGATTTAATGAGCCATGGGAGTAAATTGATGGTGACAAAAGATGGTAAGCCAATGTGGTGACTTGACTTGGTGAGTGTCTACTTAAAGAGTCAACTCATTGAGGCAACTTTTTGGGGTGACTTGGCGAGCCCACATGGTGAGATACCTCGATGAGAAGAGCTGGCTAGCTTTGTGGTGAGATGACTTGGCCAATGGACTTGGCTAGCCTAAACGAACTTAAAGAGTCGACTTGGCGAGACTACTTGGTGGGCCGACCTGGCGAGGTGACTTGATGAACAAACTTAAAGAGTCGACTTGGTGGGCCGACCTGGTAGGGTGACTTGATGAATGAACTTAGAGAGTTGACTTGGTGAGAGTTCTTGGTGACTTGGTGGGCCGACTTTGCCGGGTGACTTGATGAATGAACTTAAAGAGTCCACTTGGTGGGCCGACCTGGCAGGGTGACTTGATGAATAAACCTAAAGCGTCAACTTGGCGAGAGTACTTGGTGGGCAGACATAGCAGGGTGATTTGATGAACAAACTTAAAGAGTCAACTTGGTGAGAGTACTTGGTGGGGTGACTTGATGAACAAACCTAAAGAGTCAACTTGGTGGGCCGACCTGGTAGGGTGAATTGATGAACAAACTTAAAGAGTCGACTTGGTGGGCTGACCTAGTAGGGTGACTTGATGAACAAACTTAAAGAGTCCACTTGGTGAGAGTACTTGGTGGGCCAACCTAGCGGGGTGACTTGATGAACAAACTTAATGAGTCGACTTGGTGAGAGTACTCGGCGGGCTGAATTGGTCACATGATTTGATGAACGAACATAAAGAGTCAACTTGGTGGGCTGACTTGGCTGAGTGACTTGATGAACAATCTTAAAGAGTCAACTTGGTGGGTCAAACTAGCGGGGTGACTTGGTGAGAGTAATTGGTGGGCTGACCTAGCAGGGTGACTTGATGAATGAACTTAGAGAGTCGACTTTGTGAGAGTACTTGGTGGGTCAAACTGGCGGGGTGACTTGATGAACAAACTTAAAGAGTCGACTTGGTGAGAGAACTTGGTGGGTCAAGCTGGCAGGGTGAATTGATGAACGAACCTAAAGATTCAACTTTGTGAGAGTACTTGGTGGGCCGACTTGGCAGGGTGACTTGATGACCGAACTTAAAGGGTCAACTTGGTGAGAGTACTTGGTGGGCCGACCTGGCAGAGTGACTTGATGAATGAACTTAAAGATTCAACTTGGTGAGAGTACTTGGTGGGGTAACTCGATGAACAAACCTAAAGAGTCAACTTCATGAGAGTACTTGGTGGGCTAACCTAGTGGGGTGACTTGATGAACAAACTTAAAGAGTCAACTTGGTGAGAGTACTTTGTGGGCTGACCTGGCGGGGTGACTTGATGAACGAACTTAAAGAGTCAACTTGGTGGGCCGACTTGGTAGAGTGAATTCATGAACGAACTTAAAGAGTCCACTTGGTGGGCAGACCTGGCAGGGTGATTTGATAAACGAACTTAAAGAGTCAACTTGGTGAGAGTAATTTGTGGGCTGACCTGGCGGGGTGACTTGATGAATGAAATTAAAGAGTCAACTTGGTGGGGTGACTTGATGATCGCACTTGAAGGGTCGACTTGGTGGGGTGACTCTATGAATGGACCTAAAGAGTTGACATGGTGAGAGTACTTGGTGGGGTGACTTGATGAACGGACTTAAAGAATTGACTTGGTGGGAGTACTTGGTTGGCTGAACTAGTGGGGTGACTTGATGAACGGACATAAAGAGATGACTTGGTGAGAGTACTTGTAATTGTTTTGGTGACTTGATGAATAGACTTAAAGAGTCGACTTAGTGGGGTGACTTGATGAAAGGACATAAAGTGTTGACTTCGTGAGAGTACTTGGTGGGGTGACATGATGAAAGAACTTAAAGGGTCGACTTGGCGGGGTGACTTGGTGAACGGACCTAAAGAGTTGACTTGGTTAGAGCACTTGGTGGGGTGACTTGATGAATGGACTCAAAGAGTCGACTTGATGAGAGTACTTGGTGGCTCGACTTGATGAGCAGACTTAAAGAGTCCACTTTTTGAGAGTACTTGGTGGGGTGAACTGATGAATGGACTTAAAGAGTCAACTTGGTAGGAGTACTTGGTGGGGTGACTTGATGAAAGAACTTAAAGATTCGACTTGGTGAGAGTGACTTGGTGGGGTGACTTGATGAACACACTTGAAGAATCAACTTGGTTAGAGTACTTGGTGGGGTGACTTGATGAATGGACTCAAAGAGTCGACTTGGTGAGAGTACTTGGTGGCTCGACTTGATGAGCAGACTTAAAGAGTCAACTTGGTGAGAGTACTTGGTGGGGTGAACTAATGAACAAGCTTAAAGAGTCAACTTGGTTAGAGTACTTGTTCTGGTGACTTGATGAACGGACTTGAAGAGTTGACTTGGTGGGGTGACTTGATGAAAGGACTTAAAGAGTCAACTTGATGAGAGTACTTGGTGGGGTGACTTGATGAAAAGACTTAAAGGGTCGACTTGGCAGGGTGACTTGATGAACAGACCTAAAGAGTTGAATTGGTGAGAGTACTTGGCGGGGTGAACTAATGGACAGACTTAAAGAGTCAACTTGGTGGGAGTACTTGGTGGGCCGACTTGGTGGGGTGACTTGATGAACGAACTTATAGAGTCAACTTGGTGAGAGTACTTATTCTGGTGACTTGATGAATGGACTTAAAGAGTCGGCTTGGTGGGGTGACTTGATGAAAGGACTTAAAGAGTCAACTTGGTTGGGTGACTTGATGAACAAACTTAAAGGGTTGACTTTGCAGGGTGACTTCATGAATGGACCTAAAGAGTTAACTTGGTGAGAGTACTTGGTGGGTGACTTGATGAATAGACTTAGAGAGTTGACTTGGTGAGATTACTTGGTGGGCCAACCTGGTTGGGTGACTTCGTGAACAGACTTAAAGAGTCAACTTGGTGGGAGTACTTGGTGGGGTGACTTGATGAACGGACTTCAAGGGTCAACTTGGTGGGGTGACTTGATGAACGGTCCTAAAGAGTTCACTTGGTGAGAGTACTTGGTGGGGTGACTTGATGAAAATAATTAAAGAGTCAAATTGGTGAGAGTACTTGGTGGGGTGACTTGATGAATGCACCTGAAGGGTCAACTTGGTGGGGTGACTTGATGAACGGACCTAAAGATTTGACCTAGTGAGAGTACTTGGTGGGGTGACTTGATGAACAGAGTTAAAGAGTCGACTTGGTGAGAGTACTTGGTCGGGTGACTTGATGAACACACTTGAAGAATAGACTTGGTTAGAGTACTTGGTGGGGTGACTTGATGAATTAACTTAAAGAGTCAACCTGGTCGGCCGACCTGGTGGGGTGACTTGATGAACAAACTTAGAGATTTGACTTGGTGACAGTACTTAGCAGGGTGAATTGATGAATGGACTTAAAGAATTGACTTGGTGGGAGTACTTGGTTGGCCGAACTGGTGGGGTGACTTGATGAATGGACATAAAGAGTCAACTTGGTGAGAGTACTTGACTTGTTTTGGTGACTTGATGAATAGAATTAAAGAGTTTACTTGGTGGGTTGACTTTATGAAAGGACTTAAAGAGTTGACTTGGTGAGAGTACTTGGTGGGGTGACTTGATGAAATAAATTAAAGGGTCAACTTGGCGGGGTGACTTGGTAAACGGACCTAAAGAGTTGACTTGGTGAGAGCACTTGGTGGGGTGACTTGATGAATGGACTCAAAGAGTCAACTTGGTGAGAGTACTTGGTGGCTTGACTTGATGAGCAGACTTAAAGAACCCACTTGGTGAGAGTACTTGATGGGGTGAACTGATGAGCGGACTTAAAGAGTCGACTTGGTGGGAGTACCTGGTGGGCTGACCTGGTGGGGTGACTTGATGAAGCGACATAAAGAGTCGACTTGGTGAGTGTACTTGTTCTGGTGACTTGATGAATAGACTTAAATAGTCCACTTGGTGGGGTGACTTAATGAAAGGGCTTAAAAAGTTGACATGGTGAGAGTAGTTGGTAGGGCGACTTGATGAACGCACTTGAAGAATTGACTTGGTTAGAGTACTTGGTGGGGTGACTTGTTGAACGAACTCAAAGAGTCGACTTCCTAAGAGTACTTGGTGGCTTGACTTGATGAGCAAACTTAAAGAGTCAACTTGGTGAGAGTACTTGGTGGGTTGAACTGATAAACGGACTTAAAGAGTCAACTTGGTGAGAGTACTTGGTGGGCTAACCTGGTGGGGTGACTTGATGAATAAACTTAAAGAGTCGACTTGGTTAGAGTACTTGTTCTGGTGACTTGATGAACAAACTTGAAGAGTTAACTTGGTGGGGTAACTTGATGAAAGGACCTAAAGATTTGACTTGGTGAGAGTACTTGATGGGGCGACTTGATGAATGAACTTAAAGGGTTGACTTGGTGGGGTGAATTGATGAACGAACCTAAAGAGTTCACTTGGTGAGAGTACTTGGCAGGGTGAACTGATGAATGGACTTAAAGAGTCAACTTGGTGGGAGTACTTGGTGGGCTAACTTGGTGGGGTGACTTGATGAACAGACTTATAGAGTTGACTTGGTGATAGTACTTGTTCTGGTGACTTGATGAATGGACTTAAAGAATCAGCTTGGTGGGGTGACTTGATGAAAGATCTTAAAGAGTCGACTTCGTGGGGTGACTTGATAAACGAACTTAAAGGGTTGACTTCGTAGGGTGACTTGATGAATGGACCTAAAGAGTTGACTTGATGAGAGTACTTAGTGGGGTGAATTGATGAACAGACTTAGATAGTTGACTTGGTCAGAGTACTTGGTGGGCTGACCTAGTTGGGTGACTTCGTGAATGGATTTAAAGAGTTGACTTGGTGAGACTACTTGGTGGGGTGACTTGATGAACGAACTTCAAGGGTCGACTTGGTGGGGTGACTTCATGAACGGTCCTAAAGAGTTGACTTGGTGAGAGTACTTGGTGGGGTGACTTGACAAACAAACTTAAAGAGTCAAATTGGTGAGAGTACTTGGTGGGGTGACTTGATGAACGCACCTGAAGGGTCAACCTGGTGGGGTGACTTGATGAACGGACCTAAAGAGTTGACCTGGTGAGAGTACTTGGTGGTGTGACTTGATGAACAGAGTTAAAGAGTCGACTTGGTGAGAGTACTTGGTCGGGTGACTTGATGAACACATTTGAAGAATCGACTTGGTTAGAGTACTTGGTGGGGTGACTTGGTTGGCCGAACTGGTGGGGTGACTTGATGAATGGACATAAAGAGTCAACTTGGTGAGAATACTTGTACTTGTTTTGGTTACTTGATGAATAGACTTAAAGAGTTGACTTGGTGGGGTGACTTCATGAAAGGACTTAAAGAGTTGACTTGGTGAGAGTACTTGGTGGGGTGACTTGATAAAAGAACTTAAAGGGTCAACTTGGTAGGGTGACTTGGTAAACAGACCTAAAGAGTTGACTTGGTGAGAGCACTTGGTGGGGTGACTTGATGAATGGACTCAAACAGTTGACTTGGTGAGAATACTTGGTGGCTCAATTTGATGAGCAGACTTAAAGAATCCACTTTGTGAGAGTACTTGGCGGGGTGAACTGATGAACGAACTTAAAGAGTCGACTTGGTGGGAGTACTTGGTGGGCTGACCTGGTGGGGTGACTTGATGGAGGGACATAAAGAGTTGAATTGGTGAGAGTACTTGTTCTAGTGACTTGAAGAATGGACTTAAATAGTCGACTTGGTGGGGTGGCTTGATGAAAGGACTTAAAGAGTTGACTTGGTGAGAGTAGTTGGTGGGGCGACTTGATGAACGCACTTAAAGAATCGACTTGGTTAGATTACTTGGTGGGGTGACTTGATGAACAGACTCGAAGAGTCGACTTGGTGAGAGTACTTGATGGCTTGACCTGATGAGCAGACTTAAAGAGTCAACTTGGTGAGAGTACTTGGCGGGTTGAACTTATGAACGGACCTAAAGAGTCAACTTGGTGGGAGTACTTGGTGGGCAGACCTAGTGGGTTGACTTGATGAATGGACTTAAAGAGTCGACTTGGTTAAATTACTTGTTCTGGTGACTTGATGAATAGACTTTAAGAGTCAACTTGGTGGGGCGACTTGATCAAAGGACTTAACGAGTCAACTTGGTTAGAGCACTTGGTGGGGCGATTTGATGAACAAACTTAAAGGGTTGGCTTGTCGGGGTGACTTGGTGAACGAACCTAAAGAGTTCACTTGGTGAGAGTACTTGGTGGGGTGAACTAATAAATGGACTTAAAGAGTCAACTTGGTGGGCTAACCTGGTGGGGTGACATGATGAACAAACTTATAGAGTCGACTTGGTGAGAGTACTTGTTTTGGTGACTTGATGAACGAACTTAAAGAGTCAGGTTGGTGGGTTGACTTGATGAAAGGACTTAAAGAGTTGACTTGGTGGGGTGACTTGATGAACGAACTTAAAGGGTCAACTTTGCAGGGTGACTTGATGAATGGACCTAACGAGTTGACTTGGTGAGAGTACTTGGTGTAGTGAATTGATCAACAGACTTAGATAGTTCACTTGGTGAGAGTACTTGGTGGGCCGACCTAGTTGGGTGACTTCATGAACGGACTTAAAGAGTCAACTTGGTTAGACTACTTGGTGGGGTGACTTGATGAATGGACTTCAAGGGTCGACTTGGTGGGGTGAATTGATGAATGGTCCTAAAGAGTTGACTTGGTGAGAGTACTTGGTGGGGTGACTTGATGAACAAACTTAAAGAGTTTAATTGGTGAGAGTACTTGGTGGGGTGACTTGATGAAAGCACCTGAAGGGTCGACTTGGTGGGGTGACTTGATGAACGGACCTAAAGAGTTGACCTGGTGAGAGTACATGGTGGGGTGACTTGATGAATAGAGTTAAAGAGTCGACTTGGTGAGAGTACTTGGTCAGGTGGCTTGATGAACACACTTGAAGAATCAACTTGGTTAGAGTACTTGGTGAGTTGACTTGATGAATGAACATAAAGAGTCAACTTGGTGGGCCGACCTAGAGGGGTGACTTGATGAGAAAACTTAGAGAGTCGACATGGTGAGAGTACTTGGTGACCTGGTGGGCCGACCTGGCCGGGTGACTTGATGAATGAACTTAAAGAGTCCACTTGGTGGGCCGACCTAGTGGGGTGACTTGATGAATGAACCTAAAGAGTCAACTTGGTGAGAGTACTTGATGGGTAGACATAGCAGGGTGATTTGATGAATGAACTTAAAGAGTCAAATTGGTGAGAGTACTTGGTGGGGTGACTTGATGAACAAACCTAAAGAATCGACTTGGTGAGCTGACCTGGTAGGGTGACTTGATGAACGAACTTAAAGAGTCAGCTTGGTGGACTGACCTGGCAGGGTGACTTGATGAACAAACTTAAATAGTCGACTTGGTGAGAGTACTTAGTGGGCCAACCTGATGGGGTGACTTGATGAACAAACTTAAAGAGTCGACTTGGTGAGAGTACTCGGTGGGCTGACCTGGTGACAGGACTTGATGAACAAACTGAAAGAGTCAACTTGGTGGGCTGACTTGGCTGGGTGACTTGATGAACAAACTTAAAAGGTCAACTTGGTGGGTCAAACTAGCGGGGTGACTTTGTGAGAGTACTTGGTGGGCTGACTTGGCAGGGTGAATCGATGAACGAACTTAGAGAGTTGACTTTGTCAGAGTACTTGGTGGGTCAAATTGGTAGGGTGACTTGATGAACGAACTTAAAGAGTCAACTTGGTGAGAGAACTTGGTGGGTCGAGCTGGTGGGGTGAATTGATGAATGAACCTAAAGATTCAACTTTGTGAGAGTACTTGGTGGGCTGACCTAGCAGGGTGACTTGATGACCAAACTTAAAGGGTCAACTTGGTGAGACTACTTGGTGGGCTGACCTAGCAGACTGACTTGATGAATTAGCTTAAAGAGTTGACTTGATGAGAGTACTTGGTGGGGTGACTTGATGAACAAACCTAAAGAGTTGACTTGGTGAGAGTACTTGGTGGGCTGACCTAGCGAGGTGACTTGATGAAAAAACTTAGAGTCAACTTGGTGAGAGTGCTTAGTGGGCTGACCTTGCAGGGTGACTTGATGAAAGAACTTAAAGAGTTGACTTGGTGGGCTGACTTGGCAGAGTGGCTTCATGAACAAACTTAAAGAGTCCACTTGGTGGGCCAACCTGGCAGGGCGACTTGATGAACGAACTTAAAGAGTCGACTTGGTCAGAGTAATTTGTGGGCTGACCTGGTGGGGTGACTTGATGAATCAACTTAAAGAGTCAACTTGGTGGGGTGACTTGATGAACGAACTTGAAGGGTCAACTTGGTGGGGTCACTATATGAATGGACCTAAAGAGTTGACTTTGTGAGAGTACTTGGTGGGGTGACTTGATGAACAGACTTAAAGAGTCGACTTGGTGAGAGTACATGGTGGGGTGACTTGATGAACACACTTGAAGAATCAACTTGGTTAGGGTAATTGGTGGGGTAACTTGATGAACAGACTGAAAGAGTCGACGTGCTGAAAGTACTTGGTGGCTCGACTTGATGAGCAGACTTAAAGAGTCCACTTAGTGAGAGTACTTGGTAGGGTGAACTAATGAACGGACTTAAAGAATGAACTTGGTGGGGGTACTTGGTTGGCAGAACTGGTGGGGTAACTTGATGAATGGACATAAAGTGTCAACTTGGTGAGAGTACTTGTACTTGTTCTGGTTACTTGATGAACTGTCTTAAAGAGTCAACTTGGTGGGGTGATTTGATGAAAGGACTTAAAGAATTGACTTGGTGAGACTACTTGGTGGGGTGACTTGATGAAAGAACTTAAAGGGTAAACTTGGTGGGGTGACTTGGTGAATGGACCTAAAGAGTGGACTTGGTGAGAGCACTTGGTGGGGTGACTTGATGAATGGACTCAAAGTGTCAACTTGGTGAGAGTACTTGGTGGCTTGACTTGATGAGAAAACTTAAAGAGTCCACATGGTGAGAGTACTTGGCAGGGTGAAATGATAAATGGACTTAAAGATTTGACTTGGTGGGATTAATTAGTGGCCTGACTTGGTGGGTTGACTTGATGAAGGGACATAAAGAGTTGACATGGTGAGAGTACTTGTTCTGGTGACTTGATGAACATACTTAGATAGTCGACTTGCTAGGGTGACTTGATGAAAGGACTTAAAGACTCGACTTGGTGAGAGTACTTGGTGGGGTGACTTGATGAACATACTTGAAGAATCGACTTGGTTAGAGTACTTGGTGGGGTGACTTGATGAAAAGACTCAAAGAGTCAACTTCGTGAGAGTACTTGGTGGCTCGACTTGATGAGCAGACTTAAAGAGTCAACTTGGTGAGAGTACTTGGTAGGGTGAACTAATGAATGGACTTAAAGAGTCGACTTGGTGGGAGTACTTGGTGGGCCAACCTGGTGGGGTGACTTGACGAATGGAATTAAAGAGTTGACTTGGTTAGAGTACTTGTTCTGGTGACTTGATGAAAAGAATTGAAGAGTCAACTTGGTGGGGTGACTTGATGAAAGGACTTAAAGAGTCGACTTGGTGAGAGTACTTGGTGGAGCAACTTGATGAATAGACTTAAAGGGTTGACTTGGCGAGGTGACTTGATGAACAGACCTAAAGAGTTGACTTAGTGAGAGTACTTGGTGGGGTGAACTAATGAACAGGCTTAAAGAGTTGACTTGTTGGGAGTAATTGGTGGCCTTACCTGGTGGGGTGACTTGATGAACGGACTTATAGAGTCGACTTGGTGAGAGTACTTGTTCTGGTGACTTGATGAACAGACTTAAAGAGTCAACTTGGTGGGGTGACTTGATGAATAGAATTAAAGAGTCAAATTGGTGAGAGTACTTGGTGGGGTGACTTGATGAATGCACTCGAAGGGTCGACTTGGTGGGGTGACTTGATGAACAGACCTAAAGAGTTGACCTAGGGAGAGTACTTGGTGGGGTGACTTGAAGAACAGAGCTAAAGAGTCAGCTTGGTGAGAGTACTTGGTCAGGTGACTTGATGAACACACTTGAAGAATCAAATTGGTTAGAGTACTTAGTGGGTTGACTTCATGAACGAACTTAAAGAGTCGACTTGGCAGGCCGACTTGGCGGGGTGACTTGATGAACAAACTTAGACAGTCATCTTGGTTAGAGTACTTGGTGACTTGGTAAGCTGACCTAGCTAGGTGACTTGATGAATGAACTTAAAGAGTCCACTTGGTGGGCCAACTTGGCAGGGTGACTTTATGAATGAACCTAAAGCGTTGACTTGGTGAGAGTACTTGGTCGGCAGACATAGCGGGGTGATTTGATAAATGAACTTAAAGAGTCAACTAGGTGAGAGTACTTGGTGGGGTGACTTGATGAACAAACCTAAAGAGTAGACTTGGTGGGCCGACCTGGCAGGGTGACTTGATGAACAAACTTAAAGAGTCGACTTGGTGGGCTGACCTGGCAGAGTGACTTAATGAATAAACTTAAAGATTTAAGTTGGTGAGAGTACTTTGTGGGCCGACCTGGTGGGGTGACTTGATGAACAAACTTACAGAGTCAACTTGGTGAGAGTACTCGGTGGGCTGACTTGGTCACATGACTTGATGAAAAAACTTAAAGAGGTGATTTGGTGGGCCGACTTGGCGAGGTGACTTGATGAACAAACTTAAAGAGTTGACTTGGTGGGTCAAACTAGCGGGGTGACTTGGTGAGAGTACTTGGTTGGCTGACCTGGCAGGATGACTTGATGAATGAACTTAGAGAGTCAACTTTGTGAGAGTACTTGGTGGGTCGAAATAGCGGGGTGACTTGATGAACGAACTTAAAGAGTTGACTTGGTGAGAGAACTTGGTGGGCCAAGCTGGCAGGGTGAATTGATGAACGAACCTAAATGGTCAACTTTGTGAGAGTACTTGGTAGGCCGACCTGGCAGGGTGAGTTGATGACCGAACTTAAAGGGTTGACTTGGTGAGAGTACTTGGTGGGCCGACCTAGCAGAGCGACTTGATGAACGAACTTAAAGAGTCAACTTGGTGAGAGTACTTGGTGGGGTGACTTGATGAACAAACCTAAAGAGTCAACTTGGGGAGTGTACTTGGTGGGCCGACGTGGAGGGGTGACTTGATGAAAAAAATTAAAGAGTTGACTTGGTGAGAGTACTTGGTGGGCTGATCTGGCGGGGTGACCTGATAAACGAACTTAAAGAGTTGACTTGGTGGACCGACTTGGTAGAGTGACTTCATGAACGAACTTAAAGAGTCCACTTGGTTGGCCGACCTGGTGGAGTGACTTGATGAACAAACTTAAAGAGTCGACTTGGTGAGAGTCAACTTAAAGAACTTAAAGAGTCAACTTGGTTGGGTGACTTGATGAACGCACTTGAAGGGTCGACTTGGTGGGTTGACTCTATAAAATAACCTAAAGAGTTGAATTGGTGAGAGTACTTGGTGGGGTGACTTGATGAACAGACTTAAATAGTTGACTTAGTGAGAGTACTTGGTGGGGTGACTTAATGAACGCACTTGAAGAATCAACTTGGTTAGAGTACTTGGTGGGGTGACTTGATGAACAAACTCAAAGAGTTGACTTGCTGAGAGTAGTTGGTGGCTCGACTTGATGAGCAAACTTAAAGAGTCCACTTGGTGAGAGTACTTGGTGGGGTGAACTAATGAACGAACTTAAAGAATCAACTTGGTTGGAGTACTTGGTTGGCCGAACTGGTGGGGTGACTTGATGAACGGACATAAAGAGTCGACTTGGTGAGAGTACTTGTACTTGTTCTGGTGACTTGATGAATGAACTTAAAGAGTCAACTTGGTGGGGTGACTTGATGAAAGGTCTTAAAGAGTTGACTTTGTGAGAGTACTTGGTGGGGTGACTTGATGAAAGAACTTAAAGGGTCGACTTGGCGGGGTGACTTGGTATATGGTCCTAAAGAGTTGACTTGGTGAAAGCAATTGGTGGGGTGACTTGGTGAATGGAATCAAAGAGTCGACTTGGTGAGAGTACTTGGTGGCTCGACATGATGAGCAAATGTAAAGAGTCCACTTGGTGAGAGTACTTAGTGGGGTGAACTGATGAACGGACTTAAAGAGTCAACTTGGTGGGAGTCCTTGGTGGGTCAACCTGGTAGGGTGACTTGATGAAGGGACATAAAGAGTCAACTTTGTGAGAGTACTTGTTCTGGTGACTTTATGAATAGACTTAAATAGTTGACTTGGTAGGGTGACTTAATGAATGGACTCAAAGAGTCGACTTGGTGAGAGTACTTGGTGGTTCGACTTGATGAGCAGATTTAAAGAGTCAACTTGGTGAGAGTACTTGGCGAGGTGAACTGATGAACGAACTTAAAGAGTTGACTTGGTTGGAGTACTTTGTGGGCCGACCTGGTGGGGTGATTTGATGAAGGGACATAAAGAGTCAACTTGTTGAGAGTAATTGTTCTGGTGACTTGATGAACAGACTTAAATAGTCAACTTAGTTGGGTGAGTTGATGAAAGGACTTAAAGAGTCGACTTGGTGAGAGTACTTGGTGGGGCCACTTGATGAAGGCACTTGAAGAATCAACTTGGTTAGAGTACTTTGTCGAGTGACTTAATGAACAGACTGAAAGAGTCGACTTGGTGAGAGTACTTGGTGGCTCAACTTGATGAGCAGACATAAAGAGTCAACTTGGTGAGAGTACTTGGCGAGGTGAACTGATGAATGAACTTAAAGAGTTGACTTGGTGGGAGTACTTGGGGGCCGACTTGGTGGGGTGACTTGATGAATGGACTTAAAGAGTCAACCTGGTTAGAGTACTTGTTTTGGTGACTTGATGAATGGTCTTGAAGAGTCGACTTGGTGGGGTGACTTGATGAAAGGACTTAAAGAATCAACTTGGTGAGAGTACTTGGTGGGGCAACTTGATGAACAGACTTAAAGGGTCGACTTGGTGGGGTGACTTGATGAACAGACCTAAAGATTTGACTTGGTGAGAGTACTTGGCAGGGTGAACTGATGAACGGACTTAAAGAGTCAACTTGGTTAGAGTACTTGGTGGGGCAACTTGATGAATGAACTTAAAGAGTTGACTTGGTGAGAGTACTTGGTGGATTGACTTGATGAGCAGACTTAAAGAGTCAACTTGGTGAGAGTACTTGGTGGGCTGACCTAGTGGGGTGACTTGATGAACGGTCTTAGAGAGTTGACTTAGTGAGAGTACTTGTTCTGGTGACATGATGAATGGACTTAAAGAGTCGACTTGGTGGGGTGACTTGATGAACGGACTTAAAGAGTCGACTTGGTGAGAGTACTTGGTGTGGTGACTTGATGAATGCACTTGAAGAATCGACTTGGTTTGAGTACTTGGTGGGGTGACTTGATGAACAGACTTAAAGAGTCAACTTGGTGATAGTACTTGGTGGATCGACTTGATGAGCAGACTTACAGAGTCATCTTGGTGAGAGTACTTGGCAGGGTGAACTGATGAATAGACTTAAAGATTTGACTTGGTGGGCCGACCTAGTGGGGTGACTTGATGAATGGACTTAAAGAGTCAACTTGTTGAGAGTACTTGGCGGGGTGAATTAATGAACAAACTTAAACAGTCAACTTGGTGAGAGTACTTGGTGGGCCGACCTAGTGGGGTGACATGATGAACATACTTAAAGAGTCAACTTGGTGAGAGTACTTGTTCTAGTGACTTGATGAAGGGACTTAAAGAGTCAACTTGGTGGGGTGACTTGATGAAAGGACTTAAAGAGTCAGCTTGGTGAGAGTACTTGGCAGGGTGACTTGATGAATGAACTTAAAGGGTCAACTTGGCGGGGTGACTTGATGAATGTACCTAAAGAGTTGACTTAGTGAGAGTACTTGGTGGGGTGACTTGATGAAAGGACTTAAAGAGTCAATTTTGTGAGAGTACTTGGTAGGGTGACTTGATGAATGCATTTGAAGGGTTGACTTGGTGTGGTGACTTGATGAACGGACCTAAAGAGTTGACTTTGTGAGAGTACTTGGTGGAGTGAATTGATGAATAGAATTAAAGAGTCGACTCAGTGAGAGTACTTGTTGGGGTGACTTGATGAACGCACTTGAAGAATTGACTTGGTTAGATTACTTGGTGGGGTCACTTGATCAACAGACTAAAAGAGTCAACTTGGTGAGAGTATTTGGTGGCTCAACTTTATGACCAGACTTAAAGAGTCCACTTGGATAGAGTACTTGGTAGGATGAACTAATGAACAGACTTAAAGAGTCTACTTGGTAAGCCGACCTAGTGAACGGACATAAATAGTCAACTTGGTGAGAGTACTTGTTTTGGAGACTTGATGAACGGACTAAAAGAGTCAAATTCTGGGGTGAGTTGATGAGAGGACTTAAAGAGTCAACTTGGTGAGAGTACTTGGTGGGGTGACTTGATGAACAGACTTAAAGGGTCAACTTGGTAGGGTGACTTGGTGAACGGACCTAAAGAGTTGGCTTGGTGAGAGTACTTCGTGGGGTGACTTGATGAACAGACTTAAAGAGTCAACTTGGTGAGAGTACCTCGTGGGGTGACTTGATGAATGCACTTGAAGAATTGACTTGGTGAGAGTACTTGGTGGGCTGAATTGATGAACGAACTTAAAGAGTCAACTTGGTGAGAGTACTTGGTGGCTCGACTTGATGAGCAGACTTAAAGAGTCAACTTGGTGAAAGTACTTGGCAGGGTGAATTGATGAACGAACTTAAAGAGTTGACTTGGTGGGAGTACTTTGTGGGCCAACCTAGTGGGGTGACTTGATGAAGGGACATGAAGAGTTGACTTGGTGAGAGTACTTGTTCTGGTGACTTGATGAATGGACTTGAAGAGTCGACTTGGTGGGGTGACTTGATGAACAAACTTAAAGAGTCAACTTGGTGAGAGTACTTGGTGGGGTGACTTGATGAACACACTTGAAGAACTGACTTGGTTAGAGTACTTGGTGGAGTGACTTGATGAACAGACTCAAAGAGTCAACTTGGTGAGAGTACTTGGTGGCTCGACTTGATGAGCAGACTTAAAGTGTCAACTTGGCGAGAGCACTTAGCAAGGAGAACTATTGAATGGAATTAAAGAGTCAAATTGGTGGGAGTACTTGGTGGGCCGACCTGGTGGGGTGACTTGATGAATGGACTTAAAGAGTCCACTTGGTTAGAGTACTTGTTTTGGTTACTGGATGAACGGACTTGAAGAGTCAACTTAGTGGGGTGACTTGATGAAAGGACTTAAAGAGTCGACTTGGTGAGAGTACTTGGTGGGGTGACTTGATGAACAAACTTAAAGGATCGACTTGGCAGGGTGACTTGATGAACGAACCTAAAGAGTCGACTTGGTGAGAGTACTTGGCGGGGTGAACTAATGAACAAACTTAAAGAGTCGACTTGGTGGGAGTGCTTGGTGGGCTGACTTGGTGGGCTGACTTGATGAATGGACTTAAAGAGTCAACTTGGTGAGAGTACTTGTTCTGGTGACTTGATGAATGGACTTAAAGAGTTGGCTTGGTGGGGTGACTTGATGAAAGGACTTAAAGAGTCAACTTGGTGGGGTGACTTGATGAATGAACTTAAAGGGTCGACTTTGTGGGGTGACTTGATGAACAGACCTAAAGAGTTGACTTGGTGAGAGTACTTGGTGAGGTGACTTAATGAAAATACTTAGAGAGTCGACTTGGTGAGAGTACTTGGTGGGCCGACTAGGTTGGGTGACTTCGTGGACGGACTTAAAGAGTCAACTTGGTGAGATTACTTGGTGTGCCGACCTTGTGGGGTGGCTTGATGAATGGACTTAAAGAGTCAACTTGGTGTGGCAACCTCGTGTGGTGACTTGATGATGGAACTTAAAGATTTGACTTGGTGAGAGCACTTGGTGTGCCGACCTGGGGAGCCAAGCTAGTGAGTTGAATTGGTGAGCACTCTTAAAAAGGCAACTTGGTTGGGACAGTTGGCAAGGCGAAATGGAAGGCCGACTTAGTGAGCCAACTTCTCGAGCAAACTAAAAGAGTCAACTTGTTGAGGCTACTTGGTGGGGTGACCTGGCGACCCCACTTGGTGAGGTGACCCAGGGAGTGAAGCTATCCAACCCTTGGTCGCCAGCCCTGAGGAGAGGCAACTTGATAAGCTAACTTGGTGAGAAGACTTAAAGAGTTAACTTGATGAGGCAACTAGATGAGTTGGTTCATTGAGGCAACTTGGTGGTGTGACTTGATGAGCTGACCATGCGAGAAGACCTTGTGAGCAAACTAAAAGTGTTGACTTGGTGAGCGTGCTTGAATAGTTGACTTGTTCAGCTAACTTGGAAAGTTGACATTTTGAGTAGGGCTTAAGATGTGACTTGGTGAGGTGACACAAGAAGGTCTCATTAATACCATAAACTTATAACAGAACCATAGAAATAATAGAAAATGCAAGAAAAAAAAGTGGTCTTGTCATTTGGACCGCAGAAGTGGAATTACATAATTCATAAGCACAATATGCTAACCCACATGGGCACCTTCACTACAACAGTCTACAAGACAAGCTGCCAGCTATCACCCAGAGTTGTCCTAGACAACGTTTGGGCCTTTCTTAAATAGGCAATTATATGCCGATAAGGAAGGTTCTAGATGCTCAAACTTAATGCTTATGGTTGGAAGACCCTGACAATACACATAAGTCTGCCTAAAACATCTTTGACAAATTATTTTAGAAATTTTGGTTGCCCAACTTTTGAAGGCCATAACTCACGAATCATTGCTCCAATTGGCTATTATAACCACTTTTTAGAAATGCTAGCTCCTAATCTACAGGCTCAAGAATGCTATTATAACCCTTCCCTCGATTTTTTGAACCTCATTCGGGCACTCTAAGGCCTCCAATGGTGAGCTTGAAGATTTTTAGCATATTTTTCCACCAGAAATTTGCAATAACTTCTTGACACTTATGCTTGAGATAACTTGGTGAGTGGACTTAGAGAGTCAACTCATTGAGGCAACCTGGTGGGGTTGACCTGGAAAGGTGAAACCCACTTGGTGAGAAAACTGCAAGAGTCAACTTGGTGAGTGCACTGGAATTGCCAGCTTGGCAAGGTGATGAGTGGGCTTAATGAGGCGAGTTGGTGGGGCAACTTGGCGAGTGGATTTAAAGAGCCAACTTGGTGAGGTGACTTGGTGAGTAAGTTCATTTAGATGACATGGTGAGCCAAACTAGGGAGGCGACCTAGCGAGCAAACTTGGTGAGATGATTTGGTGAGCCAAATTGGGGAGTCAACCTGGCGGGAAAACTTGAAGAGTCAACTCATTAAGGAAACTTTGCAAGTACACCTTGTGAGGTGACCTAGGAAGATGACCTAGGGGTAGACTTGGTGAGCATGCTTGAATTGTTAGTTTGGCGAGCTGACACAAGGAGCAAACCTAGCGAATCGACGTGGTGAGTGGGTGTAACAGGGCGAGTTGGTGGGGCGACTTGGTGAGTGGAATTAGAGAGCCAATGTGGTGAGGCGACTTGATGAGTTTGTTCATTGAGATGACACGATGAGCTGACTTGGCAAGTCAACCTGGCGAGCGAACTTAAAGAGTCAACTTGGTAACGTACTTGAGTTGACTTGGTGAGGCAACCTGGCGAGTGGGCTCAAAGAGTCAACATAGTGAGGTGACTCATTGAGTCAACATGGTGAGGAAACTCATGGTGAGGAGCTATCCTTGAGGTGACTTGGTGGGCCTACTTGATTAGTCAACTTGGTGAGCTGACCTGACAAGCTGACATTGTGAGCGAGCTTAAAGAGGCAACTTGGTGGTGTAACTCGACAAGCCAACTTATCGAGGTGAGATGGTGAATTGACTTGGTGAGCTAGCTTGGTGAGCACACTTAAAGAGTCAACTTCATGAGGTGACTCAGCAAATTAGCTCACTGATGCAACTTGGGCAGGCTGACCTGGCGAGCAAACTTAAAGAGGTGACTTGGGTGGGCTAACCTGGTGAGCAAACTTAAAGAGTTGACTTGGCAATGTACTTGAACAACTGACTTGGTGAGCTGACATGGTGAGTGGGCTTAGAGAAGAAACTTAGTGGGGCAACTTGGCAAGCACACTTGCTAGGGCAAGGTGATAAAATGACTAGGTGAGTCAACTTGGTGAGCTGACTTAGGGAGCTGACTTGGTGAGCGGACTTAAGGAGTCAACTTGGTGAGGCAACTTGAATAGTCAACTCGGTGAGCTGACTTGGGGAGCTGACATGGTGAGTGGTCTTAAAGAAGAGGCGACCTGGTGGGGCAACCTAGTGAGGCAAGATAGTAAGTCATCTTGGTGAGCTGGCTTGATGAGCTATGAGCGGACTTAAAGAGTCAATTCTTGATTTGGAAAAGACCACATGGTCAGATGACTTGGTGAGCTGACCTGGCTAGCAAAATTAGCAAAGAAAACTTATAGAATCGACTTGCTATCCCCAGCTAGGATCGCACACCTGGGTCAACCCAACTTGGGTCACCCAACTAGGACAACCCATCTTCGTTGCCCTAGCCTCGGGCGACCCGAATGGGTCACTAGAGTGGGTCGATGAAGGAAAACAAAATCATGGGAGGCCCTGTACAACAAAAAGCACTAAATTTTGGATCACACACAGGTTTCAGTTCACGTATTGCCGAGTCAACTCGAGGTGTTATGCCTAGCTAGCCAGATTCGAGCTAGGGTAGCTGAAATGATTTGATTTGAGAATTTTCTTTATAAAAAGAGATCATGATAGGCCCCATAAGGCAAAAAAGAATGAAATTTTGGGAGTTCAAGAAAAAATGTTACCCGGTTTTGGATCGTGCACAGGGATCGGGTCACGTAGCATCAAGGTGCCCTAGGTGACATGATTTGAGCGAAAAGTTGATGGTGGAATGAGTTGTGCAAAAATATTGGAGGCCATTAAGGCTCGAGGCACTTTGAGTCGAGGTTTCCGAGGTGGGTCGGGTTGAAAACTTTGGGCATTAATCAAAAAGAAAAAGTTAACCACTTTTGGATCACGTACATAGCTCGGGGCACTTAGAATCAAGTCAAGCATGGTGACATGAGTCATGCAAAAAATTTGGAGACGACTTGAGTCGGGGTAGTCAACTCTATTCAAGTTCAAAAATTTGGGACTGGAAAAAAAAAGAAAAAAGAAAAAGTTACCCAGTTTTGGATCACGTAAGTGACTCGGGCCACTCAGAATCAAGGCAAGTGCGGTTACATGAGTTGAGAAAAAAAAAATGGAGGTAGTTAAGGCTTGAGGCAATTCGAGTTGGGGTAGCTAAGTTGATTCGAAAAACTTTGGATGTTAGCCAAAAAAAGAGTTAATCACTTTTGGATCACGTACATGACTTGGGGCGCATAGAATCAAGTCAAGCACGATGACATGAGTGGTTTGAAAAAATTGCAGGCGATTAAGGCTTGAGGTGATTTGAGTCAAGGTTTCTGACATGATTTGGGTTAAAATATTTGGGTGTTAACCAAAGAAGGAAGAAGTTAACCACTTTTGGATCATGTACATGACTCGGGGCACCAAGTCAAGCACGGTAACATGAGTCCTGCAAAAAAATTGGAGGTGGTTAAGGCTCGAGGCGATATGAGTCAGGGTTGCTGACATAATTTGGGTTGAAAACTTTGTGTGTTAACCCAAAAAAAAAGTTGACCGCCTTTGGATCACGCACATGACTCGATGCACTTAGAATCATGTCGAGCACAATGACATGAGTTGTGCAAAAAATTGGAGGCGGTTAAGGCTCAACACGATTCGAGTCAGGATTGGGGTAGTTGGGGCAATTTGTGTTGGGGTTGCTGACATGGTTTGAGTTTAAAACTTTGGGCATTAACCCAAACAAAAAAGTTGACCTCTTTTGGACCACGCACATGACTTGACACACTTAGAATCAAGTCAAGCATTGTGACATGGGTTGTGTGAAAAATTTGGAGGCGATTAGCCTCGAGGCGATTCGAGTCAGGGTAGCCAACTCGATTTGAGTTCAAAACTTTGGGTGTTAACCAAAAAAATAAGTTGACTAATTTTGGATCACGTACATGAGTCATCTGCTCTCGCGAAAATTACAAACCTCGAGGACTTGCCTGGAATTTGCAGTCAAAAGATTTTTCTACCCTCGCAAAAATTTACAAACCCCACCTGCTCAAAATTTGGACTTGGAAGATTTTTCTGCCCTCGCAAAATTTACAAACCCCACCAACTCAGAATTTGGCACTTGGAAATTATGAAACCCCACCCGCTTGGAATTTGGACTTAGAAGATTTTTCTGCCCTCATAGAAATTGCAAGCCCGACCCGCCCGAAATTGCACTGATTACAAACCTAACCCACATGGAAATTGCACTTGGAAGACTTTTTCGCCCTCGAGGAAACTTTGGCACTCGAGAGATTTTTTTGCACTCGCGGAAATCACATAACCCCACCCGTCGAGAATTTGGCACTTGGGAGATTTTTCGGCCCTTCCAAAAATCACAAACCCCACCAACTCAAAATTTTGGACT